>QXEO01000039.1:391249-906425 GCA_007115705.1 Dactylis glomerata | reverse complement strand
GGGTTTATTTCGGCGAACCTCTACAAGTTTAAGGTTTAAAATAGACTTTTTCCCTAAATAAAATACCTGGTAGCCGAGCGAGTCCGATGCAGTACAAAATTGTGCAGCGTTGTGTTCTTGGAATCATTGCCTAGGGTTGGGTCAGAACCGTATGGATTGATTTGTGCCAATCGATTCGTGAAATGTGACTCCATTGGCTCGAGAGTGGAGACGAGGCATGTCAAATCAAGAAGGCCTCCGAACCAGAATCAGGTTTCACACCGGGTGGATCCACATATTCATGAACTCGATGTTAATCGGACGCTCACGCACAACAGATATGTCGTCGGCCATGCATGCGCCACCACCGTCATTCGCATCTTCACCGGTCGACTCCATGATTTGGTGTGGAAGTTGTGGTACGCGTTGAAGCCGTTTGCGGACACGAGGTATATACGTGTGGCATCTCATGTGAACACCTTGCATCGTGTTTTTACATGACATTGGCACATCGCGGGCTTATGTAGAGGAAGAACTCCTCATCTTGGTGGAGATCGTCACGTCTAGATGTTCCGGCCGCCTTTGTGTTGATGTCACCTTTGGTGGCAAGCCGCACATATGAAAATCATCGCTAGCCTAATGGCAATTGTCCGAGGCACGATCAGTGGTGGCTAAACAGACCATGCTAGACCTGGAGTCAATGACAGTTGTCTGCGGTGTGAGTGTGGCTGGTCATGTTTCTTATTGCCTCGGAAGTGGTCGGTTACAAAGAGAAGGGGTTGAGGTAGAAGGAATTGTACGTGCATCGAGAAAAGCTGAGTTAGAGATGATGTCGCATCAGGCCCTAGACACACTAGCTGAACGCCTGAACCCATAGGCGACCGATCACTAGTGTTCTAGAGGGCTTGTGTCCAAGATGGCATTGTGATAGACGGTGCTGAGCTCAGGCTGCACGTCGTCGTCCATATGCCTCCGCGCCGGCCGGAGAGTAACTGGATCACCGGCAAAACTGTAAAATTGATTTTTTAGGCTCTCGATATCTTGGTTGGTTTGGTTTAGCTAGCGCCCAAGAAAACTATTACATGACAATACGTACAAGGACTTGCGCCAATTTCCTTTTACATTGGGCAGCACATCGATCAAGTTAGATAGATTTATTAGCCTCGACATACAATCTTAGTTTGCACAGCAATTACAAATAAGATTGTACTTTCTCTCACGTCGTGTTTGGTCCCTCGTCTGTACGTATATTGGATGCATGGATGCATAACCGATGAGCTAAGAAGCCAGCTAAGTAGCTAGTGTACGAGTTTGCTTGTGGCAAATTAGAAGTTATATACAAACATGTATACGTGACATGGCTAGGCTGACTTTGCATACACATGCATCGTCTGAATTCGAGGATGTGCATGCATGATCCACCTAACTAGCTAGTGTATGCAGAAGGTGAAAAATAAAACATACTAGCCATTCAAGAGTTGATACATGCATGCATATCACGAGTCTATGCGAAACAATTATATATACTTCATATGGCTCTTTTTTATTTTATAGTATTTTTGAATTCCGTGCTACAACATCATGATCTAATATCACGCCCGATTATGGAACGACAGTGGATCATCTCAGAGTGCCCCCACACCACCCTTAACTCTCTTCACCGTCTAGCTCAGTATGGGCTCACCGTTGTCGCAAATGGACGTGAGCTCACTGACACCAGGCGAGAGCATATATAGCCTGTCATCTCTCGTCTCCTCGCCACAATAAACTCCGGTATGGAAAACCCACCTGCATCAACCCCAAGGAGGTCATAATATATCGTTCGGAGCCTCCACCATGAGCAACTAGTTAGTGATGTCACCATTGGTGGAACGGACCATGCATAACACCACCACATAATGCATAGTTTCACCCTTGTACTGTACGAGGACCCTATTCGATCCCCGCCCTTCAACACCGTATTGTCCGTTCGAAACCTAAGGATTGTGGCAACTCAAAATCTAATGGATGTCACATCAAATTTAGGATGATCGATGAAAAGTGTGAAACACTATCACTCTCGGGATAATATCTCTCAAGTGGACCCTACTATCGTCCAACGTAGCTTTCGTTTCTGAAAATTTTGATTTGATCATTTTGTATGCTTCTTGCTGCCCTATTTTTCAAGCAAACCCCATTTTGATCAAAAAAATTATATTCCAAAAAATTCTACAATATCCCTTAAAATGCGCCACAAGATACTACAGGACTAGCTAGCTATATATATATATATGCGTACGAGTAGTCCATGCATGCATGCATGCACGTACGTAGGAGTGCAACTCGATTGATCGGCTAATTAATTTCTGGCTATGTGTGGTCGTGATTCGTTATTAGAAGAGAGAATAAAAAAGTGGTAGGAGCTAGCTAGAGATGGCCATGTTATGCTACTCCATGCATGCATCGATAGCTCGCGTGCAAGTAGACTACGAGTGCAAGTGTTGCAGACTTGCAGTACTTACTACTTAAATGGATGGATCGATGTGCTATTTAATTAGACTGCGTACAAGTGCAGTACTACTACTACACGTAATAATGTTATCAAATAGAAGGTATTTAGCGGAAAACTAAAATATTTAGATGCCAAATATCATTTAAATATTATTTTTAGTAACTAAAAAATCTGGGTTATGACAAGTAATCTTGTAAACCTTACATAATGCCAGATGACCTACCGAGGTGTGTGGGGACCGAATGACCAAGAGAAATGCACATGGAGCCGGATAGCCGAGAGAGGTGTATGTGGGGACGGATATTAAGCAAGAGAGGTTTACGTGGGGACGGACGTCCCTTAGAGGTGTATGTCGAGCGATGGCCAAAAAGTGTTTCTAGGGCCAGATCACTGATAGATATGTATGTGTGGTGTTGAATATTAACGGAGGGGGTTATATGTAGGTTCAAATGGTCGAGAAAGGTGTTGGTGGCTCCAGATGAACGAGATAGGCGTATGTGGGGCTTGATGTCAATGGGAGGTGTTCATAGGTTTGGTTTGTAGAAATAGGCGTATGTGGGACTGGATGACCTACAGAGGTGTATGTAGGTTAGGACGTCCGAGAAAGGTGTATGGGGCTCTAGATGTCCAAGATAGGCGTATGTGAGACTGGATGGCGGAGAGAGGTGTATGTAGCTTTGGTTGGTCGAGATAGGCATATGTGGGACCGGACGATACAAAGGTGTATGTAGTTTAGGACGTATGAGAAATGTGTATGTGGCTCTAGATGACCGAGATAGGCGCAGTTGGAACCAGACGATCTAGAGAGGTGTAGGTAGGGTAGGATCGTCGTCTGAGGAAGGTGTATGTGGCTCTAGATGACCGAGGTAGGCGCATGTTGGTTAGGTTGTTCGAGAAAGGTGTAGGTAGTCTAGAATTGACGTCTGAGATAGGCGTATGTAGGACTGGACCATATATATAGAGAGAGGTGTATGTGGGTCCACATGATTGAGATAGATGTATGTGGGTCTAGATGGTTGGGAGAGGTGTGTGCATGGCCAAATGTCGAAAATTAGATGTGTACGGTGGATTGAATGCCCGAGAGAGTCATATGCGAGATAGGACGGCGGAGAGAGGCATGGGGATGTTCACACGATCGAGAGATAGAGAGGTATTTGCGGCATAGGACGAGTAAGGGATTTTGAGATGACCTAGAGAAGTTTTTGTTGGGCCGGATGACCTAGAGAGGTGTGTTATGGTGTCTGTAGTAGCCTTTCTTTCCCTTTTTCTTTGGCAATAATTAATATTTTTAATTTGTTTTGTTGTTTCTTCTCCAAGTTTTTTTTTTAAGTTTTTCGGTAACTAAAAACCAGCCGAAGCAAGGTTAAGCTAAGCTGGCTTGTCCGTGTACCGGAAATGGTGTATGTAGTAGCAAACAAAGATACTACTACATTAGTAATAATTAATTAATTAAGCAGAAGTAGATAGTCGATCGTGACAAGCAGCTAGTTTGGCTAGCTAGCTAGATATGACCATGTTGTTATCGGGAGCGAGCGAGTATGCGTCGTCGATCCATGCACGTATGTGCACCTAGACTCGGTCGGTGATCGAGACTAGTGAGACATCACTCCTACGTTTGCGCTAAAAAAACGTAACAAAGACATCGGAAAATTCTGAACAGTCATGCTGATTATTTTGGTCGTGCCCTAGGTCGTGGGTGTGCATTTTATCTGCTAGTTAGGTCTTGAGTGGTCGAGTCCTTCTGGCATGATCACGTAGGCACATCTAAAGCACAACGGACCGGCTATACTACTAGTACACGAGCGGCCACAGTACTTTATCAAGGTGGATCGAGTATATTTTGTTCCAGCGTGCAGCTTCATATTTTTTCATGCATATACCGATTATATGTCTACCTACCTCAAACTGCAACACGTATAATAATAGTTTCTATGGACAAGATATGAAATCTATATACACTAGTGAACAAGAAGTGCTGATTGTGGATAGGACTTGTACTACATGTTGGCACCATGGTATATATTTTTTATTAAAAAAAATACATAATGTTTGCTATGTGATATGCAGTCCATATGGATGTTTGCAAACCTAGCAAAGACATCACAAAATTCTGAACAGTGATGCTTATTATTTTGGTTGTACCCTAGGTCGTGGGTGCGCATGCATGTCATCTGCTAGCTAGGTAGGTCTTGAGTGGCAGAGTCCTCCATTGCACGATCTCGTAGGCACATCTAGAGCACAACGGACCGGCTATACTACTAGTACACGAGCGGCCACAATTAATACTATACCTTCCATTAACACCATTTCCACGTAAAAAAGTTAGCATACCTTCCATTTGAAGATAGACATTTGCCATATATATTATCTCGCACAAACTCCACTGTTGAAAATGCCATTTTTGGGGGCACCCCATTTTCTCTCCCTCACCTTCACCCTTTAGTGAGGTGCCCGAGGCCGACGGAGGAGCACCTCGGGTTGGAGAGTGGAGGAAGATGTACGGTGACAACATCGTATATATCTACGATGGAGGATCCTATTTTCGAAAGGATAAAGAAGCGTCATCCGACACGTACGTACCTCGAGTTTGTCGGTTTCACGTGTGCTCGGCTATAGGATCCAAGGACATTGATAAGCGATGGAGACGTACGGAGCACATGTAATACGTTGCTTAGATTTTAGTTTAGGGTGGAATGCCGATCGACACTTAATTAGCTGATCCATCCGATCCGAGTACTGGAGCTAGCTAGCTAGTGAGCCAGAACGATCACGGACATCGCATTCTGCAACAAGAACCTCTAAGGACTTGCCGACTGTGAACTATACAAGTTCGACATCGACACAAACGAAAACGGCGCCCGGGCGGTCACCTCGGTCCACCGCGTCGACCTCGAAGAGGAAATCTCGCGTTTACGGTGCTGGGAGTCCCACGAAATTAACATATATACATCTTCCAGCTACACGGCAACCCAGCTATTGCTATGAAGCTCCTGTCCACTAAAGAGTGCTGCAAAGGTCAGTTTTTTAGGGTGTTTGAGCTCGTGGACAGTGGACGATGCGTATGGGCAGCTTAGGCGACCACGCCTTGTTCTTGGGGACAATTAAGAATGCTGATAAAATGACCAAAATGCGGGGTTATCGGCTCTACTAACCTATACGTCTAATCTCCTGACAACAACAAGTTTCATCGGTGGGGTGATTAGGGACATCCAGAATTCTGCTTCCCTCTGGATCAGTTTAGCGAACGTCTATGGGACAGAGTAATTATTCTTTTGCACATAGAATATTTCTTAAAACCTTGCATAACACATTATTACACTAATAATAAAACATATTGACATCCTAAAAGGTAGCCTACAGTACAGGTTTATGAAGACGTACAAAGTATAAACTACAGACTACTATCGCAACTCTGCAGAAGTACTCCCAATTCCTCAAACAGTGTACAAAAATACTTGCTGCATTCTTTAAGTCCGAGTTGGCATCGGCGCGCAGGGGATCCAATAGCTGCGAGCTCCCCTGCTCCTGCACATTGTGAGGCGGAGGGTTGGCGGACGGATGGTCGACGACCGGCAGGCAGACCGGCGGACGGCCGCCGCTAACCCTAGAGATTCTCCACGCGAGACCGCGGCGAACAAATCAAAGATGAGCAGGGGTAGGGAGGGCAGCCACGGAATGGAGAGGAGATGGGGCGGCCGGCGTTGGTGCCGCCGGCACCTGTCTATGGCGGCGCGACCGTGACAGGGCTATGGGGAAATCGCGTCCGGTGCCTGTCTGTCTCTCTCATCGTGCTTCTGGGCAGGGGCCAGGGGACGGAGTCATGGAGGTGCGATGCACCTGGCGCTGGCGGGGCTTCCGCTGAAGGCGAGCTGACGGTGCGCAGGCGCGGACAGCGCTCGCGCATGGCACCAACCATGAGCGGAATCAGTTCATATGAAAAATAACAAAACGCCCACTGCGCTCACTACCACTAGCAACTATCAAGCCAGATCCAAACTATACCCAGGGATCCTAACATGAAAGCATGAAAGTGATTGCATAACCAGAAAAAGATCATCAACTCCTTCCAATTTAGTGAGTACACAGATCGACTACTCGCATCAAAACACAAAAGCCCAAATTCGCAGTGTTCAATGTATCCGAGAAGAACAACAACATAGATACGACTCACCGCGACTAGAAGGATGGAACCTCGTTTCAGCGCCACCACCAGCGATCCGGAGTGGCCGGTCCTCTCCTTGCCATACCACGCCACGCCACGCCCAAGTCACAAGTCACGCGCATACCGCACGCGGCTTGTGAGGATGGACTCGTATATATAGATGTAGGTTAGAGGAAAGAGAGAGCAAGAAAATTTGAGTTGTCTACTTCTCTGCTTGTTTGGAAAGATTGATAAAGAAGATGAGCGGTGGAGATTTTTTGGTTTACACGGATCGTTGACGTGGAGCTATGCAGAACCAACCTAACCCTGGGTAGAGAAACGATGCATGCAATTAATGGTGTCATTAGTTGATTTTCCACCGATATTGCTCATCTTCCTAATAACTACGGCAGGAATCGTTTCGTAATTCGAGGATTGTTTCCTAATAACTAGCGGCATAGTCATCCTAATAACTTCTTTTCCACTGATTACTCATCTCCCTAATAACTGTTTTCACCGATTAATACTCATTGTTTCCTAACAATTCCCTGAGTCTTGACCATGCATGTGTTTTCATACTATGATAACTGCATATATACTCCCTCCTTTTTCGCATATATTTAGTCAAAAGTTGATATCTTGTAGTTTAACCAACTTTATATACACAAATATATGAACATCTACCATACAAACTCTATATTAATAATTCACCATAAAAGATATTTAAATCTTATGTTTATTCATTATTTTGGCTGTTTATTTTTTATCTCTATAAGTGGTAAAACTTATAGAGCGTTAATTTTTTATTAAACATATATGCCTTGCTTTTGAAACAGAGGTATATATAATGTGGCTGGGTTTGATTGGCTATGAAATTTTCTTCATTGTTTCCATCGTCAAGTACAACTGCTTCAGTTCATGTGCGAATTCAACACTTTGCTTCAGCTACAAGATGGTTTTTAACACTATCGAAAATAAGACAAAACTTCAAGATAGCAATGAATTTTTCCTTTGCTCGACACCATGCATCAAAATATTTCTGAGAAAAAAATGTCATTATCATTAGGTATTGAGTTTATACACAACTATTATCATGTTATCGTACCACTTCATTTTGATTGCCACCGAGCAAATGGTGGGCTGCTCGCATGTATGTACATATTTCAAACTAATCTGCTACTAAGCACCCAACACGAACGGTTACAGAGCTGTATATCCCATCCGTACAACGAATTCTGCACTAGCAACAATACAATACCAAGGGGTATAACCCAATAAAACTCTGGAGACCCAAGAATCTTCATGACATGCATACCATCATTCTACCACACAGGTTGTGGATCGCCAATTCTCGAGCAGGAACTCTGCCTGCTAACCGATAGTGATGAAGAGACTCTGTAACTGCATAGTCCGTTGCTGGGATGATCATCGACAAATCCTCGGTAGAAAACGATGGTATAGGGAAAAAGATGAACCCCAAAGATCAGGGGGATGTAAAAATTACATGCAAAGAAGCTAATCCTGATTTGAATCTGGCCTGGAAAACGTTGGATATTGCAAGAATGATAGTTGCAGAGAGCCCAAGAAAAATACTGGAGAAATTTAATATTTTTTATGCTCTCGTTGAAGTCTATATGAAAAAGAGATAGTTCAATTCTCTTAGCTACCAGTATGCTAGCCAGGTGACTGATCACTCGTGTTAGTGTCTTTGTTTACCATCTCCCGCAATGTAGAATGAACCTGAAAAATATTAACACTTTAAGAGCAAGGAACACATAAAGAAATTCAAAAGATGACAGCTCCAAGCTTAAAATGCAAAAGCACAGTAGATATTTCAGCAATGCCTTAATTAGTTCAAGCACCATCAAATCTTTTCTTGTACCGTTTTTTCTGAGCATTCCATAAATAGTCTTGCTATATATTTGCTACTCATATTGATAGACAGCCTCTTCCTAGGTTTGCTCTCTAATTCAGACATCATACCTTGTATTTTGCCCATGTCAACAAGCTTGTGGATTGGGGGCGTCGACTGTGAACTATACAAGTTCGACATTATTACACTAATAATAAAACATATTGACATCCTTAAGCATTTTTTGTAAAAGTGCACTGATGCGGCATATCTTCTATATCTATATAGGAGATCCCCACTACCGGATTTTCATGCATTTTCGGAAATACCGGTAAATGCCGCCTGAGATTTGTCAAACGAAATTCTAAATTGGTCCAAAATTTATCAAAATTCTTAAAATTTAGACATATTCTATGAATACCGGAAAATTTCGTTCGGTATAGGAAATACCGGTGGTCACCGATAAAACCGGTTTTCGGCGAGATTTCGGAAATTACTGACAAGGAGACGCATGCATCGAGACGTCACGCGCGCGCTTATTTAATTTGTTAATTTGTCAGCTACGTGACTGCACCGCACCGGGCGACAGGTCATCCTGGCCCATCATCGGACGGCAGCCGGCTGATCGCCAACGTCGGCCGTGTCATCCTGGCCGTCGCGGGCCCCGTCCTGGCCTGCAGCTTCACCGTCTACTGCTGCTGCCGCAGTGCACGTGGCTCCGCGGCGCCGGCTGCGGCTTCTGCTTGAGGTTTCTCTGATGAGCTACTGTCAGTCAGTCGATTATTACTAGTAGTTCTCGCACCTGCCGTCGTGTTCATGAATCCCGATGAATGTGAATCGTGGATCGTGGTGTAATTGGTCCTAAGTATATATGCATTGTAGTAATAACTTATAAAGTTCTGCCTTATTACTGTTTTGAAATAATGTGTGGAGATATGAGTGGAGCTAAAGTATGCATCGACTCTTAACAGTTGTATATATTGGACACATGTGTGAAGCTTAGCTTCAGTTTATCCATGATGGTGACGTGAGGGCATCGCTAGTCAGTGGATGCACAATTGTTCAGAAAAAGCACAAGTCTCAGAAACGATCGAGGAGACAGCAGTATGACCGGCCGGAAGCACGTTGATTGTTGCAAAATCATGCGCAAACACACATTACTCAGTTACAGGCGGGAAGAAAATGTAGCGATGCTACAACATCACCAACTCTGATATCCGTGCAGTAAACCTCGTTGACATTCAGCTACTTTGCTACTACAACATTCGGAGTTCCAGACTGGAAGCAGAGCACAAGTCCTCTCATCAGGAGATAAATCTAGGATGAGCCATCTGGTGACGAGTAGCAGACTTTATAAGATAATATTGTAGCAATATCTTCATCTCAAAACCACCAGATAAAGGATAGGCTTTGCTTATTTCTCTAAAGGTTAACTGGTATCTGACAGAGATGAATGAATGACCACAAGATCTGGTACTGCAGCAATATATTCGCTGGTAAATCACATGAAACTAGAGGGTTGATGTTTCTCTGATGAGCTATTGAACCCTGATGGATTGGATTAAGGATCTGCACATTTATTTCCACATTTATTCCCTGAATCGGTAAGAAAAACAAGATGATTTTGTTGCAAAATTTAGTTAGAATGTCCGAACTACTGAGTTAATAACAATTTTAAAGCCTAGATTCTTCTGCAAAAATATAATGTTAACGTACAATTTGAAACACTACACTAGTTCAACGGAGCACGCTCATAACATAGCAACACAAGTCTCGTAAACAAGGAACTACTAGCAGTACAATTGGAAGCAAATCATGTGCAGCCACACATTATCCAGTTACTACCGTGCAACAATGATAGTGATATAGTGATGATGCAACATCATCGACTCATCGTCGCAGCTATCCGTGAAAGAAACTTCATCAACATTCATCTACTTTACTAGTAAGCATCCAGACTAGAAGCAGAGCCCAGCCCTTGCATCATGAGCTAAACCTAGGATGAGCTATCTGGCGACTGGCCATCCGCGGAGTCATCTCTGTCCTTGCTCTCCTTCCACTTAGCCCAGCCCCACCGCATGACGAGGAATGCTCCAAGCGCATACACCTACAAGAGTAGTCGCACGAATAAGTAGCAACTTGAAAAGATATTACAGCACCATTTTCATCTGAAAACCACAAAACAAAGGATAGACTGACAGGGTGTACTCATTTCTCTGAAGACCAACTGATAGAAACACGTACTCCCTCTGTTCCATAATCCTTGTCATGGTTTCATTCACATTTAAACAGCAATCACGACAAGTTATGGAACAGAGGTACTAGTATCTAACAGAGATGAAGAAGGATCACATGATCACATACTGCACCAATATACTTGCCAGTAGATCACAAGAAACAAGAAGTATAAGGGTTCTCTGAAAGAATGTTCTGATCTCTATGAACTTAAGACAGTAAACACCAACTGACAGAAAACGGTAATATGCTTTGAATTTACCAGCAAAACTCTGAGTGAACTAAACATCATCACTGTCTATGTAAGCGGAAGGCGACATATCAAATTATGCCTCACAGAACCTTCTGAGATACGTAATCTCTTCGAGCCCAAGTGACCTTAAACTGGGTTAGTGGTTGCTATATCCAGTCTCAACTCTCAAGTAAACATAAAAAACAAACGACATCAACATTATAACTTGCCATGCTCAATTTTGGAAGAGATGGTAAATTCTCCAGTTTCCAACTTCAAAAACCAACACAGCAGGCAGAGAGTAATTGTTTATGTGCGAATCGTGTAATCCCCCAGTGGAGCACCAAAACGGCAGCATACATTATATAGCTTTTAACAGCCGTAATTAGTACAGTGAAACAGGGTAACTAATATAGCACATATTCTCTAACAAAAATGACGCATCCAAGAGACAGGGACAGTAAGACTGCCAATTCAGCTAAAAATCTCTTTCCAAGTTCTGTACAGTTCTCACTGCGGATAATGCTCAGATCGAACCATAATGCAATGGCCACACACCTAAATTTAACTGCTATGCTGAATGAGGATTGCTACGTCAAGAATCGCATGATGTCGGCTACATGATAGCTTCTTACTGAACAGAAAATCATCACTGACTCTGTATTAACAAGTAGGTGGATGACGATGTTACAAATCATGTCTAGCAGAATCTTCAGAAATATGCCGTAATCGCTTCAAATTGCAGTGACCTCAAAGTAGTTACAAATACTCAATCCAGTATCAAGTGAACACAGAATGGTACTACATCAACTTTGAAAGCAGAGACGGTAAACTCCCTAGTTTACAATACCAATTGACATAAAACAGTAATATACTCTGCATCAAGTAGATGAACCAAATGAAAGATTCTTACTGCACTTGACATCATCACTGTCTGTCTGTCTGTGTTAACCAGCAAGCGGACTACGACATACAACCAATGCTTCACAGAGATATCTAATCTCTTCAGTAGGTAGTGGTAACCAAATCTAGTATCAGGTAAAAATAAAATTGTACTGCTACATCAACACATGACACTTGTCATGTTCAACTTTGGAAGCAGAGGTGGTAAACTCCCCAGTTTTCAAGTTCAACAAGCAACACACTAGAAAGTAGGGGTTGTTTTGTTGCGAATGCTGTACTCCCCAGTCCGAACACCTAAAAGGTAGCCTACAGTACAGGTTTATGCAGACGTAAAATCGTAAAGCAAGTTATGCGAGTTCCACCGGATTTCTGGAAATAAGATTTCACTGACAGTGGAAACTGAGACTTCATAGCTAATGGCGAGGAAAAATGCCAATCCTGCTCAAATTCTGTCCCTGTTTAGTTCAGTACTTCAGTTCAGTTCGGCTCAATGTGGATAACTCTCAGACTGAACAACAACAAAAATGGCTACACCAAGAATCCAGTTGAAACCTAAAAATCGAATGGACTGGCCACAGGATGGCGCCTCCCTTCTCAAAAACAAGGAAGGAGTTCGGAGCGCGGCAGGCAGCCATGGATTTTGGGAGGGGGTTTCAGGTTCGGCAGCGGGGTAAGTAAATGGTGAGACGGGGATCCTGGAGTGGCGAGGAAGGTATACCTGCCAGAGGTTGCGGGGGGCCATGTCCTCGTCTTCGGCGGCGGCGCCAGGCGGCGGCGGCACGTCCTCCTCCTCCAGCTTGATCGGCGGCGGCTGCCGCGCCGTGTGCTGCGCGGCGCTGGGGAAGAACCGCACCGTCGATGGTGGGCCGCCGCCCTCCGCGCTGCCGTCGGAGTCCGCCTTCTTCGCCTGCTCCGGCGCGCTCCCGGCGTTGCCCATCTCCTCTCACTCAAACCCAAAGCCAGAAACTTTCTTGGCGATAGGAAACGTATTCGTGTCGTGTACGACTGGAGTCAACTGCAGCAGGCCAAGGTCCATTCAGGTTAAATGAACTTCAGAAAATGATATTTGCATACAAATCCAAAGAAAATATTCAATCTCATTTTCTGTTCTAGTCAGAACTATTCTGTGTTACTTAAAATTCCCTGGTCTGTCTTCAGCACCAATTGACAGACTGATCATACTCCACATATACTTCGCAGCAGGGCAAAGAAAGAACAAATGATGAATACTTTCCTCCTATTCACAAAATCTACACTTAACGTCCCCAACCCAACCTCTTTTTACCATATTATCTTTAGATGCAATTGAATTATGCCAAATCAACCAAAACCAAATCTTAATTTTTGGTGATACTTTAGCTTTTCACAAGTACTTAAAGCTTCTATTAATCCAGACCTCAGCCAATTTACTATACATGCTCTTCACAGGAAACACTCTTTTTTCAGTCAATTTCCAAATAGCCCTGTCCAATCCTTCACCCAAAGGACAAGTTAATGGTAAGTCTCTTATTTGAGCCAGTTGATTCTCATTTAGCCATCTTCTAAAAGAAAAATTCCAGTGAAGATTGGCTGCACCTTTAACAGAAATTCTTTGCTGATCACAACAATCATACACCTCACCAAAAATCAATTTCAGCGGTTGTGATGAGCACGAAGCATCATCCCAAAATCTCACATCTTCTCCATTCCCTATTTTAATCTTTTAGATGTCCGATTTTCCTTAAATCCACCCAACAGGGAGAGTCCCCTTGTTAAATCCCAACCAAAGAAACTGGCTTGCCTTTCAGATATTTAGCTTTCACTATTTTTTTTGCCATAAACCATCTTTATTTTCTAATTTACACCAGCACTTCAAAAGTAAATTTATATCATCTTTTCTAAGTCCTTGATCCCTAAGCCCCCTTTGTTCTTAGGTTTGGCATTGTAGCTCGATTTCAACATATGGTATTTTCAGAAAGAACTTCCACCTTGCCAAAAGAAACATCTCTGTCTTTTCATTAATTAAAAATTAACAACTTTACAAAATCTAAACAGAGACATAAGATAGCTCTGCCCTCTATTTAGTGATGGAAACAATCAAAACCTTCCTCCCAGCTAAGGACAATGAACCTCCTTGCCACCCATCCAGGTTTTTACTTTGTCTCTCATCAATAAAATCCAGATCTTTTACTCTGATTCTTGTACCAATAACAGGTGCACCCAAGTATTTAATAGGCCAAAAACCCATCTGGCAGTCAAAAATATCAGCATAAATCTTTACGGAATCTTCCAAGGTCAAAAGGATTCTGATTTATCAAAATTGATCTTTAAACCTGCCATGCTTTCATACAGATCATCCTGAAACAGGATGATTGTATCGTCTGCATAAAATTGCAACCCCGCAGGGATAAGATGTGGCACCAAGACACAATTAAATTAATTTCTTGCATTTTTCTAAATATTCTTGCCAAACTGTCTCCAACCAAATTAAACAGCTGTGGTGAAATTGGATCCCCCTGCCCAACTCCCCTGTGGGTCTCAAAATAGTAACCCAAATTGTTATTAATCTTAACACTCAGTGTACCATCAATAACCAAAGTCTTCATCCAACCACACTTTGTAAGACATTCAAACAAATAAGCCCAATTCACTTTATCGTACGCTTTTTCAAAGTCCAATTTTAAAATAACCCCTTGCCATTTCCTTCTTTTACATTCATACAAAATTTCATGTAGATATACAATCCCATCTGTAATATCCCTAGTTTTAATAAAAGCAATCTGACAAGGTAAAATCATCTTATTTAGCACAGGGTCAAATCTAATAGAAAGAGCTTTGGGAAAAAAATTTAAGCAAATATACTCATTAAACAGATGGGTCTAAAGTGTTTAAGATTGTCAGCCCCTTTTTTCTTCGGGGTTAAGGTAATTATGCCTTAGTTTAATCTGGATAAGTCTAGACTATTATCAGACAAGTCCTCAAAAAGCTAAGGTTGGCAGGTAGTAAGTGCAAGTCACTTAATTTTTCAGCTTGTACAGGCATACATCATTAGCCCTATTGCATGAACTGAACAGTGAGGTACACCAGAACTGAGCTCAAAACCAATATGACATTCCAGACCGTAATCCCAGGTTCATCTATAGCGAACAAGAATAGCTCTCACTAGGAAAAGAATGGCACGGGAGGTGCAACCAAAAAGTGCAATGGAACACATCGACTCTGCCACAGGTATAGATGATAACCAGTCCCCTTTGTCCGGTTACACAGAAAGGAAATCTAGGTACGACAGGGGTCTAGGGAGCAACTACAGACGCAAAAAAAGATTTTACTAGGATGTGTATCCGACTTGCAGAAGTATCACAGCCGCTGCTACTTGCGCTCTACATGAGCCGTATCGCCACCTCAGAACCGCGACGTGCTGTCTAACTCGACGCTGAGGCCTGGGACATTTGTGTTTTGACGGCCTCTTTGTATGTCTTGTGCTGGTAGGTCAACGTCGTCTCCAGTAGATCTTTCAGAGGGGTCTTTGGGTTCCACCCTACAGTTTAATCGGCATCTGGACATTAGATACAAGTTGGGGAGAATGACATAAGACAGAACAAGCAATTGCAGAGAGTGATACCTAGCTGCTTGTTGATCAGGGTCATGCTGGGGATTCTCTTGTCGCTGTCGTCGTACCCTTCACCGTAGAACTGTTGCGCGCTCACATCAATCACAGGTTCCTCCAGTGGTGGCTCTCCTGAGACATTAGCATAGACCTGCAGATGAATGCAGCAAGGTGAGATTCAGAACAGACACAGGTAACAGAACATACAATATGTCGTTGTTGTTGTGCCAATGGCATACCTCTGTCATCATCTCAGCCAATTCCCTAACAGTCACTTCATTGTTGGGGTTACCGACATTGAAGATATGACCGTTGGCTCGAGCAGGGTTTTCCTTTTGAAACAAAAAAGAGAAAACAGAGATTAAGTTCCACAGATGAGGTACATAAGGTTAAGAACACAAGAAAGATAGAAAATAGAACAAGACATACAATCATCAAAACAACAGCTTCAATGGCATCCTTGATGTAAAGGAAAGTTCTCTGGACCTCACCGCCATCAACAAGCTTCAGGGGCTCTCTGCGGAGGAGATTCTGCAGAAAATTCACAATTGGCAGCATATTATTTTCCTTTCAGAAGACTAATCATGGCGCAACGAAGGTACTCATTCTCAGCAAGGAACAAAGTTTCCATACATTACTGAAGCATGCCAAAACCCGAGGAACACCCTCACTGGGACCATCAACGCCAGGAATGAAGTCCATCCTTGGACCAATCCAATTGAAAGGCCTCACAATTGTGAATTCCAGGTCATTTTCGGCACCTTCAGCTGGTAGAAACCCGAAACCTCGACAGTTAGGAGAAGTCAAGTCTTGCTAACACCAAATTGACTAAAATACTTCCACTCACCAAAAATAAGCCTCTCAATAAGCTGTTTTGCACATGCATAGGACCATCTCTGTTTCACAATTGGACCAAAAATGCAGGGTGACTCATCTTCTGTCAGCACAAAAAATTCAGGTTCCTGATTGAAAGGTAAAGACACAAAAAACATCAGAGAACAGCCAAATATGATCAAATGAATGTGATTGCTACATAGTGATTGTGCCAAACAAACATTTTATACAGTTAGCCTGGGTATATCATTGCTACAAAAATGTCAGGTAAAAACACTTCACAGCATACTTAAATTGGGAAGCCAATGGATATCAAACAAATTTTTGTTTAGTGCTGCAAGAGTGTAACTAGTTAAGAGTTCTTAAAAGCTGAAAGCTCCAACTGAGCTAACATATAAAAATTTCAATAAGAAAAGACCAGTTCCTTATGACAGCATGTCCTCTAAACTACTGCACCCACTCGCAAATGTGCAGTGACAGCATGACATAGCTGAACAAATAATTATTTTCAACACAAATAATGATAATCCCCTCATAAAGCTAATCCCAGAAGTTAATTTAATAGTACTGGATGATCATCACAGATTAAATACTGAACAATAAGAGTTACTGTATGCACTCAAATTCTGCTCATCCCGCAAAGTCAAGACATTCCATAGTAATGGTACAAAATCACCATTCCAAGACATTATCCCAGTGCCAGCCAACAACTGACAAGGTTTTACATAGAAAAATCCATTCCCAACCATTACCAAATCTAGCCAAAATTTTATTTAAGGACTTGTAACAAAGACAGAATAATTACAGGTGAACATCACAATCTAGCAATCTACACCAGGTCCTTTCCACCTTAATCCAATCCATAATATTTCGTTTATTTATTCAACCACCAAAAAGGGGTCAACCTACTTCAGAGAGTTCAGTCAGATGCTACCACATTATTATCCTCACAAAAGTGTCACCTGGTGACATATACACCAAGTGCAGACAGTCTGAGCAGGGGATGATGTCAAAATCGTACTGGATAATCTTGACAGATTAACTAATGAACAACATACAATCAACTCCCGCGATACAATCTATGTCTAGAGTCAAACTCTCCCCTACCTGGAAAGTGAGACATTCCAAAATTATGGTATCAAACTACCATTACAGGACATGAACCCAGTGCCAACCAACAACCAACAAGGCTTTACCTAGAAAAATCCACACCCAACTAACACCAAATCTAGCCCAACATTTTATTATAAGTAATGTACTACACAAAGACTGAATAATTGCAGCTGAACATCACGATCTAGCAACCTACACCAGATCCATTCCACCTAAATCCAATCAGCTATAGTTTATTCAGCCAACCAAAAAGGGGTCAACCTACTTCAGAGTTCAGTCAGATATACTACCACATTATCCACAAACAAATGTCACTCACTTAGTGACACACACACAGCAAGGACAGATATTCCGAGCAGGGGGATGTCATCACCTTGCGGAGGGGGTGATCCTTGGGGAGGAAGCTGCCGATGGTCTTGCCGTAGACCTCGCACGTGGAGAAGTGGATCAGACGCTTGCTGTTCTCCGAGCAGTACTTGACCTGCAGGGCACGAACACGTGACGCTGAGACATTCGGCAACGTCGAGGATAACTTGTGCGGGGATTGGTTGGTGGGGAGGGAGCGAGCGTACCACTGGGAGCGCGTCGATGAAGTTGCTATAGATGGTGTCGAGCGGCCGCGTGTTGTAGTCCGCCGGCGTGCAGATCGCCGCCAGGTTTATCGTCTGCGCAGATCCAACCGGCCACCGACAGGAAACAAAATCGTCAGTACCTTGCCGGAATTTCAGGGGGCGAATGCGCAATTCCCTCCGGAATCAGCGAGCATATATTGCCAGAAAAATCCAAGAAAATCTGGAGCATTTTACGCGAGGCAGTACAATCCACCGCCGTTGGAGAAGAACCAGAGGAGGGACTGCGGGGAGGGAGGAGTGTTGCAAGAAGACGTACCAGATCGGCCATCTTGATGAGGCCCTCGAGTCGTGAGTCGTTCTTGATGTTGAGGCGGTGGAAGGAGATGCGGCCGGCGAGGTGGGGCGGGGGCGGGTCGACGAGGTGGCGGATCTTGTCGCAGTAGACGTCGACGGCGAGCACGGTGTGGGAGGTCTCGGCCATGAGCTTCTCGCAGAGGTGGGAGCCGATGAACCCGCCCGCCCCGATCATGCAGATGGTCAGCGGCGCCACGGGCGCGCCGTCCAGATCCACCCTGCCGCCCGCCGGCGCCGGCGCAGAGGACGACGACATGGTGCCCGGTGGTCGCGCGGCGCGGTCGGACGGTCGGTCGGATCCGGGTCGGGGCGGTGCGGAATGCGCGTGGGGATTTGGGGTGGATTATTCGGCGGCGATGTCGGTGGGGTGTGCGGCGATGAGGTAGGGGAGGGTGGTGGTATTTAAGGGAAAGACTGGAGTGGGCAAAGGGAAAAGAATGGAGGCGTCCTGGGTGGGCCCCACCGCCCAGATCGAGATCCACTGCTCCCTGGGCCCTTCTCTCTTGATTGGTCTCTGATAATTTGGAATGCTACTTTCGTCTTGATGATTTCTGATTTGATTTTATTTGCAATGCCAACATACTCAAGGGACTATCAAATCTCAATCGACTCAAGATTGGGCAGGTACAATATAATTTCTTACCAAGAGTAATTAATTCTATTAATTGATTTCTGATTTGATTTCATTTTGATGACGATTTCTGATTTTATTTTATTTGATTTGCACGCCAATATACCCGAGATCTTGTTCGCGGATGCATGGTATCACATCTAGCTATACGATTTTGCTAACATTTTTTTTTGCTTCAGTGCACCCCCTCCCTCAAACTCAAACGCATTCAGATCTGAGATCGCTTCATACCCCCTTTGTAATCTTTACTACCCTCCAACCACTATTACTTGTCTTTGTATAAATGTATCTAGAACTAAAAATAAATATATTTAAATATAGCAACCATAAGATAAAACCAACGAGAATCTCAAAACAAAACGAAATGCTGGGTAGCAGCAAAAACATGCACAAAGGAAGATACAAAAAGGAGACACAGGTGGATCGACTTAGCAATGGCAACCTGCAACCGTTGCGCCCCTTCGAAGAGGTACCACCACACTCCTGGCACCGAATCATCAAGTACCAAGCAGCACCTTCAAGAAGGAAAGCGAGACGTTGTTGCCGGACCAACACCTGGTCCTAGGGTTTCCCCGGCACACAAAGGGAAGTGTACATAGGGTAGCCACGACGCCCTCCAAGAAGGAATGGTGTCACCTGAAGACGGCACCGCGTTAGTGCACTGCACTGTGGGCCCTTATGTCTTGCTAATTCGGAATGCTACTTTCGGTCTTGATTTCTGATTTGATTTTATTTGATTTGCAGGCTAATATGCTCAGGGGACTCTCAGATCTCAGTTGACTCAAGATTGGGCAAGTACAATATAATTTCTTACCAAAAGTAATTAAATTTTAGAGATCACAATAATTGCGCCATTTTAGCAATGCCACATAGGTCCATTGGAGAGATGACCTCTTACCTCCATAATTTATTTTTTGGGTTGAGTTGGCTAGTGCGTCGGTGGTACTAGATCAAGAAGTCTCGATTTTAGGATCCTGCCAACACACTGTGAAATCTAAATTAGTTGTGGATTTTCATTGAACCCATGCCGTCTGAACTTTGGAATGAACTCATTACAAAGTTCAATGCCATTCACCCTTTGGTTAAGTCGTGGACAACCTCATAGAGTAGAACAGCAAATGCGCATCAGGATTTCAAGATGAATGGTCTTCCTTTTTTTTTCTTTGAACAAGGTTTCGTAATGGGATTGCATTTACATAAAGACACCTAAAAGATATAATTGGAAAGATCTTGAATTCCACAACAAGGAGCCTTAACAGTGATGTTGCCTCCAGATCCAGCCCCACGCCTAGTCGTCCGCCATAGAAGACCACCGCAGGAGGAAGAAGACGACCTCAAACGCCACTTGCAGATGCCCGAATGCAGCACCATGGCATTACATCAAGCGCGCCTATAACACCACTTGCAGATCCTGGTGTTCGTGCATATTAGTTTGCGTAGCTAGGTTTTTACTTTAGATCTCTTCCTTTTTCTTTGCTCCCGGCTCACATCCATATATTTTTTTCAATAATAGGCTTTTTATTACTTAAAGGTTTGCTCACATCCATATGTAGTTACTATGCATGGACGTAAGCCGGGAACGAAGGGGAGAGGAGAGATATAAAGCCAACTTACTCCTCGGCCGGTGTTTCTGTACTCCCTCCGTTCCGGTGTATAAATCCTGCGCGTACTCCTAGATCATCATTTTGATTAATATAATATAAATTTTATAATATAAAAATTATATCATTAGAAAGTATATAATCTGAAGTTTCTAATGATATATATTTTGTAGTATATATCTTATATTATATTAGTCAAAATAGCAACCTAAGGATACGCGCAAGACTAATACACCGGGACGGAGGGAGTATTTCACATGATAATAAGATCGGGTTACTATTCAATCGGCCGCCATCCAGCCAATGCCAAGCCAGCATGGGGAAAAATGTCACCATGGTCCGGATAGCTTAAGAAAAAAAAAAGAATCCAAGGAAACTTGAACTGGCTATGCAACTAGTTAAAGTCACATGCACACATACGCACGCAGGCCAGCATCGAGTAAAGTGGTTACTGATTCTTTTCTTGTGCATCACCGATTCTCTTAGAAAAATCAAAGTACTCTGTAGTATAAAATAGTATCCCTGAATATATTTATGCGAACAAGCATGCTGCTTATATACTTTGCGCGCCCTTGTGCAGGTGAATTCTCCGCTCTAGTTTGCATTTATGGATCGGGTTGCTCCAATCGAATCATCCAGCCAGCAATCAGCATATGTATGCACAAAATCTGCATACTCGTCCATACAGGTGTTTCAAATAAAAAGAAATGGATTCCAGGTAATTTAAGCTATGCATGTGCGTGCCGGCCAACTACTCGAATAAAGTGGTCCCTTGTCTTTTCAGGTGACTCTAGAAAAATATATTGTTTGTCCAGATTTTTTCTTCAATCTCAAATGGTGAAATATATCTATACTAGTACTTCCTTCGTTCTAAAATATAAGATGTTTTAGCACATTATTGTTATGCATGTATGTAGATATCTTTTAGTTTATGTTAAAAGCAAAATGAGCGAACCTATATACTAAAAAGCATCTAGATACATGTATGGTAATGATGGGCTAAAACATCTTACATTTTAAAACGGAGGGAGTAGAAAACACGGCTTACATTTGGAGCTGCCCGGAGCTTTAACACTGGTTGGGCTACGAACTCGGACTAAAGGGTGCATTAGCACCGATTTGAGCGGCCAGGACGTCACAGGGAACTCGCATGACTTTAGCACCGGTTCGTAAGGCACCTTTAGCACCGGTTTGAGCCATGAACCGGCGCTAAAGGGTTCGTGCCCTTTAGCGCCGGTTCATGGCTCAAACCGGTGCTAAAGGTACCCCTTTTGCACCGGTTCCTTACACGGACCGGTGCTAAAGATCATGCCTATATATACACCCGCCCACCAGCCCTCTCCTTTGTTTTTTCCTCCTAGAAGGTGGAGATGTGTGTGCTAGTTTATTTTTTTCCTATGCACAAGAGGTGTTTGATGAAATGCCTGAGAGTAAGATGCTACTTAAGTTCACATAATATAAAAATGATATAAGGTGCCCGAGCGACACTTAAGCTTTCTCCTCGTTCTTTCCTCCTCGATCGAGGTTAGCAACTCTATCCTTTCATTTGTCATTGATACAATGCATGTTTCGATTTACAATGGTCATTTCACTATTTGTGATGTTCTGTAATGGTTTTTGATAAATTTAATTATATGATGTAGATGAACCGACGACAATGGATGTACGGTGACTGACACACTTCCGAGTACATTAAAGGCCTTCAAAATTTTGGTGATATGGCTCGGGCAAACATTCAAAATGATTTTATGTGTTGTCCATGTGTTGACTGTGAGAACAAGAAGGAATACTCTTCCTGGAGAATTCTTCACTCCCACCTGCTTCGGAAAGGTTTCATGCCCAGCTATAATTGTTGGACCAAGCACGAAGAAAGAGAGGTTATGATGGAAGACAATGAAGAAGACGAGGATGATGATATGTACCTTGAATAGGGTGATACTGCAATGGGGAAGTTGAAGATGGAGAGACAAGGGAAGCTAAAGATGAAGAGGCATCTGATGAGCCCGCTGATGATCTTCGTGTGGGCCATCGTTGATGCACATAGAGAAGCAGAAAGTGTAAATGAGAAGTGGAAGTTAAAGGGCATGTTAGAGGATCACAAAAAAAGTTGTACCCAAATTGCGAAGATGGCAACACAAAGCTTGATACCACACCAGAGTTGCTCCAATGGAAGGCGGAGACTGATTTATCTGACTGGTTTATCTGACAAGGGATTTGAGAAGTTACTGAAAATAATAAAAAAGAAGCTTCCAAAGGATAACGAATTGCCTGACAGTACATACAAAGCAAAGAAGGTTCTCTACCCTCTAGGATTAGAGGTGCAGAAGATACATGCATGCATTAATGATTGCATCCTCTACTGCGGTGAGGAGTACGAGATTTGGAAGCATGCCCGGTATGCACTGCACTGTTGTATAAGATCGGATGAGATGACCTTGGTGATGTTGAGGGCGAGTCCCCACGACGAGAGGACCTTGGTTCACTCTAAGATTTTGTTGAAACCAATTAGTCTTATAGCTTTTGAAGAATCAGATTGCACACACAAATGTTATCCGAGAGCCTGATAAGTTTAAACGATGTCCAGCTGCTGAAGGTAGCATTGTCTTACTCAGCAGCCAAAGAACAAGATCATAAGAAAAACAAGCAAGTGAACTACTATGCTAATGATGTAAAAAATCTCGATAGAATCATGATGAATGACAACCAAATAAATTTGTTCCGTGAATAAACTCCAGACCATTTTAAGGTGGGTATCCTAGAGATAGAGCCCATCCTCTTAGGCCAACTCAGATAATGCCTCGGACAAAAAAGTATTGAACCAAGCACATCGACATAAAATATGGGACCTACAATAGTGGTAGCATTTTGTGTTGTCTTCCTGCAGCTCATCTTGTAGGTAAATCATTGAAGATGTCAGCACATGGAAAGACTGCCCTTATACTTCTGCATAACATTCCAGCGAGTCATAAGCACAAACAACTTGCACCATGATATGGCCACTCGTAAGCACATCAGAATTAAACTAGGGACTTACAGTGGTTCTTTGTCAAGTCGAACGCAGTTCATCTTGTTGGTAATACATTCATTTAAGAAGCTCTGCATAATGATATGGCCACTCGTAAGCACACAACATAATAAACAGATTGTATATTGAGCAAAATAAAAGGAAAATATACTTGAAAGATACTACCAGTGATACGCACTACGATTTCAAGTTTTCCAGGTGTCAGCTCCAATCAAAGTAAGAGAAAATAATTAGTGTTGCCAGCTCTTGCAGAACCAGATTACAAACAAAAAGACAATCACTTGTGAACTACCGTATTGTGCACAAAACAAATTAGCTGCATAATGAAATGAGAAATTATAACATGGATATTCTAAAGATATAGTCGGAGGAATGGCAAAAAAGTACTTATTGCTCTAATCAACAGCCAACAAAGACAGTGTCACAGACAATCAAGCAATTCAACTATCATATGCCTTGTGTCGCTAAGCACATCAAAATTAATCTGGGGACTTATAGTAGCTCTTTGCCGAGTCTGAACGCATGTTATCGTGTTGGTGATACATTCATTTAAGATGCTCAGCATGGTTTGGCCACTCATCAGCACACAACGTGATAAACAGATTGTATATAGAGTGAAACAGAAGGGAAACATACTTGAAAGACACTACCAGTACTTCACTTTACGATTTCATGTTTTCCAGGTATCATATGGGGGATGTAGGGTTTGTAGGCGAGTTAGGATTTAGGCTAGATTTGAGAAATTTCAACATGGATATCCTATAGATATAGTCACAGGAATAGCAGAGTTACTTATGATCTCAATATATGTGGGGACCAATCATAAATTATGTCACTGCTCTAATCATCGGCCAACATAGACAGAGCCACATAAAATCAAGCAATTCAATTATTGACTGGATCAGGACCTCCTTGGTCGTGACCATGGCACTGTCGGCCTGGGTCCCTCACTTCAGAAGATGTGTTGCCACTGATACGTCTCCAACGTATCCATAATTTTTGATGCTCTATGCTTGTTTTTACACCATTTGCTTAGTGTTTCGTTACACTTCGTGGCATTTTTATGCATTTTTCGGAACTAACCTATTAACGAGATGCCACAGTGCCAGTTCCCTGTTTTCTGCTATTTTTGTGTTTCAGAAAAGTTACACAGGAAATATTCTCGGAATTGGACAAAACAAAAGCCAGACGTCCAGATATTTACCAAAGCTTCCAGAGAACCGAAGAGGAGACGGAAAGGAGCCACAGGGCGGCCACACCACCAGGGGCGCGGCCTGCCCCTGGCCCGCGCCGGCCTGTGGTGTGGGCCCCCAGGTCCACTTCTGACGCTGCCCCTTCGCCTATAAAGACCCCCCAACGGGAAAAACTTAAACACCCGATCACTTTTCCAGAAACACATCGCGATCCGCCGCCATCATCGACCCGAGATCGGGAGGGTCCAGAAGCTCTTCCCGGCACCCTACCGGAGAGGGGAATTGCCACCGGAGGTCTTCTTTATCACCATGCTTGCCTCCGGTGCGATGAGTGAGTAGTCTACCTTGGACTATGGGTCCATAGCAGTAGCTAGATGGTTGTCTTTTCCACCATGTGCTTCATGTTTAGATCTCGTGAGCTGCCTTACATGATCAAGATCACCGTTATGTAATTCTACATGTTGTGTTTGTTGGGATCCGATGAATATTGGTGTTATGATTGAGTTGAAGTACTGAATTTTATCTTATGATATCTCTATGTTGTTTATGATCTTGCATGCTCTCCGTTGTTAGTAGCTATCTTGGCCGAGTAGTTGCTAGTGACTCCAAGAGGGGGTATTTATGCTCGATAGTGGGTTCATGCCTCTATTTAATCTGGGGGAGTGACAAAAACCTCTAAGGTTGTAGATGTGCTGTTGCTACTAGGGGAAAACAACATTCATATGCTCGAGGGCATATGCTTTATTTACATTACACACTTTGCTTAATGCAGTTATCTATTGTTCGCAACTTAATACTTGTGGAGTTCTCGGATTGATTCGCCACAAGTGGATTATTAGTCATAGATGCAGTTGGATGGCGGTCTATGTATCTTGTTGTAATGCCCAGAGTAAATCTCATAGTGATCCTCTTGACATATCACGTTGTCTTTATTCTATCAATTGCCCAACTGTAATTTGTTTACCCAGCATGTGTTATTTTATCTTATGGAGAGACACCACTAGTGAACTGTGGACCCCGGTCCTATTTCCATTATATTGCTATCACTTGTTTACTTTACTCGCACTGTTTACTTTACTCGCATACTACTATTGTTTCAAGCAAACCGGTGAGATTGACAACCTCATCGTAAGTTGGGAACAAACTATTTGGTTGTGTTGTGTGCAGGTTCCACATTGCCGCTCGTAAAGCAAATCTTGGACGAGGCGCCCTTGATACGTCTCAAACGTATCTATAATTTTTGATGCTCCATGCTTGTTTTTACACCATTTGCCTATTGTTTCGTTACACTTAGTGGCACTTTTATGCATTTTTCGGAACTAACCTATTAACAAGTGCCACAGTGCCAGTTTCATGTTTTCTGCTGTTTTTGTGTTTCAGAAGTGATACACGGGAAATATTCTCGGAATTGGACGAAACAAGTTCCTGAAGTCTTATTTTACCCGGAAGCTTCCAGACATCCGAAGAGGTGTCAGAGGGGGGCCACCAGGGCCCCAGACACATGCCCGGCGCGGCCAGGGGCCTGGCCGTGCGGGGCCCGCGTGTGGGCACCTGGCCCCTCCTCTGACGGTGCCCCTTCGCATATATAAAGCCTCGGGACGGAAAACCCTAGGGGATTCGGCAATTTTCCAGAAACAGTTCCGCAGCTCCGCCGCCGTCGCCGACGAATTTCGGGGGACAGAAGTCTCTGTTCCGGCACCCTGCCGGGACGGGAAGTGCCCCCGGAGCCATCTCCATCGGTCTCCATCGCCGTCTCCACCGTCTCCATCGACCTCACCGCCATCTCCATCAACCTTGCTGTCTCCTATGATGAGGAGGGAGTAGTTCATCCCCGGGGCTGAGGGCTCTACCGGTAGCTATGTGGTTCACCTCTCTCTCCCATGATGTGATCTTTATGTGATCATGAGCTTTGTATCATGTTGAACAAGTACATGTTATTATTCAGATATTTTGTGTACTCTAGCAATGTTATTAAAGTAATCTATTCCTCCTGCTATGGTGTAACGGTGACAGTGCGTGCATCATGGTGGTACTTGGTTTAGGCTATGATTGTGATCTCTTGTGGATTATGAGAATAATTATTGCTATGATAGTTTGAGTGATCTATTCCTCCTTTCATGGTGTAATGTTGACAGTGTGTGCACCGTGTTAGTACTTGGTTTAAGTTGCAATGATTTCTATCTTGAGTTGTGATCTGATTTGGGTATTGCTATGAGTGGTGTTTGTCAAGTACTTGATGAACTTTAAGGGGTGCTTCTGTAGCCACTACACAATGATTAGTGTTATTCAATAGGAGAGTAATTCAGAGTACCTTAGCAAAGAGAAGTTACTTGTTCATTCATGTTATATTGTTGGGAGTGTGTCCACTAGTGAAAGTATGATCCCTAGGCCTTGTTTCCAAGCATTGCATACCGTTTACTTGCTGTTTTATTACTTGTTTGCTTGCAGCGATATTTATTTCACATCACGTTTGCTACTTATAATCATCTATACCACTTGTATTTTACTATCTCTTCGCCGAACTAGTGCACCTATACATCTGACAAGTGTTTTGGGTGTGTTGGGGACACAAGAGACTTTCTGTATCGTAATTGCAGGGTTGCTTGAGAGGGATAGCTTTGACCTCTTCCTCCCTGAGTTCGATAAACCTTGGGTGATCCACTTAAGGGAAACTTGCTGTTGTTCTACAAACCTCTGCACTTGGAGGCCCAACAAGTGTCTACAAGAATAGAAGTGCGTAGACATCAAGCTCTTTTCTGGCGCCGTTGCCGGGGAGGTAAGGTAAAAGGTACTCGCATCCTCCTGTGTGAGTACTCGGAGTTATTTCCTTTAGATTCTGCAATTACATCTTTTTGTTTCTTGTTTTTATTTTCACTAGTTAGGCTTAATGGAAAACAAAGAGTTCTGTAGTCTTTTTCCTGAGTTTAGATTTGATGAGAAAATTGAAAATCCTTTGGAGCTTATTTCGCATAGCAATGTTATTAGTACGAATGCTTTGAATACTGTTATTGCTAATGCTATAGAAAAGTCTAAGCTTGGGGAAGCTGGTTTTGTTAAGCATGATATTTTTAGTTCCCCAGCTTTAGTGGAGAAAGTTTGCTCTGATGATATTGTATCTCCCCTATGTGATGTTCCTTCTTATGATGATATGTTTGAAGAATATGCTTTGCGAAATAGCTGTTCTCTAGCTTGTGATGATACTAAACCTCTAGTTTATGATGGCTATGATGATGAGTATAATATTTTCAATTCACCTACTATTGAGGATAAAATTAGTTATGATTACAATATGCCTCCTATTTATGATGATTATGGTGATGAGAATAATTTTTCTGTTGAATCTGCTCCTACTACTATTGTTCCTGTGGTGAGTATTAATTCTTTTATGCATGTGGCTCATGATAGGGATGTTTTATGTGATAGTTATATTGTTAGTTCTATTCATGATGCTACTGAAAGTTATTATGAGAGAGGGAAACATGGTTTGATGGATCTCAACAATATTAAGTTTCCCCTCTTTATGTTGCAAATCTTGAAGTGGCACTTGTTTTATCTATCCATGCTTGCTACTATGTGCCTCGTTGATTTATTTTCTTACAAGATTCCTATGCATAGGAAGTGGTTCAGATATAAATGTCTTTCACATTTTCTTTTTGATGCTCTCTATTGCTTTAAGTTCCTATATGACGCCTTTGCCTCAAGCTCTTATATGGCGCCCACATGAGCATCTTTGCAAATTACTGCGCCTAGCTCAAAGGCGTTAAAGAAAAGCACTCTTGGGAGATAACCCATTGTTTTATTTTCAGTACTTTTTCTTTTATTTGAGTCTTGGAAGTCATTACTACTGTAATGACCGCTCCTTATCTTGTTTATTTTGTTTTTGTGCCAAGAGAACCCTCTAATTTGAGTGAGGTAAGATTTGGGGATGTTGCTGTCCTGAAACTGTTTTCGGTGCTGCACCGTAAAAATTCGTATAAATTCTCTGTATATCTTTTGGACCTGCGATTTCTTGTGCATATGCCCCAGGTTATATCCAAACTTTTCTTAGTTGAGCACTTTTTGATTTGAGCAACAGAAAATCCCTCAAAAATTCGACCTTTGTCAGCTGTTCAGTTTTGACAGATTTCTGCCAATATTTGTGTTTGCCACTTTATCGCTTTCTTTTGAGTTCTTTTGATCATGGAACTTTTTGGGAAGTTGCTACAGTAGTATTTGCTATATATGTGGTGGTTTTGGGTTGAAACCTGAAGCTAAAAGAGGTTGAATATATTTTATGCTTACACTAATGTTGCTAATAGAATTGTGTTTAGTTTTGTATGAAGGAAGTTTTCAAGTGTAGGGATTGGAGAATGATGAGATGAGTTGAAGAATGGACAAAAGCTCAAGCTTGGGGATGCCCATGCATCACCCCAAGAAATATCCTAGAAGTACAAGCGTCAAAGCTTGGGGATGCCCCCGAGGCACCCCTTCTTCATCGGCAAAAATCAAGTCACCTTTCAAAACACTATATTTTTATTGCTTCATGCACTATGTGTTTTTCTTGGAGCGTCAGTTGTTTTAGTTTTCTTAGTTGGTTTAGTTTGTTTGTTTGCTGCAATAAATGGTTGGACCCCAACAAATTTCCTTTGGAGGAGATGTACTCGTTTTCATTTGCAAAGAATGCTCTAGTTTTCACTCTTATCATTTATCGAGCGTTCTACTTTTTCTGCTACTGCTTTTGGTTTTCATTTTCGCTTTGATATGCGTTCAGATCTTGTCATATCTTTTCATCAAGGTGTATTTTTGTCTCTGATCTTCATTGGTTTTCATCAAAAGAGGTGTTTATAAAAGTTTCAAATGGTGTTGGAAAAGAGAAAAAGCTTTGTGCAAAATAGTGGTACAAGAAGGAGCTTGTGTAGACTGCGGCTTAGGCTTTTTCATGTCATGCTTGATGTCTTTTTGATAGTATGCTTAGTGGTTTTGCTGTAGCATGACTTGTCTCAAATAACTGAGATTGCTTAATGAGCCTTTGAAAAAATCATGCGTTGTTTTTATTGTATGGAAGCATTATTTTGGTTTTCTCCTTGATGCTTTATTTGGGTTGACTTGGCGCATGCTCACACATGTTAGACTCTTCCAAAGTCGCCATTAGCCTTCATGATCATTTAGTTTTTGACTTTTGATGCCATCATATGCTTCTTTTAATGTCGCTTTGTCGCTTTGCATGATTATGGCCATTACTGCTCTCTTAGTTGGTCGCTCCCAGTCTTTTGCTAGCCCTCGCCTTGTACTGAGTATGAGCTCTACTCGTGCATCCAACTCCTAAAAGCCAAAGTTTTCCAAAGTGTCCATCATACATACCTACTAGCAATTTGCTATTCCAAGTAAATTTTGAAGGAAATATGCCCTAGAGGCAATAATAAAGATGTTATTATCATATTTCTTGTTCATGATAATGTTTATATTCCATGCTAGAATTGTATTAAGCGGAAACTTTAATACTTGTGTGGTTTATGAACAACACCGTGTCCCTAGTACGCCTCTATGGACTAGCTCATTGATTAATGATGGTTAAGGTTTCCTAACCATAGACATGAGTTGTCAATTAATAATGAGATCATGTCATTAGGAGAATGATGTGATGGACAGACCCAAATAAAGCAGAGCAATTAGATCGTGTCATCGTGTTCATCTTTGCGAAGCTTTTCCTATGTCATGTATTGTATTCCTTAGACCATGAGATAATACAACTCCCTAGTATCGGAAGAAAGCTTTGAAGTCATCAAACGTCATCCTATGTGAGGGTGATAATAAAGGTGTCTCTCAGGTGATCGGAAAGTACTTGTTGGGTTGTATGTATCGAGATGGAATTTTGTCCCTCCCAAGTTGGAGAGATATACTTCGGGCCCACTCGGTAATCGATATCAACACCGCTTGCAAGCATGTGGTTAATGAGTTAATCACAAAGTGATATCGGATTACGGAACGAGTAAAGTACTTGCTGTGAACGAAATTGAACTAGGTATGGTGATACCGACGATCAAATCTCGGGCAAGTAAAATATCGTGTGACGAAGGGAATACATATACGGGATTAATTGAATCCTGGCATCGTGGTTCATCCGATATGATCATCGATGAATATGTGGGAGTCAATATGGGTTTCCAGATCCCGCTATTGATTATTGATAGAAGATCATGTCTGCATATTCTCGAACCCGTAGGGTCACACACTTAACGTGCATCGATGCTAGGATAGAATGGATAATTGGTTTATGAGTTTTAGTTCGGAGTCTTGGATGAGATCCAGGATGTCACGAGAGGTTCCGGAATGGTCCGGAGAATAAGATTCATATAAAGGAAAGCAGTTTTTGGATTCCGGAAAGGTTTCGGAGTTTATCGGTATTGTACCGGAAGGTTCTAGAAGGTTCCGGAGTGGGACCAACGTGGGCCCACTTGACGGAGGCCTGCGTGGGCCTAAGGGGAAGTGCCCTGGCCGCCTTGGGCCAGGTGCACAAGGCCCCTAAGGCCCAGCCGGCCAGCCCAAGGGGAAACCCTAAGGGAGTCTTCAAAGAAGGAAGGGGGGGAAACTTGCCCCCCACTCTTCCTACTCCAAGTCGGCGTCCTAGGGTTTGGGGAGAGGCCAAGCTGGCCGGCCACCCCTCTATATATAGGGGGGCAAGGGCGCAGCCCTCTCCACCCCTAACCCAAACCCTAGCCGCCAACTGCTGCCCTCCCTCTCTCTCTCTCGCGACTGCGCGTAGGCGAAGCCCTGCCGCAGAAACTCTCCACCATAAGCACCATGCCGTCGTGCTGCTAATCCAATCTATCTCTCCACCATACTTGCTGGACCAAGGAAGGAGGACACGTCGCTGCACCGCACGTGTGCAACTCTCGGAGGCGCCGCCACTTGCGGCGTAGGATCGGATCGGATCGCGAGGAGGAGACGGCGAGTACGACTACGTCAACCACGTTCTATTGAACGTTTCCGCTGTGCGAATCTTCAAGGGTATGAAGATCTCATCTACCTCTCTCGTTGATTACATCTCCTAGATTAGATCTTGGCTTTCTTGTTCGCATCCGTAGGAAATTTTTTGATTTACTATGCTGCGAAACCCTTCAAATTTGACTTGCTTTTATATTCTCTTCAAATTAAACTCTTACCAGTATTATGCGAAATTCGGTCAGTAAAGCTCTCACGAACCGGAAGGCACACTTTACTTTTTCCTGTTCTTAAAAATTTGACATTGTGGTCTTTTATGCTGAGTTGTTATGCTTGCAAGTTGTAAGTTGGATTCTAGCCCAGCCATGCTGTCATGGGGCAAGCTTTCAACATTGCACTTCTTTTTGAGTTGATATCGTGATCTTTTGTTTATGGATGCCCGCTGTGTGAAATGAATTGGGAATCTTGTGAGGATCATGGAGTTTTTATATGTGTTAGGGAAACGCCGGGCCGCCAATCTAAGCCATGCATAATTCATGGTGGAAATTTGCAGCATACCCATGGTGAAAATTCGACGACGCATCTCACAATAAAAAGCTAAACAATATAGCAAATAAAAGAGATGTCGAGGTGTTCATTGTCTGCTTGTCCTGTCATTTTGGTGTGGGCTTATTCCATGTCATCGGGCACGGAGGTACCCCATTGGCGGTTCTCAATGATATGCATATACTTACAATGACAAGAGCCTTGCTTGGGACTCTAAGTAAATTAGCATGGTTTGGGTACTCGTATTCACGGGACACGAGGTTTTCAACTTATGATTTGTCAAGCATATGCATCATAATTGTTCTCGCATTAACTTTAACCATTCAAGATGCTTATGATGGGGGCAATGAGAGCTCAAAGCCGGTAAGTACCATAATTTTTGAAGGTTATAAAACTTGCAATCACTGCTTCCCTCTGCGAAGGGCCTTTCTTTTACTTTTATGTTGAGTCACCACCTTCTTTCTTTATGCACCATTAAGAGAGCATAGTTGTCATTCTTAGTGTGATATGCATTGTCCCAAAGTTCATTGATTGATTCATATTGTTGGTTTCACTTGTTCTTAAATTATTTGTATCTAGTCGCCCTCTTAAACTTGAAGGTGTCCTATGCATTTATGTTTTGCTCTCCATGAAGGACAAGCTGAAAACCATTTATATGTTTTTCTTTATGATTTGAACACACGTTTGACTTTCATTGTTTCATTTTCATGATCTTTTGTTTGTGTTCATTTGCATGTTTACAACATGGTTGCTAAGTTTTTATTGTAAAGATTATATCTTTCATGCCCATGTTTTAAGTTCTTATGATCCCAGCTCACAATGCTTACATATATGATCAAGATTGTGTAGGTGCATGTCACCTCAAAAATTATTCTTTTGTTATCACTTACCTACTCGAGGACGAGCAGGAGTTAAGCTTGGGGATGCTGATACGTCTCAAACGTATCTATAATTTTTGATGCTCCATGCTTGTTTTTACACCATTTGCCTATTGTTTCGTTACACTTAGTGGCACTTTTATGCATTTTTCGGAACTAACCTATTAACAAGTGCCACAGTGCCAGTTTCCTGTTTTCTGCTGTTTTTGTGTTTCAGAAGTGATACACAGGAAATATTCTCGGAATTGGACGAAACAAGTTCCTGAAGTCTTATTTTACCCGGAAGCTTCCAGACATCCGAAGAGGTGTCAGAGGGGGGCCACCAGGGCCCCAGACACATGCCCGGCGCGGCCAGGGGCCTGGCCGCGCGGGGCCCGCGTGTGGGCACCTGGCCCCTCCTCTGACGGTGCCCCTTCGCCTATATAAAGCCTCGGGACGGAAAACCCTAGGGGATTCGGCAATTTTCCAGAAACAGTTCCGCAGCTCCGCCGCCGTCGCCGACGAATTTCGGGGGACAGAAGTCTCTGTTCCGGCACCCTGCCGGGACGGGGAAGTGCCCCCGGAGCCATCTCCATCGGTCTCCATCGCCGTCTCCGCCGTCTCCATCGACCTCACCGCCATCTCCATCAACCTTGCTGTCTCCTATGATGAGGAGGGAGTAGTTCATCCCCGGGGCTGAGGGCTCTACCGGTAGCTATGTGGTTCACCTCTCTCTCCCATGATGTGATCTTTATGTGATCGTGAGCTTTGTATCATGTTGAACAAGTACATGTTATTATTCAGATATTTTGTGTACTCTAGCAATGTTATTAAAGTAATCTATTCCTCCTGCTATGGTGTAACGGTGACAGTGCGTGCATCATGGTGGTACTTGGTTTAGGCTATGATTGTGATCTCTTGTGGATTATGAGAATAATTATTGCTATGATAGTTTGAGTGATCTATTCCTCCTTTCATGGTGTAATGTTGACAGTGTGTGCACCGTGTTAGTACTTGGTTTAAGTTGCAATGATTTCTATCTTGAGTTGTGATCTGATTTGGGTATTGCTATGAGTGGTGTTTGTCAAGTACTTGATGAACTTTAAGGGGTGCTTCTGTAGCCACTACACAATGATTAGTGTTATTCAATAGGAGAGTAATTCAGAGTACCTTAGCAAAGAGAAGTTACTTGTTCATTCATGTTATATTGTTGGGAGTGTGTCCACTAGTGAAAGTATGATCCCTATGCCTTGTTTCCAAGCATTGCATACCGTTTACTTGCTGTTTTATTACTTGTTTGCTCGCAGCGATATTTATTTCACATCACGTTTGCTACTTATAATCATCTATACCACTTGTATTTTACTATCTCTTCGCCGAACTAGTGCACCTATACATCTGACAAGTGTTTTGGGTGTGTTGGGGACACAAGAGACTTTCTGTATCGTAATTGCAGGGTTGCTTGAGAGGGATAGCTTTGAACTCTTCCTCCCTGAGTTCGATAAACCTTGGGTGATCCACTTAAGGGAAACTTGCTGCTGTTCTACAAACCTCTGCACTTGGAGGCCCAACAAGTGTCTACAAGAATAGAAGTGCGTAGACATCAGCCCTATAAATTGTCCGGAGCTATCGCGAAGCTAGCGGGCATCACCTTCCATCGTTTGGCTTTTTCCTACTGGATTGATAACCTTGGTTTCATAACTGAGGGAAAACTTGCTGCTATATTGATCAAACCTTCTCTTGGGGTTTCCAACTGGCCGGTCATTTACATTATCAACTACACGCTAGCAAAACATCACAAGTTTTCTGGTACCGTTACTGAGGACTGAAGAAGAAGAATCTCCCATATCAAGACCGCGCTGATGACCCACAAGTATAGGGGATCGCAACAGTCTTCGAGGGAAGTATTACCCAAATTTATTGATTCGACACAAGGGGAGCCAAAGAATATATATAAGCCTTAACAGATGAGTTATCAATTCAGCTGCACCTGGAAACAGTCTTGCTCACAGCGGTTTATCAGTAGCAACAGTTTTATAGTGGTGACAGTAGTGAAACAGTAACAGCAGTAGTAAAATAGCAGCAGTAATAGTAACAGTTGTAAACAGTAGGAACAAATATTGTAGGCATAGGGATGGATTACGGGTGTTGCATGGATAAGATAATTCATGAAATCAATGAGACATGGGCATTGCAGATAAATAATGATAAAGCATCCTAGTACAAACAATCATAGGCATGTGTTCCGTATATAGTCGTACGTGCTCACAAGGAGAAACTTGCACGACATCTTTTGTCCTACCAGCCTGTTGTAGCAGGGCCTCAAGGGAAACTACTGGTAATTAAGGTACTCCTTTTAATAGAGTACCGGAGCAAAGCATTAGCACTCGGTGAACACATGTGATCCTCACATCATAGCCATCCCCTCCGGTTATCCCAATTTCTGTCACTTTGGGGCCTCGGGTTCCAGACAATAATATGTGTATACAACTTGTAGGTAAGACCATAAACAACAAGTATCATCATAGAAATAATAACATGTTCAGATCTGAAATCATGGCACTCGGGCCCAAAGTGACAAGCATTAAGCACAACAAGTTGCAACAATGTCATAGGCACTAAATAAAGATACTAGGCACTATGCCCTATCAATCTCATATCAAATTACATGAGCAATCTCATCCAATCCCTACCATCCCCTCACCTACAGCGGGGGAATTACTCACACATGGATGGGGGAGTCATGGATGGTCGATGGAGGAGTGTCGGTGATGATGGCGATAAAGATCTCCTCCGAATCCCCATCCCGGCAGGGTGCCAGAACGGAGTTTTTGGTTCCGAGTCGCGGTTTCTGATGGCGGCGGCGCAGCGGAAGTCTATCTGGGAAAAACGCCGTCTCCCCGATATTATGTCGTTAGGGGGTATATGTACGCGAGAGGAGAGGCCGAGAGGGGTGCTGGGCCGCGCCACCAGTGCGTGACGGCCCCTCGAGCCTCCTCTCCCTCCTGTCTTCTGGCTCCGTGGGTCTTCTGGTGAAATAGGATTTTTCATGATTTTTCCCGAATTTTTACTGGAAGTTGGATTTCTGCAAAAAAACGAAACACAAATTAGAGAAGAAACAATAGCAAAAGTGTTCGAGAAAGTAGATACGTTTTGGACGTATCAACTCCCCCCAAGCTTAGCTATTTGCTTGTCCTCAAGCAATTCAGTTAACAACTGAGAGCGATAAAAGAAACTTTCACGAACACATTTGTTCATATGATGTATATATACTAACTATGTGATCAAGTACTCAGGCAATTCATAATAAGAAATATGAAACTAATGTCACCTCATAATCAAGCAAGCTATGAAAGAGTGCCAATGCACTAATAACAAGTAACATGTACATGAAAAGCTACAAGATTGTAATATGCATAAATGATATGAAAGAGTGGTATCCAGCTTGCCTTTTTTTGTAGAGCAAAACATAAATGCTGAGGCACCTCTGAAGTCCAAGGGAAGACTAGAAATTAAAGATATCAAAGATACAAGCATCAAAGTTATACCACAATTAACCGTGTTCTGGGACAAGCACATTACACTAAGAATAACAACTATGCTCTCAAGAAGAGCTTAAAGTTAGAAGATGATGACTCAACATAAAAGTAAACGAATGGCCCTTCACAGAGGGAAGCAGGGATTTAACATGTGCTAGAGCTTTTTATTTGTAAAACAGAGATAAAAATTTCTTTTGAGAGGTGGTTGTTCTAAGTCAATGACTAGCAATGGGGACTTGCTATCTTCCATAATAAACAAGTGAGAGCGGTTCCGAGTTCTTTGAAATTTTGGCATATTGGTGCTCTTTTATAAAGCTTTGGCACTCCTCCCCACCTTTTTTCCTTTCTCAAACCATGGCTAACCGATTTCATCGGGTGCCCACCAACTTTCACATTCCTTTGGAGGAGTGCCTTTTTTCTTTCTTTTTAGAATTAAGATTATGATGGGCTGACCAGCTCCCTTGCAAAATTAATGACGAGCAGATGAAGCTGCCTAGTCGAGAGGTACTTAATTTAATATGGAAGATAGTAATTCTGACCACTATGTCCCCATGAGCTAAAAACAGTGGCACAAAATGAGAATTAGTTGAAAGTTTTGAAAGGTAGCACATGAAAATTTACTTGGAATGGCTTACAAATACCATGCATAGGAATTTATAGTGAACTCTTTGGAAGACTTGGTTTTTGGTAATTGGATGCACGAGTAGAGCTCATACTCAGAACAAGTGAAGGCTAGCAAAAGACTGGGAAGCGACAATCGAGAGAGCAATAACTGTCATAATCATGCTTGCGACAAAACAAAATTAATATAGGCATAAAAATGATACAAGAACTATGAGGCAAAGTAAATCATCGAGGCTTAATTGACTTTTTGTTCAGTCATGTGCATGCTTGAGCATGTGCCAAGTCGATTCAAATGAAGCTTTCAGAAGTGGATACCACAATAACATACCATATTATGAATAAAACAAAGCATGCAAGCGTCTTCATGACATGCTACAGGCTAATATTAAATTGAAACTAATCATATGAAAGCAAGAACTACAAAGCATCCATTAGATAACATATACCTTACATGAACCGACTAAGCATGTCCACATAAATGAGTATATCTACAAAAATGAAAACAAATAGAGTTCATACCAGCCTCTTACCACATCTCGTATTGTCATATGTCGTCATTATTGTTCTTTACTTGTGTGGCTTGAATAATATAAAGTGAATACCAAGCTCCAAAGGAGTAACGGGAGACTGATCTCTGCAACAAACTTTACAAAACCGAAGAAGAACAACAAATATTTTTGTGTTTTCGATTTTTGAAACAAAAACAAAAGGAAATAGCAAACAAAGCAAAATATTTTTGGGTTTTTCAAATGGCGAACCGAAAATAGCAAGTAAAGCAAACCAAAGGTAGAAAACTAAAGAACCAATTAGAGAGAAACAACGGAAATATTTTTGGTCTTTTTGTGTTTTGGAAAAGTGGAAATAAGAACTAGAACAATAAAGAAAGTGAAACATGGATATACAAAGGTCCGACAAAATATAATATGTAGATGAGTGAATCGTCGGCGTACCTCCCCCCAAGCTTAGGCTTTTGGCCTAAGTGGACATCAATTCTGACTCTGGTAGCTGCCCGAGGCTGGTGGGTCATCATAGGTGTAATCATACCCCGGCTCTCGTGAAGATGAAGCTGATGGCGCATAATCATAATAAGGCTGCTCATATGGGAAGTTTACAATGTCGGAGGGCTGTCCCGACTCCTCAGCGCCCTCCTCATCATGCACAGGCGGCGGGTGCTCCTCTACGTACGCATCAAGCTCATCTTCCGTAAGCGACCACCCATTCCTGCGATCAAGTTTAAACAAAAGAGGTGCAGACAAACGGACTGATCGATCAGTCTTTACTATCCTCCAGGTACTCTTTTTGAAAAAGGTTAGCTCAAATGTTAAATTAATCAAACTAGCAGGAGGAGAAATAAACTTATGTTGAATCATAGCATTAAGATCAAGTTTTTCCTCGGGGAATTGCAGATCTAGAAGATGAGGCACTACACCATGAAAATCTAACAGGCGTGAAGCTATAAGTCCCCCACAGATTCCTCCTTTCTCACGATTGATATCAAGACGGAAAGCTATTAAGGCACCCAAATTTGGAATTTTCCTTTTGTTAGTGACAATATCTTTCATATACTTTGCATAAGGAGGCATTCTAATAGCATCAGTCAAAGGAATTTGCAAAAATAAAGGTCTCATCCATTCACAAAACCTGTTGTAGTGTTCTTCTTCCTTGGACTTGTGTTTCTTACCAGGAAAAGGCATTGGTTTCTGTACCCAAGGTTCTCTCTCCTTACCATGCTTGTTGGCAATGAAGTCTTCTTTGGTGTACTTTGCATTCTTATCAATCTTTTCTAGTTCTTCTTCAACTCCTTCTTTATCTTCTTCTTTATCAGAAGCATCTCCTGGTTCAGTTTTAGCATCAAAAATAGAAACACTGTTAGGATCTTTACCTGCATCGGAGGATTCTACAGTTATTTTATGCTTCTTCTTCTTCTTCTTAGAAGGAATATCATCACTTGCAGTTTGTTGAGAATCTTGCTTGACCCTCTTAGGATGTCCTTCAGGATATAATGGATCTTGAGTAGTAGCACCACTTCTTGTGCGTATTTCACATGCTTGCTTCTCTCTTGCAGCATTAACTAGCAAGTCTTTTTGCACCTTGGTAAGCTGATCAATTTGTGTTTGAACCATTTGAAAATGTTTAGCAAGTATCTTCACATCATTGGCGGTTCTCTCCACAATATCCTGCAACTTGTTAATAGATCTAGAATTTTCCAACAAATGATTATGCACCATTCTATTAAAATTTTCTTGCTTAACAATAAAATTATCAAACTCATCTAGGCATTGATCAGGAGGTTTAGTATAAGGAATATCTCTTTCATCAAAGCGTTGGAGAGAGTGTACCTCAATAGTAGATGAGTGAGGGATTGGCTTACATAATTCTTCAATAGGAGGTAAATTTTTAACATCTTCGGCTTTAATACCTTTCTCCTTAAGAGATTTCTTAGCTTCCTTCATAACTTCATCATTTAATTCAATCATCCCTCTCTTCTTCGGTGTAGGCTCTGTAGATGGCGCAGGGGTTGGTGCTGGTGTTGGCTCAACTAAAGTCCAATCATCATGATTCTGGCTTATTTTAGCCATTAATTCTTCAGCATCAGCTGGAGTTCTTTCCCTGAAAACACAACCAGCACAACTATCCAAATATGACTTAGATTCATCCGTTAGTCCATTATAAAATATATCAAGGAGTTTATTTTTAGGCAATGGTTCTTTAGGCAAAGCTATAATTAAAGAACAAAACCTTGTCCAAGATTCAGGAAATATCTCTTCTTTTCTCTGTTCAAAATCAAAGATTTTCTGCACAGCAGCATGTTGAGCACTAGCGGGAAAATATTTCTGAAAGAAAGCATTAACCAAAGCAATAGGACTAGTAAGAGATCCAGGAGACAAGCTATTAAACCAAGTTTTAGCACCATCGTTCAACGAGAAAGGAAAAATCTTAGCAACAAAGTAAGTGCGGAGCTTAATATCATCAGAAAACAAATTACTCAAAGTAGAAAGCTCATTCATGTGCTCCATAGCACTCTCATCTTTAGTACCACAAAAAGGAGTTTTCTCAACAATAGATATGTAAGATAAATCCAAAGAGAAATCATAATCCTTGTCTCTAATATTTATAGGAGAAGCAGCAAACTTAGGATTAGGAGACAAATTATATCTAACAGAACGCCTGGCAAGAAGTTCTTTAACATTACCAGCAGTACGAGTAGCACGTGCTTTAGCAATAAAATCATCATTAAGCTCAATATAAGCATCATCATCATAATCATCACTAGGACATTCCCTAGACTCAGGTGAACTAACAGGTGTAACAGTGGTGTTTTCCAACTTAGCTCTAGCAATAGTAGCATCTAAAAAGGAACCTAGTAAACCACTCTCATCAAGCACAGTAGAAGCATCATCTAAATTATCAGTGGCATTTTCAATCTCAGCAGAAGTAGTAGCAGTAGCGTGTGGGTGTGGTGGTGTAAGCAACTTACTCATAACAGATGGTGAATCAAGAGCAACGGAGGTGTTGAGAGTCGTACCTCTTCTTGTAGTGGATGGCAATATAGGAACTTTTCCATCATGAGGTTTACCCATGATGAAAGGATTGCAGCAAACAATAGGAATACCAAGTGAACTTACAAATAAAGCTATGCTCCCCGGCAACGGCGCCAGAAAATAGTCTTGATGACCAACAAGTATAGGGGATCGCAACAGTCTTCGAGGGAAGTATTACCCAAATTTATTGATTCGACACAAGGTGAGCCAAAGAATATATGTAAGCCTTAACAGATGAGTTGTCAATTCAGCTGCACCTGGAAACAGTCTTGCTCACAGCGGTTTATCAGTAGCAACAGTTTTATAGTGGTGACAGTAGTGAAACAGTAACAGCAGTAGTAAAATAGCAGCAGTAATAGTAACAGTTGTAAACAGTAGAAACAAATACTGTAGGCATAGGGATAGATTACGGGCATTGCATGGATAAGATAATTCATGAAATCAATGAGATATGGGCATTGCAGATAAATAATGATAAAGCATCCTAGTACAAACAATCATAGGCATGTGTTCCGTATATAGTCGTACGTGCTCACAAGGAGAAACTTGCACGACATCTTTTGTCCTACCAGCCTGTTGCAGCAGGGCCTCAAGGGAAACTACTGGTAATTAAGGTACTTCTTTTAATAGAGTACCGGAGCAAAGCATTAGCACTCGGTGAACACATGTGATCCTCACATCATAGCCATCCCCTCCGGTTATCCCAATTTCTGTCACTTTGGGGCCTCGGGTTCCGGACAACAATATGTGTATACAACTTGTAGGTAAGACCATAAACAACAAGTATCATCATAGAAATAATAACATGTTCAGATCTGAAATCATGGCACTAGGGCCCAAAGTGACAAGCATTAAGCACAACAAGTTGCAACAATGTCATAGGCACTAAATAAAGATACTAGGCACTATGCCCTATCAATCTCATATCAAATTACATGAGCAATCTCATCCAATCCCTACCATTCCCTCACCTACAGCGGGGGAATTACTCACACATGGATGGGGGAGTCATGGATGGTCGATGGAGGAGCGTCGGTGATGATGGCGATGAAGATCTCCTCCGAATCCCCGTCCCGGCAGGGTGCCAGAATGGAGTTTCTGGTTCCGAATCGCGGTTTCTAATGGCGGCGGCGCAGCGGAAGTCTATCTGGGAAAAACGCCGTCTCTCCGATATTATGTCGTCAGGGGGTATATGTACACGAGAGGGGAGGCCGAGAGGGGTGCTGGGGCCCCCTCACGCTAGGGTGGCGCGGCCAGGGCCGCGCCACCAGTGCGTGACGGCCCCTCGAGCCTCCTCTCCCTCCTGTCTTCTGGCTTTGTGGGTCTTCTGGTGAAATAGGATTTTTCATGATTTTTCCCGAATTTTTACTAGAAGTTGGATTTCTGCACAAAAATGAGACACCAGAGCAATTCTGCTGAAAATAGCGTCAGTCCGTGTTAATTGCATTCAAAACACACAAATTAGAGGAGAAACAATAGCAAAAGTATTCAGGAAAGTAGATACATTTTGGACGTATCACGCGCCATCAACAAGTTTTCTGGCGCCGTTGCCGGGGAAAAAGAAGACTTCTACAAGGGGAGTTTCACACGCACATCCTTTACTTTGTTTTAAGTTTTACTTTACTTTATTTTTACTTGCATCGTTTTATCAAAAACACACAAAAAATTAGTATCCTTTATAGTTGCTTTTATTTACTTACTTTTATTCTTGTTAGAATGAGTAATCCTGAAGTTGAAGTTTGTACTTTTAAGCAACAAGGGGGAGAGAGCTTGAAAGATGTTTGGTACCGTATTAGCAATTCTCATCATAGGTGTACAAAAAAGCATTCTACCATGATCCTCCTTAGAAATTTTTATGTTGGTATAACTAGTTGTATAGGTATGTTGTTGATACTCTGGCAGGAGGTAATTTTCTGGGTACTCCGCTCTTGAAGCATCCACTCTAATAGAAAGTTTAGTGGGAGTATCACCTATTTATATTGTTAAAACTGAAGTCACTTTGGAGGAAGTCTTAGAAAAGCTTAGCTCTTTAGAAAAAAGTTTGCCAAATATCCTTGATAGTGCTAGCCGCGTTAATGAATTGATAGAAAGTATCGGTAAGAGAATCACCATTTTAGAGGCTAGCACTACTCTTGATAGTCAAAACCTTAGGATTGGGAAACTTGAGGAATCTATGGAAACTTTAAGTTCAATTTTCTCTTCTCTTAAGTTTAAGAAGGAGAAAGCTTTTGTTGGAAAAGTGCAAAAATTTATGTATGTTCACAAGGTGTCTGTGCCTAAATCGCAACATGTTTTAAAGATTGGTAAGACTTTTAGTTCAACTAAGAGCGACTTGCAGGTTGAATCATCTTCGGGAACCTCTAAAGTTCCTAGTGTGGTAAGTGGTGATCTCGAGGAAACAGTTAATTCACTTGATATTACTTGATTCACACTTTTTGCGCCTAGCTCAAAGGCGTTAAAGAAAAGCACTCTTGGGAGATAACCCAATGTTTTTACTTTCAGTTCTTTTTCTTTTATTTGAGTCTTGCGAGTTATTACTACTGTAATGACCTCTCCTTATCATTTTTATTTCGTTTTTGTGCCAAGAGAAGCCTCTAATTTGAGTGAGGTAAGATTTGGGGATGTTGCTGTCCTGAAATAGTTTTCGGTGCTGCACCATAAACATTTGTAAAAATTCTCTATATATATTTTGGACCTGAGATTTCTTGTGCATATGCCCCAGGTTATATCCAAACTTTCATTAGTTGAACACTTTTTGATTTGAGCAACAGAAAACCCTCTAAAAATTCGACCTTTGTCAGCTGTTCTGTTTTGACAGATTTCTGCCAATATTTGTGTTTGCCGCTTTATCGCTTTTTTTTAGTTCTTTTGATCACGAAACTTTTGGGGAAGTTTCTACAGTAGTATATACTTTATATGTGGGGGTTTTGAGTTGAAACCTGACGCAAAAAGGGTTGATTCAATGTTATACTTACACTAATGTTGCTAATAGATTTGTGTTTAGTTTTGTATGAAAGAAGTTTTTAAGTGTAAGGATTGGAGAATGATGAGATGAGTTGAAGAATGGACAAAAGCTCAAGCTTGGGTATGCCCACGCACCCCAAGAAATATCCAAGAGGTACAAGCATCAAAGCTTGGGGATGCCCCCGAGGCACCCCTTCTTCATCGGCAAAAATCAGGTCACCTTTCAACACACTATATTTTTATTGCTTCATGCATTATGCGTTTTTCTTGGAGCGTCAGTTGCTTTAGTTTTTAGTTTTATTTAGTTTTGTTTACTGCAATAAATGGTTGGACCCCAACAAATTTCTTTTGGAGAAGTTGCCTTGCTTTTCATTTGCCAAGAACACACCGTTTTTCACTTTTATCGTTTCAACGAGTGTTCTCTTTTTCTAGAACTGCGTTTAGCTTTCGATTTTCGCCTTGATTTGTATTCAGATCTTGTTATATCTTTTTATCAAGGTATATTTTTTGCCTCTGGTCCATGTTGGTTTTCATCAAAAGATTTGTTATAAAAAATTCGAATGGTGTTGGAAAAGAGAAAAAGCTTTATGCAAAAAAGTGGTACAAGAAGGAGCTTGTGTAGACTGCGGCCTAGGCTTTTGCATGTCGTGCTTGATGTCTTTTTGATAGTATGCTTAGTGGTTTTGCTGTAGCATGACTTGTCTTAAATGACTGAGATTGCTTAATGAGCCTTTGAAAAAATCATGCATTGTTTTAATTATTTGGAAGCATTATTTTGGTTTTCTCCTTAATGCTTTATTTGGGTTGACTTGGCGCATGCTCACACATGTTTGACTCATACAAAGTCGCCATTGCCTCTATGATCATTTAGTTTTTGACTTTTGATGCCATCTTATGCTTCTTTTAATGTCGCTTTGTCGCTTTGATGATTATGGCCGTTATTGCTCTCTTAGTTGGTCGCTCCCAGTCTTTTGCTAGCCTTCATTTTGTACTGAGTATGAGCTCTACTCGTGCATCCAACTCCTAAAAACCAAGTTGTTCCAAATTGTTCACCATACATACCTATTAGCAATTTGCTATTCCAAAGTATATTTGACTTGCTTTTATCTATCCTTCAAATTAAACTCTTTTTGGTGTTATGCGAAAATTGGTCAGTAAAGCTCTCACGAACCAGATGGCACACTTTACTTTTCTTGTTTTAAAATTTTGACATTGTGGCTCTCTTATGTTGAGTTGTTATGCTTACAAGTTGTAAGTTGGAAATTAGCCCAATCATGCCGTCATGGGGCAAGCTTTCAACATTGCACTTTCTTTCATTTGAGTTGATATCGTGATCTTTTATTTATGGATACTCACGATGTGAAATAAGTTGGGAATCTTGCGGGATCATGGAGTTTTTATATGTGTTAGGAAAACACCTGGGCCGCTAATCTAAGCCATGCATCATTCATGGTGGAAATTTACAACATGCCCATAGTGGACATTCGACGATGCATCTCACAATAAAAAGCTATACCAATGGTAAATAAAAGAGATGTCGAGGTGTTCATTGTCTGTTTGTCTTGTCATTTTGATGCGAGCTTGTTCCATGTCATCGGGCAGGAGGTACCCCGTTGGTGGTTCTCGATGATAGACATATATTTACAATGACAAGAGCTTGTTTGGGACTCTAAGTCGAGTAGCATGAGGTTTGGGTATTCGTACTTCACGGGACACGAGGTTTTCAACTTATGATTTGTCAAGTATATGCTTCATAATTGTATTCGCTTTAACTTTAACCATTCAAGATGCCTATGATGGGGGCAATGAGAGCTCAAAGCTAGTAAGTACCATAATTTTTGAAGGTTTATAAAACTTGCAATCACTGCTTCCCTTCGCGAAGGGCCTTTTTTTTACTTTTATGTTGAGTCACCACCTTCTATCTTTATGCACCGTCTAAGAGAGCATAGTTGTCATTCTGAGTATAATGTGTATTGTCCCAAAGTTTTCATTGATTGATTCATGATGTTGGTTTCACTTATTCTTAAATTACTTGTATCTAGTTGCCCTCTTAAACTTGAAGGTGTCCTATGCATTTATGTTTTGCTCTCTCATGAAGGACAAGCTGAAAACCATTTGTATGTTTTTCCTTATGATTTGAACACACGTTTGACTTTCATTGTTTCATTTTCATGATCTTTTGTTTGTGTTCTTTTTCATGTTATAACATGGTTGCTAAGTTTCTTCTATCAAGATTATATCTTTCATGCCCATGTTTTAAGTTCTTTTGATCCCAGCGCACAACGCTTACATATATATGGTCAAGATTGTGTAGGTGCATGTCACCTCAAAAATTATTTCTTTTGTTATCACTTACCTACTCGAGGACGAGCAGGAATTAAGCTTGGGGATGCCGATACGTCTCCAACGTATCCATGATTTTTGATGCTCCATGCTTGTTTTTATACCATTTGCTTAGTGTTTTGTTACACTTCGTGGCATTTTTATGCATTTTCCGGAACTCGGAAATATTCTCGAAATTGGACGAAACAAAAGCCAGACGTCTAGATATTTACCGAAGCTTCCCGAGAACCGAAGAGGAGACGGAAAGGAGCCACAGGGCGGCCACACCATTAGGGGGCGCGGCCTGCCCCTGGCCCACGCTGGCCTGTGGTGTGGGTCCCCTGGTCCACTTCTGACGCTGCCCCTTCGCCTATAAAGACCTCCCGACGGGAAAAACCTAAACACCCGATCACTTTTTTAGAAACACATCGCGATCCGCCGCCATCGTCGACCCGAGATCGAGAGGGTCCAGAAGCTCTTCCCGGCACCCTGCCAGAGAGGGGAATCGCCACCGGAGGTCTTCTTCATCGCCATGCTTGCCTCTGGTGCGATGAGTGAGTAGTCTACCTTGGACTATGGGTCCATAGCAGTAGCTAGATGGTTGTCTTCTCCACCATGTGCTTCATGTTTAGATCTCGTGAGCTGCCTTACATGATCGAGATCACCGTTATGTAATTCTACATGTTGTGTTTGTTGGGATCCAATGAATATTGGTGTTATGATTGAGTTGAAGTACTGAATTTTATCTTATGATATCTCTATGTTGTTTATGATCTTGCATGCTCTCCGTTGTTAGTAGCTATCTTGGCCGAGTAGTTGCTAATGACTCTAAGAGGGGGTATTTATGCTCGATAGTGGGTTCATGCCTCTATTTAATCTGGGGGAGTGACAGAAACCTCTAAGGTTGTAGATGTGTTGTTGCTACTAGGGGGAAAACAACATTCATATACTCGAGGGCATATGCTTTGTTTACATTACACACTTTGCTTAATGCAGTTATCTGTTGTTCGCAACTTAATACTTGTGGAGTTCTCGGATTGATTCGCCACAAGTGGATTATTAGTCATAGATGCAGTTGGATGGCGGTCTATGTATCTTGTTGTAATGCCCAGAGTAAATCTCATAGTGATCCTCTTGACATATCACGTTGTCTTTATTCTATCAATTGCCCAACTGTAATTCGTTTACCCAGCATGTGTTATTTTATCTTATGGAGAGACACCACTAGTGAACTATGGACCCCGGTCCTATTTCCATTATATTGCTATCACTTGTTTACTTTACTCGCATTGTTTACTTTACTCGCATACTACTATTATTTTCCACTCGATATGCTCATACCCTTTGTTTCAAGCAAACCGGTGAGATTGACAACCTCATCGTAAGTTGGGAACAAAGTATTTGGTTGTGTTGTGTGTAGGTTCCACGTTGCCGCTCGCAAAGCAAAGCTTGGACGAGGCGCCCTATAAATTGTCCAGAGCTGTCGCGAAGCTAATGGGCATCACCTTCCGTCGTTTGGCTTTTTCCTACTGGATTGATAATCTTGGTTTCATAACTGAGGGAAAACTTGCTGCTATATTCATCAAACCTTCTCTTGGGGTTTCCAACTGGCCGGTTGATGAAGGAATGACAAATGGGTCCCCGACATTCGCCTACCTGGTTTTTGGCCCAGGAGGAGTCTCCTTCGAAAGGTTCTCGAGGCCCATGAAGGCATCGGCCCGGCGTGGCCCAGGGGCGACACTTGGCGTGCAAGCAAAGCTTCGAGGAGTTCAAGTTGGACTAGTCTTCGTTTAGGTTTTGTTTTTGAACCGATCCGATCTGTACTTGGCTTGAGGGACAATCCTGAGACCCAGCCTTCGCATATAAAAGGCTGGGAGGGAGGTCGAAACCCTAGACGCCTTTCACCACCACCTCACGCCGGAGCGCTTGAAGTCTTAGAGCTCTCTGTCTTAGGCTAGGTTCAATCTACGCCCTCATTGTAACACCACCGCAGACACCACCCCATCAATACAAAGTCAGACAGGCAGGACGTAGGTCTTTACCCTACCAAGGGGGCCGAACCTGGGTAAAATCCTGTGTTCTTCTGCTTTCGTCTGATCGCCGTCGAGTTCGCCAGGTCCCACAATGCGCTCCATAGATCGAAAGCCCTTAAACAGGGGCATTGCCGGGGTAGAACCTCGTCAATTGGCGCCGACCGTGGGGACGACGGAATCTGGATCTACGGATTCGCTGGCTCCATCACCAACCAATGCCAAGATCGACATCAACCCCGCCATCGACACCCCCGTCGGCATCGCTGTGCCGATCGACGCTGATACCAACGCCAAGATCGACATCAACCCCGCCATTGACACCGCCGTCGGCATCGCTGTGCCGATCGACGCTGATACCAATGCCAAGATCGACATTGACCCCACCATCGACACCGCCGTCGGCATCGCTGTGCCGATCTACACTGACGCCAACGCTGATATCAGCATCAACACCATCATCGACATCACCCCGTCAAGCGCCACCGAACTCATTTCGGCCGCGACTATCATCGGCCCAACCTTGGGCACGACGGGAGCAGTTTCGGCGATCACTGGAGGTTTCGACATAGCCTTCGGGCTGTTCAGCTTCCACGTGGACAACAACGGAGTCGCCAAACTAATCTCCGTCGGCGATTCCGCGCCACCTGCGACAACCCCAGGCACACCACCAGTTACCGGGGCAATCCCTCGGCAACCGCGCCGCTAGCGCCGTCGGCACCGCTGGAGGAGGAACCAAGGCTGGAGGATTCGACCCCATCAGTAGGGTCCAATGGCTTCGAAGATCCACCTCCATCCCCAACCACCACATACTGCGTCGACTGCGACGCATACCACTACGTGGGTGCCGAAGATTTCTCATCTCATGAGATCGCTGGCTGTGAAGATCCTCGGGGGGGGGGGGCACGGCAGCTGTCTACCCAACAATATCCGAGTGCGAGCGGGCTCTCAACGCCCTCACACTCCATACTGTGCCATATGATCCCGACTACGTTGAAGGGTTATACTCGGTGACGAGGGTTAACTCGACAAATGTCCTAGATGAAGGACTTAGGATCGGGGAGATAGGGCGTCAGATGAACTCGAAGGTAAAGTTAGTCGAAATAGGTGTGTATCGAAAGTAAACTTGGGTGTTCAACCTGGCTTGCTTTCAATCTGCCCTACACCGTCCCCTCCTGGCCCCTATATATAGGTGGCCAGGTCTCGAGGATCGGGTAGGGTTCGATACAGATTACAAATATCGACATACGGTAATAACTCGTATTCGACTATCATTACAATTGGGCCTAACTTAACGGGCCTCAGGGGTACTCAACTAACGGGCTCTATTAACTATACCCTTGTCAGTAGCCCCTAAGATTCTACCAGAATTGCAGATTCGGGTTGAATCTCTAATCTTCAAATCTTCGACTTGGATAATTCATCATCTTCTTCGACTTGGTCTTTCGACTTATGATAATGATAATTAGCTCGCAAGGGGTCTCGATGAACAAGCCTGACAACTCTGACGGATCAAGAGGTCAGTTAACTGCCGGAACAGATACTTGTCACCTACTTCAAATTCAATCCCCTTGGACTTGAATTCGGGATACCGGTCAAACTCACTTTTTTGCCTCATTTAGGACTTACAAAAAATGAGTCCCAGTGGTTCTCAAGGTACCCAGTGCGTCCACCAGGATTTTCTTCGCGTCGTAGACACGGATACATACCAGCAGAGCGCATCCATGTGCGTATACTAGGCCACACAGGACGGATCCCGGGGTCTTACCTTCGTGATAAATCACGGCATTCGAGTTTCGTTGCGATAACGCAACTCGAGAATCTCATATCGCAGTCAAAGTTTGACTGAAAATATTCGGGTTTCTACAACCATAAAACTCTCTCCCAATGGGAGTAATTTCTCTTCAATTTGTCGACTACGTAGTCGAAGTTTTGTATGCTTATCCTTCTTGCAATTTCAATATTGACTATTTCATCTCTATCGGGTGCGCGCTCAGCGCTCCCGATGGGAGTAGCCCCCGAGGCTATGTTGGCAACTTGTAGTCAAGCATAGGCTCAAAGTTCAGCTCTTCTTTCTACTGTAGACCTTTTACTATTTGACGAGCCCCCGAGTCCAAGTCAAAGTTTCCATATCATGCGATCATAGCCTCCTGTCTTGTTTTTTCTTTATTGATATTATCGTCTGCTCTACGCAGAATTTAACTCCTACTTAAAATTTGTTTGTGGGCTGCGCTGTACACGGGGGCCCAATAATACGCGCTTATAAATAAAGCACCATCTGGTGAGGATAAAAACCCTAATCAGATCCTTTCCTCCGCCACATCATCTTCTCTCCTCCATCTAGGGTTTTTCTGAGGTTTCTCTCTCGCACTTATGGCAGATGCTGCAGGCTCCCGTCTGAACCTTGGTTCCCCGGCGGCACCACGAGGTCGGGGTCGCCCTCGCGGCAGCAAGAACAAGAACACCGCGCCGGCCGCCGCAGGAACTTCGTCAGATGCTCCGGCTAAGCGCCGTCCCGGCCGCCCACCTGGTAGCAAGAACAAACCCAAAGTGACTAGCGTCACTCCAGGTCCAACCGCTCCTCCATCTGCTGCTCCAGCTGCTCCTTCTGCACCTCCCCGTATCTTTTCTTTCCTTTGCATTGCCATGGCGCAGTGCCGTGAGATTCAGCGCTTGCCGCTAGATTTCACGAAGTTTATGGATGGCCGCGAACTGCGAGAGGCGGTTCTTCATGAACAGTCTGGCGGTGGCGTCCCCTATGAGGTGGAGGTGTGGTATGATGGCGACGGCGAGCAGTACTTCAGAGGTGGCTGGTCGCAATTTGCTGAGGACCACGACATCCATCAAGGCTTCATCATGGCCTTCGACTTCCACGTCGGTACGTCGAAGTTTGACGTGAAGATCTATAATGGCACTCTTTGCCAGAAGGAGTATGAAGCTTGAAGCCTTCTTTTATTAGGATCTGTTATCCTTGTAATTTCGTTTGACAATGTCCTTCCTGCAATGATATTTGCAATAAATATTCTTACTTTGTGTCGATATCGTTTACTAGTACCATGAGAACAAGTCATGTTCTGAGATATGCTTTCCATATGTCGGGTTCTTTACGAACCAATAAATGTAAGGATGATATCGGGTTCTTTTTATGAACCAAGTTCTCTCTGTATTTATCGGGTTGTGTAAACAACGTTATAATGAAGGAAAACCACTCCATCTTATCATAACGATTTTTTCGTACGACCCAGAGGTTGAAGCCCCCGAGCGGAGAAGTAACACGAGAATCGTACAATTTTGTCGAGTTCAACCCAAAGAACCCGACCTGTGGCCTCATGTTCTGGGTCCAGAAGGTTAACTCGAATATATTGATATCTCTATACTTAGTCTACGCGTAAAAACGTCGTAGTTGTTCTGCATTCCACGGGTTGCTTTCGTCCTTCCCAGTCTTCTTGTCTTGTAGTCGATACGCTCCTCCTGGTATTACTTCAGTGACGATGTAAGGTCCCACCCAAGGGGACTCCAATTTGCCGTGGCTATCTTGCCTAAGTCGCAAAACAAGGTCTCCCACCACGAAGGATCGTGGACGAACTCGACTACTATGGTAGTTTCGTAGACTTTGTTGATATTGCGTAGCCCTTTCTAATGCTTTGTCTCTTGCTTCATCTAGCGCATCGACATCGTCTTGTAATGCTTCTGTTGATGTCGCCTCGTCATATGCTGTCACTCTTGGAGCCTCGTGTGTAACTTCGACTGGAAGCACGGCTTCTGCGCCATGGACCAGGAAGAAAGGAGTTTCTTGGGTTGCTGCATTGGGCGTAGTTCTTAGGCTCCAAAGAACGGAGGGCAATTCTTCTACCCAAGCGCTCCTGGCTTTCTCGAGAGGTGCTAAAAGCCTCTTTTTTATTCCACTACTTATCAGGCCATTAGCTTTTTCGACTTGCCCGTTTGTCTTCGGGTGCGCCACAGATGCGAATTTAAGCTTGATTCCCAATCCTTCGCAGTAACTTCTGAATTCTTTTGAAGTAAAATTTGTCCCGTTGTCTGTGATGATGCTGTGTGGTACACCAAAACAAAAAACTATCGACTTGATGAAACTGATTGCTGCTGTAGAGTCTTGAGTTGTTACTGGGGCCGCTTCCACCCATTTAGTGAATTTGTCGACTGCCACTAGCATATAGACATGCCCTCCTGGCCAAGATTTGTGCAATTTTCCCACCATGTCAAGTCCCCATTGTGCGAAGGGCCAGGATAATGGTATTGTTTGTAGCTCCGCTGCTGGTGCATGTGGTCTGGATGCAAACCTTTGACATGCTTCACACTTTCGAACTATATCTTTTGCGTCTTCGATGGCTGTTAGCCAATAGAATCCCGCCCGAAAAGCTTTTGCCGCTATTGCTCTGCTGCTGGCGTGATGGCCACATACTCTGCCGTGTATGTCTTTCAATATTGCTTGCCCTTCCTGGGGTGTGACACAGCGTTGTAAAACGCCTATAATACTTCTCTTGTATAGTTTTCCTTCAATCACGACAAACGCTTTCGCTCTTCGAGTTATCCTCTTAGCCTCCACTGCATCTTCTGGTAGCTTTTTATTTATCATGTACGCAAGATATGACTGCATCCATGTTTCTTCTATCATCATGACCTCCTCTGGCTCTGTCATAGCCTCCGAGCCTCCCGTGGTAGTCGAACTTTTAGCAATTTTTATTGACCTTTCCGCTATTTCTTCCCAAAATACTCCAGATGGTACAGGTAAGCATTGTGATCCAATATTTGCTAAAGTGTCGGCTTCTTCATTGCTGTTCCTACTGACGTGAGAGACTTCGCATCCATCGAACGTTCCTTCTAGATAATGGTACAAATTCTTGTAGGCCATCATGTTGTCATTGATTGTGTCACACCTGTTCATAACTTGCTGGACAACAAGGTTAGAGTCTCCAAATATCTTTAGGCGAGTTGCTCCACAAGCTTTGGCCATCTTCATTCCGTGCAACAAAGCCTCGTACTCCGCTTCATTGTTAGAAGCCTGCGGGAAGCTCATCCGTAAGACATATTTTAATTTGTCGCCATGAGGCGATATTAATACTACTCCTGCGCCTGCTCCTTGGACTCGCTTTGAACCATCGAAGTACATTGTCCAAGTACTCGATAAATCTGGTGGTCCCGTGCTTTGCAGCTCGAGCCACTCTGCTGTAAAATCTGGCAAAATTTGTGACTTGATCGCCTTCCTTTTTTCGTACGTGATGTCCATGGGAGATAACTCGATTCCCCACAAAGAGACACGGCCTGTTGCTAAAGGGTTGTTCAATATGTTCGATAGTGGTGCTTCATTGACCACTATAATTGGGTGCACTGTAAAATACTGTCGTAATTTTCGTGCAGTGGTGAAGATCACTAGTGGGGACAGCACCTTCGGTCCCGGCCCGTAATGGCCTTTAGTCCCGGTTTGCCAACCGGGACCCCAGCCGCGGGACTAAAGGCTAACCCTTTAGTCCCGGCCTGGTTACCAGCCGAGACCGGAGGCTGTCCACGTGGGCGTCTCCGAGTGATCCAGGGCCAGGACCTTTAGTCCCGGTTTGTAACACAGACCGGGACTAAAGGCATCTACAGATTTTTCTTTTTTACTTTAGGGTTTTTAGGGTTTAGGGGTTCTAGGGTTTTAGGTGTTCGGGGGATTAACGTGATGCCTCGTTTGGTGCGTGTTCGGGAATTAGTTTATGCATATATATAAGATTAACTTATCTTACAAGCGAGCATATATATACAATTATATGGAGATCAGAATTATCGGGACTAGAGCCCGTCTATTCGATTACATGGACCAACATCAGTAATGGCCCCTAGCTACACTAAATCGTCCTTTGTCGTCTATAGCTTCTATTCTCAGAAAGGTCGCCAGCTCCTCTGCAACAGCAATCGCGCGTTGCTCTGGTAGGTACTTCTCCCGCATGGCCGTGTACTATATAAGAAGAGGAGATGAATATGAATATCAATCATGATAACAAAGAATGACGAGTAAAAATAGAGGTGTGAATGTTTATTGCTTACATCGTATCTGTAATCCTTGTGCTCAGAGGTAAACGTGCAAATGGTCTCGCAAACATAGTATCCACATAGATGCGTCCCCCGTGGCTGCTGGTCGCACTTTACGAGAATAGAATATATATAATCAAAATAATAATCTAGCATTACAAAAGTATTGAAAATAGAAGTATATCATACTACTACTTACCTGAGCCGCTCTAAAGGTCAGCTTCTCATGCCGGATACCGGGAGTCACGCACTTGAACCGCTTCCAAACCCTGCCCGACAAGGAAAATGATTTGCTAAGTTTTTCATTAATTGATATATCAGAAAATCATCGAAAGAGACCGATAGAGCGCAAGAATGATTGAAATTACCCTTGGAGCATGTCCTGCAGGCTTTGGAACTGTTCCAAGGGTCTCGATAATGGGTCGAAGGCATCAACTCTTCCCTTATCAATTTGAATGTCCAACAGAATCCAGTGGTAGCTGCACATGTATATATATGTGTCAGTAACTTATCAATTACACTCATAAGTGAATGGACACAACAGAGTAAGACCCTCACTTGAAGTTGTATGGAAACAGTATGTGGTCACAGTAATTTTGATCTGTTAGAAACCTTAGAAGGTTTTCCTCCGTCTCCTTGGGGTTATCAGTTAGCGTCTTTATATGTATTTTATCTGGGTCAATAAACCCAATATTTAGGATGTTCCTACTTTTACATTCCAGAATCTTCATTCTGCATAATAGAGTACAAGTCAGAACGGAACAAGTTATATGTAGAAAATGAATTGAAATAACTGAACAAGTTATATGTAGACAATGAATTGAAATAATTGAACAAGTTATATGTAGACAACGAATTGAAAAACTTACAGACAATAGCAACTCATAAGCGATTTGTCGAGGGCGTCGGCATTGTACATCTGGAAGAGTTCATCAAAGTCGATATGGATGTCTTCGGGACGGCCGTAGTACTCCCGTGGGACAAGCGCCACGATCATCGTTCTCCCTTTCTTTGATTCACTTAAGTACCATGTATGCAAGTAACGCATATTTGTTGGGAGATCATCAAACTTATCTTTGCTGACCAAAGGCGCTCCCATGACAAACTGTGGCTTAGGGGCTACCACAGCCTTGGGTACCACGTCGTCTTGGGAAGCCAGAATGACTTCAACCGGGATACCCCATTCATCCGCCCACTTCTTTGCTAATCCCAAATCTTGCCCCTGCACCTGAGAGGGAACATTCTCGGGTAACACCCTGAGGGGTGGGATCGACTGTTTGGCCTGTTGTCCAAGCTGAGGAACGTCTGATCTTATTTTGCTTGTAGTTGAACTTGATTTGCTCCCACTTGCACTTGCACTTGCATGTGACTTGCTCTTTTGCCCTTCCTTCTGCAATGTGCGTGTATAGTCGTCAGGCTTATGGTGTAAGTCATACTGTGATGGAAGGGTCATGAAGTATTTTGCATATGCTATTTGCTTCTCGGTGTATTCCGGGCGGGGCTCGGGTTCTTTCTTTTTCATCTGCGCCTCATAATGTTCCTTTGTTATCCTGGCGTTTTCCTCGTCGGTACGATCATAAGGTCTGATAGGAAGATTAGCATGAGGTACCTTTGGGAGGGGCGACAGTTTGCGCTTTGGGGAGATCCGTCGCTTAGAACTCATGGACGGAGCGTTCTTGCTGGCACGCTTCCGCTTAGTATCCTTAGCGGGCGGCGGCGGAGACGGCCGACCCAAGTCCGGCGGCGGTGATCGAGATGGACTCGTGTTGTGGTGGCCGTCGTCATGTGGAGGGCTTGGAGGTGATGGAGGTGTAGGTGACCTGCGACGACTCGGAGGCGGTGTTGTCCTTGGGGCCGAGCCTGGAAGCTTGATGTAGTTCTTGTCCCATAGGATGACTCCACCCAGTACTTCTCCGAGTGTCCTCTCATCTTCGGGTCCAGCCATGTCGAGCTCCATATCATGAAACCCCGTCATGATTTCATCCACCCCGACTTTAGCAAAGCCAGCTGGAATCTCACGGCCATGCCAGCGTGCATCAGGGCCAGAAGGTAAAGCTTGTCCGACGGCCACCTTCATGGATATGTTCTTGAATTTCTGATGGAGTTCACATGATGTTGACTCCTTGATTCCATCCACGGGGTAGCCGGGACCGCCCTCTATCATTCTTCGTGCATCGTCGGGCGGGGCCTCAGATTCAGCCACGCTGCTTTTCCGCTTAGATGGGGCGCCGGTAATATCGAGTGCAGGATCTTCCTGGCGCGCTACTCCTCTAAGCTCGTCAATCTGCTTCTGTTGCTCGTTAAGCCTGGCAAGCAACTGGTTGAACTTGTCATTCTCCTCATCGTGCTGTCGCTTCTTTGCTCTCGCTCGGCTTCTGTAAGTGTCTTGGTCTCTGGCAAACCCAAGCCACCACGGGTAAGAAGGACCGAAGCCTCGCGTTCGTCCTCCATGTTCGTCATTGCCGAGGACCAGTGTGAGCAAATCTTTCTCTCTATCTGCAGTGAACTGTCTTTTTCCCTCTTTAATTTCTTTCACTATCTTTTTCCAATTCTCCCTGGGTATCCTAAGACCGTCACTGCAGATGAGGTCCCCTGTTTCTTCGTCGTACGAACCACCATGCGCAAGGAACCAATTCCTTGCTCTCAATTCCCACTCATCACGGATGGGTTCAGGTACGATGCCTTTAGCTAGCAGATCTTGCTCTTTCTTATCCCACTTTGGGATGGCAGTCTCATAGCCCCCTGGCCCCAGCGTGTGGTGATATTTCTTCTTGTCGGCATTTTTCTTGTTCTTTTCTGATAATGCCTTGGCATCTTCTGACTGCTTGTACTCCTGAAATGCCTTCCAGTGATTCGCCTGCTTGGCTAGATACCCCTCGAATACTGGCACTTTTTTTGTCTTCAGATAGTCTTGCCATAGCTTCTTCTTCCAGCTACGGAACAGTTCGACCATCTTCTTTAGAGTCCACTGCTTGACTTTGGCCCTCAGTTTATTTGCGGCGTCTTGATTCTCACATTCTGGCAGGTTGAAATGTGACATGATATCATTCCAAAGATTATCTTTGTACCTTTCAGCGACATAGTCACTATCGGCTGCCCCTTTGCGCTTGTTCCACTCCCGAACGCTGATCGGGACGTGATCCCTAACGAGAACTCTGCATTGCTTCTTGAATGTGTCAGCAGCATTCTTAGGAAGCTTTGGTTCGCCCGTAGGCAATATCACCTCAAAGGTGTAATGCGTCCGTGCATCCAACTTTTTAGTCGGGCCTCATTTCGTAGCTTTGCTCGATGTGGAGGCCTAAGAGGGAGAAACATTCGTCAAATTAATGTATATGTATACAATATAGAGCTATCTCCAATATTTTTCACATATTACAAGTGATTGCCGAACTTCATATGAATACCTCGCCCGACTTTGTTATTTCTCCACCGGCTTCTCCACCGGCTTCTCCATCAGTGGAGCTATCCCCTTCTCCGTTATTGGAGCTATCTCCTGCCCCGTCGGCTTCATCTTCGTGTCGGTCGACCTCCATTCCATCTCCGGAGGGGTTCAGAAACGACAACGGAGATTCAGCTGGTTCAACGTCGGGGGCGTCTTTGATTATATCTTCGAGAAGTTCTTCCTCTTCGAGGTTCCTGCTATGTGGATCCATAGTTTCTGCAAAAAACAGACATTTATATTTCAATTATCAACGCTATATGGAATAATAACTAACAAAATAATCTTACTTATTATCTAACTACTAACCCTAACTAATAACAAAACAAATATTTGCTAACAATTATTACTACTTAACAAATATTTGCTAATAATTATTACTACTTAACAAATCTTACTTATATCTAATAATTATTTTGCTAACAATTATTACTACTTAACAAATATTTGCTAACAATTATTACTACTTAACAAATATTTGCTAATAATTATTACTACTTAACAAATATTTTGCTAACAATTATTACTACTTAACAAATATTTTGCTAACAATTATTACTACTTAACAAATATTTGCTAATAATTATTACTACTTAACAAATATTTTGCTAACAATTATTACTACTTAACAAATATTTTGCTAACAATTATTACTACTTAACAAATATTTGCTAACAACTATTACTACTTAACAAATATTTGCTAATAATTATTACTACTTAACAAATCTTACTTATATCTAATAATTATTTTGCTAACAATTATTACTACTTAACAAATATTTGCTAACAATTATTACTACTTAACAAATATTTGCTAATAATTATTACTACTTAACAAATATTTGCTAACAATTATTACTACTTAACAAATATTTGCTAATAATTATTACTACTTAACAAATATTTTGCTAACAATTATTACTACTTAACAAATATTTTGCTAACAATTATTTTGCTAACCTATTTACTAACAATTATTTTGCTAACCTATTTCTATTCTATCTAACCCTAACACAATTAAATTTCTATTTCTATTTCTATTATTTTTCTATTTCTATTCTATCTAACCCTAACACTATTTCTATTTCTATTATTTTTCTATTTCTATTTCTATTATTTTTCTATTTATATTCTATCTAACCCTAACCAAAAAAAAAGGGAGGGACGGTGGTTGGCGGTCTCACCGCGAGCGTCGGCTGGGGAGGGTCGGGGCCGGACGGCGCGGCGCGGCGGGAGGGCGGTGGCGCGGCGCGGCGCTCGCTGGCGGCGGGCGGCGCGGGAGAGGGCGGCGGCGCACGGGAGAGGGCGGCGCGGGAGAGGGCGGCGGCGCACGGGAGAGGGCGGCGCGGGAGAGGGCGGCGGGCGGCGGGTCTCGGCGGCGGCGTCAAAAATCCGGCCGACCGCAACGTTCCTCTCGGGAAGCTCCTCGCGCTCGGCGTCCTCGTCGATGGTTTTCGCGCTAAGTGTGCAGTGGGGAAGAAGAGAAGTGGGGCGCAGGCTTTATACCCCCCCCCCCTTTAGTCCCGGCTGGGGGCTCAAACCGGGACTAAAGGGGGTCTTTAGTCCCGGTTTGAACCCCCAGCCGGGACTAAAGGGTGGTGGGGCCGGTAACCGCCCGAGCCCCCCGAGCCCCCCCTTTAGTCCCGGTTGGTGGATCCAACCGGGACTAAAGGTGCAATAAATGCGCGCCAATGCTGAAATTTTTTCAGTTTTTCATTTCAAATATGAATTTGTAATTTTGAATTGAATAACTTATGTATATTTTAGAATCTGATAAAACTTTCAATATGAAAAGTGTTTGAAATTGATTAACTAATTCAAAACCATTTTCTATTTTCAAAATTAATTATTTTAACTATCCAAACTATTAACTATTTTGCCATTTTTAATTAAAACTATATTGATTAATATTCTTTTTGTATAATTTAGAATTTGACAAAACTTTCAATATGAAAAGTGTTTGAAATTGATTAACTAATTCAAAACCATTTTCTATTTTCAAAATTAATTATTTTAACTATCCAAACTATTAACTATTTTGCCATTTTTAATTAAAACTATATTGATTAATATTCTTTTTGTATAATTTAGAATCTGACAAAACTATTAATATGAAAAGTGTTTGAAATTGATTAACTAATTTAAAACCATTTTCTATTTTCAAAATTAATTATTTTAACTATCCAAACTATTAACTATTTTGCCATTTTTAATTAAAACTATATTGATTAATATTCTTTTTGTATAATTTAGAATTTGACAAAACTTTCAATATGAAAAGTGTTTGAAATTGATTAACTAATTCAAAACCATTTTCTATTTTCAAAATTAATTATTTTAACTATCCAAACTATTAACTATTTTGCCATTTTTAATTAAAACTATATTGATTAATATTCTTTTTGTATAATTTAGAATTTGACAAAACTTTCAATATGAAAAGTGTTTGAAATTGATTAACTAATTCAAAACCATTTTCTATTTTCAAAATTAATTATTTTAACTATCCAAACTATTAACTATTTTGCCATTTTTAATTAAAACTATATTGATTAATATTCTTTTTGTATAATTTAGAATTTGACAAAACTTTCAATATGAAAAGTGTTTGAAATTGATTAACTAATTCAAAACCATTTTCTATTTTCAAAATTAATTATTTTAACTATCCAAACTATTAACTATTTTGCCATTTTTAATTAAAACTATATTGATTAATATTATTTTTGTATAATTTAGAATTTGACAAAACTTTCAATATGAAAAGTGTTTGAAATTGATTAACTAATTAAAAACCATTTTCTATTTTCAAAATTAATTATTTTAACTATCCAAACTATTAACTATTTTGCCATTTTTAATTAAAACTATATTGATTAATATTCTTTTTGTATATTTTAGAATTTGACAAAACTATTAAAGTGAGCCGGCTTTTTTTCTAAAGAGCGGTGATGACCGATCCATACCATTCTTCACATCCAGCCATCCATGTAACCGTGTCGGTCGTAGCCATGGAGAATCTTCATCATGCATTACATAAAAGGTTTAATACATTATTACATTATTGCACCAACATTCCTATCTATTATTTCTGTTTTCTTCTGGGTCGTAGCCATGGAGAATCTTCATCATTCAGTAGGATGCTTGGGTCAGTTTTCACTTTGAAGGGCGGAGTTTCATGAAACTTATTATAATCTACTGACATGTCTGTCTTGTCATCTACTCCCACGATGTTTCTTTTCCCTGAAAGAACTATGTGGCGCTTTGGCTCATCGGACGATGTCTTCTTTTGCTGATTTCTTTTTCTCGTTTTTGTAGACATGTCCTTCACATAGAAAACCTGAGCGACATCGTTGGCTAGGACGAATGGTTCGTCCATGTACGCAAGATTGTTGAGATCCACTGTTGTCATGCCGTACTTTTGGTCTACAACTACCCCGCCTCCTGTCAGCTTCACCCATTTGCACCGAAACAAAGGGATCTTAAAAGTAGGTCCATAGTCAAGTTCCCATATCTCCTCTATGTACCCGTAATATGTTTCCAAACAGTGCCCATTCTCGTCTGTTGCATCAAAGCGGACACCACTGTTTTGGTTGGTGCTCTTTTTATCTTGGGCAACCGTGTAAAATGTATTCCCATTTATCTCGTACCCTTGGAAAGTACATATAGTAGAAGATGGTGGCCTGGCCAAACAGTACAGCTGATCTCCAACGGTGTCATCATTCATGAGACGTGTCTGCAACCAACTGCCGAAAGTCTTCTCGTGTTCCCCTTTAATCCAAGAGTCAGTCTTCCCCGGGTTTTCGGAGCGTAGAATATTCTTGTGTCTCACGATATACGGAGCCACCACGGTGGAATTGTGTAGAACTGTGTAGTGTGCTTGAGAGAAAGAATGCCCGTCCATACATACTTTTGCTTTCCTTCCTAGTGTGCCTTTTCCTGTCAGCCTACCCTCATACTGAGATTCAGGAACACGAATCGGCTTAAGGTCAGGAAGAAAGTCCACACAAAACTCAATGACCTCCTCTGTTCCATAGCCCTTGGAGATGCTTCCTTCTGGCCTAGCACGGTTACGAACATATTTCTTTAAGACTCCCATGAACCTCTCGAAGGGGAACATATTGTGTAGAAATACAGGACCGAGAATTCTAATCTCTTCGACTAGGTGAACTAGGAGGTGTGTCATTATATTGAAGAAGGATGGCGGGAACAACAACTCAAAGCTGACCAGACATTGGACCACATCAATCTGTAACCCTGATAGACTTTCTCGATCGATTACCTTCTGAGAAATTGCATTGAGGAATGCACATACCTTCACAATTGCCAGGCGAACATTTTCCGGTAGAATTCCCCTCAATGCAACCGGAAGCAATTGCGTCATAAGCACGTGGCAGTCATGAGACTTTAGGTTTTGGAATTTTTTGTCTTTCATATTTACGATTCCCTTTATATTCGACGAGAAGCCAGTCGGGACCTTGATACTGAAAAGGACTTCAAAGAAGATTTCCTTCTCTTCCTTAGTAAGAGCGTAGCTGGCACGCCCTTGAAACTGCCCTGGATGCATGCCATCTCTTCCTTTATGACGTTCCTGGTCCTCCCGTGCTTCCGGTGTATCTTTTGACTTCCCATACAAGCCCAGGAAGCCTAGAATATTCACGCAGAGATTCTTCGTCAGGTGCATCACGTCGATTGCGGAGCGGACCTCATGGACTTCCCAATAGGGTAGCTCCCAAAATATAGATTTCTTCTTCCACATGGGTACGCGCTTATCAGGGCCGTTAGGAACAGGTTGGCTGCCAGGACCCTTTCCAAAGATTACTTTTAAATCTTTGACCATATCAAATACTTCAGCACCAGTACAGATGACATGCTTCCCCCGGGGTTCTGCCTTGCCATTGAAATGCTTGCCTTTTTTCTTTAAGGGATGCTTGGGCGGAAGAAAACGACGATTGAACGGGTACACATTCTTCCTACATTTGTCCAGATATATACTTTCTGTCTGATCTAAACAGTGCGTGCATGCATTGTATCCCTTGTTTGACTTAGGTACACATCAATGTCGTTGCCGGGTTGCTTTGGACCTTGGATAAGCACTGGCATCATAATGAACTTCCGCTTCATGCACAACCAAGGAGGAAGGTTGTAGATACATAGAGTAACGGGCCAGGTGCTGTGACTGCAACTCTGCTCCCCAAAAGGATTCATGCCATCTGTACTCAGACCAAACCACAAGTTCCTTGCGTCACCTGCAAATCTCGGGAACTCTCTCTCGATTTTTCTCCACTGCCGACCATCGGCGGGGTGCCTCAACTTATCGTCTTTCATACGATCTTCCATGTGCCATTGCAACAACTTCGCATGATCTTTATTTCTGAACAGACGTTTCAACCGTGGTATTATAGGAGCATACCACATCACCTTGGCAGGAACCCTCTTCCTGGGTGGCTCGCCCTCAATCTCACCAGGGTCATCTTTTCTGATCTTATACCGCAATGCAGTGCATACCGGGCATTTATCCATATTCTCATACTTCTCACCGCGGTAGAGGATGCAGTCATTAGGGCATGCATGTATCTTCTGCACGTCTAATCCTAGAGGGCAGACAAGCTTCTTTGCTTCGTACGTGCTGGCGGGCAATTCGTTCTTTCTTGGAAGCATCTTCTTCATCAGTACCAGCAACTTTTCGAATGACGAGTCAGTCACACCGGTCTCTGCCTTCCACTTCAGCAATTCCAGTGTGCTACCCAGCTTCTTCTGGCCATCCACAAGTTGGGTACACCAATTTGTTGTGGTCCTGTAACATCTGCTCGAACTGCAACCTCTCTTTTTCTGTGTCGCAGCCTCGCCGTGCTTCAGAAATGACCCGGCCAAGATCATCAGCGGGCTCATCTGGTTCCCGTTCTGCACCCTGATCTTCTTCTTCATTGTCTTCCATTGCGGTATCAGCATACTCAGGGAACATAGATCGGTAGTTGTCATCATCGTTCTCTTCTTCTTCATCGTCGTCTTCCATCATAACCCCTCTTTCTCCGTGCTTGGTCCAAACATTATAGCCCGACATAAAACCGGACCGAAGCAGGTGGCTCTGAATGACTCTTGAGGAAGTGTAGTCCTTCTCATTCCGACATTCAACACATGGACAAAACATATAGCCACCACCATGCTTGTTCGCATCGGCCGCATCTCGAAAAGAATGCACGCCTTCTCTGTAAGCGGCTGTGCGTCGATCACCGTACATCCATGGATGGCTCATCTGCGTCATGCAACAGTATATCAAACATAATCACGATCCTAAAAATTAGTACCGCACGGTCTAAACGAGAAAATATAGTTGCTAACCTTTTAGAATAAGTGGAAATAAAGAGGAAGAGACTTAAGCATGGCTCGGGCACCTCATATCGTAGTTGTGTTCGGTGAACTGAAGCGGCATCGCTCTAACACACATTTCATCAAACACCTCTAGTGCATCCATGCAAAAAGGAGAGCTAGCACACACCCACTTAGATCCATCCAAGAAAAATGCAAGGAAGAGTGGAAAGAGGGGCTGCAGCCATATATATATAGGCAGAGGACTTTAGTCCCGGTTTGAGACACAAACCGGGACTAAAGAGTGCGCACAGGGGGACCTCTCAGCGCATAGCCCTTTAGTCCCGGTTTGTGTCTCAAACCGGGACTAAAGGGTCGTTACGGGCCGGGACCAAAGCCTCCCGGGCGGCTGGCGAATTTCGGGCGACGTGGCCGGACCTTTAGTCCCGGCCCAGATGGAGGCCGGGACTAAAGGGTCCTGGCCAAAGGCCCTTTTTTCACTAGTGAGACACTGTACGCCAGCTTCTGATAATGCGGGTACCTCTGTTTGGTTGGAGATAGCACTTCACTGATGAAATATACCGGTCTCTGGACGCCATGAGCTTTGCCTTCTTCACTTCTTTCGACTACTAGAACTGTACTTACCACCTGATGGGTTGCGGCGATGTACAATAGTAGTGGCTCTTTTTCTTTAGGTGCGACCAGCACTGGCGGCGTGGAGAGCACTTTTTTCAATTGCGCAAAAGCTGCGTCTGCTTCTTCTGTCCACTCAAATTTGTCGTCTGACTTCTTCATAAGTGCATAAAAAGGAAGCGCCTTCTCCCCTAGTCGAGCAACGAAACGACTTAATGCCGCGACTCGTCCTGCTAATTTCTGTACGTCGTGGAGTTTCGTGGGTTTCCCCATTGTTAGAATTGCTTGAATTTTCTCTGGATTTGCCTCTATTCCTCGTGCTGATACCAAGAATCCCAAAAGTTGCCCTGCTGAAACTCCGAAGGAACACTTTGTCGGGTTCAACTTAAGCTTGAACTTGTTCAGGTTGTCGAAGGTTTCTGCCAAGTCGCTGATTAAAGATTTCTCTTCTCTTGTGGTGATGACTACATCATCAATGTAGACTTGTATGTTGCGCCCTATTTGACTTCCACTTATTCTGTCGACTTCTGGTGAACGTCCTCTTTTATTGTTATACGCGTCTTCTCCATCAGCAAATTTGTTGGCTTGTTCCATTAGCTCAGCTACTGTCGTAGGTCTTGTTCTTCCTATTTCTTCCACAAGATCTGAGCGACGAAGTCCTTCCGAAAAAGCGTCTATTGCTCATTCGTCGGAGACGTCCTCTGCTGAGTTTTTAATTATACTCCAGCGTTGTATATAAGATCATAGCGTTTCGCCTTTCCTTTGCACACATGCTTTAACTTCTTCCAGTGATGCTGGGCGTTTGTAAGTGGAACGAAAATTTCTCGTGAATCGACTTTCGAGTTCCCCCCAGCTTCCAATAGATTCGTCGGGTAGAGTGTTCAACCAAGACCGGGCGGCGCCGGTGAGGTGCAGCTGCAAACTTTGCATTGCAGTCGCCTTTGTTCCCCCTAATATCTGCACTGCTTGTAGATAATCTGATAGCCATAGGGTGGGTTCCTGCGACCCGTCGTACTTATTCTGGTCGTGTGGTAGTTTGAATCCTTTGGGTACCCGCGTTCTGCGAACTCTACGAGTAAAGCATAACGCACCCATATCTTTATCATCGTCTTCGTAATTCTCTTCCCTCCAAGCATGTCGCGATTTATTTACTCGAGCTTGTGCTATTATACTTCTTGCATCCTCCTTCTTTCTCTGCTGCTTTTTCTCTTCTGATGACTCGCTATAGTCGTTGTCTGTGCGGTTGTATCTGAACTTCTCTTTATCACCTGTCGACTTTACCTCTTGCTCCCTGATCTTTCCTTCTACTATTCCGAGGCTTCGTATCGCGGCTCGGTGCATATCTTCTCGCGGGTCCCCATGTTCTGGTCTTGTGGCTAGTAGATACGCTTGTGCTGCTGCTAATGCCGCCTCTGGCGTTTTTTTGCATCTGGTCATCTTCCTCCTCTTCTAGCTGCAGGGTGGGGCTCCTCGAGTATTCCTCTTCTCTGCCGTATGCTGTCGCTCCCCTGTTGTGCTTTGGATCTCCGCGCCTTTCTCTGCTATATTCTGACTCTTCACTATAGTCTTCCCAATATTCCTCCCTTGATATGCTGTTTTTGTCTTGAATCATCCTGTCTCTTTCCTCCCTTAGTTTCTTCTTGTGTTGGTATAATGCATACTGATATCCCATTAGAACTTCTCTTCTTGATCCTTCGGGCACTTCTGTACCATAATCAATGGCTGACTTGATCATTCTCCATTCACCTGCCGAGACATGGACTTTCTCTTTTTCCTTTTTGTTGTGATCTTTCACTTTGTCGACTTGCTTGTCGAAATTTTTACTTCCTTCGCTGTTGTTTCTTTCTTCTGCGTCAGTGATGATGACGCATAACTGATGTACTTTGGAGACGCCGCTGCTTCCTACGGTGAAGTCCTTTGTATTGTTGTGCATCTGACACGCTTTTTCTTCTGAGTCGAAATTTTCCTGAATTCCATCGCCTTTTGCGATTGACGCTTTTCCTAAGCTGACCGGCGAGTTTACCTCACTGGAAGAGCCTTCTGATGACTCCAATGTTTCCTTTGTATCGGGCTTGCTTGCCGACGGATCTGGCTTTGTCGACTCCGAGAGGCGGGATGAACTCGAAGGTAAAGTTAGTCGAAATAGGTGTGTATCGAAAGTAAACTTGGGTGTTCAACCTGGCTTGCTTTCAATCTGCCCTACACCGTCCCCTCCTGGCCCCTATATATAGGTGGCCAGGTCTCGAGGATCGGGTAGGGTTCGATACAGATTACAAATATTGACATACGGTAATAACTCGTATTCGACTATCATTACAATTGGGCCTAACTTAACGGGCCTCAGGGGTACTCAACTAACGGGCTCTATTAACTATACCCTTGTCACTCGGACTACACATGCTCCGACGATGATGATGACGTCCACCCCGAAGCTAAGGGGAAAATCGGCACTTCAGCAAGCTCCTGCTCACCAAGCGAATCAGCCGCATCAAGCGACGGCTACGCGGCCGATTACGATTCTAACTTCATGATCGAGGTCGGACCCTACATCAAAAATGACGACGTCTACCCTCCAGCGCTGGGCAAAATCAGTGACGATTCGACCCCGTGGTCCGGAGGCCACTGCATGATGGCATCGCACGACGATGGGAACGAGAACAGAGCCAACGACGGCCGAAACCGGACGAACAGCGGCCGCCAGGTGGTCATGCACGATCAGATTTGGCTCGCAAGAAGGGTTTACGCGGGTGAGGCGAACTTCGGTCCCAATTCAAGCCCAAGCGATATGGCTGCGCTCCGATTCGTCGTCCAGGAGCAAAAAGACCAGATCAGCGCCGACAGGCGAATACTGGAATGGCGAAGAGAAGAGGCCGATGCATCCAGCAGAAGACGGGCCGAAAGATCGTCCCATTACTCATCAAGCGTCCAGCATAGGTCAAGGTCACACACCCAGCCCGGGGCCGATATGCACAATATCACCCGAAATCTGGAGGCAGAATTCAACGAGGCTGAACTGATGCCCAAGACCAAGGAAGCTGCAATCATGGCTGCGGCAGCATACATTGCCGCAAACGCATCCAACGGCGATGAGCACATGAGGCACCTGCGAAACCTGGCACTCGAAGGGGTAAGGGTGCTTCAAGGCACGCCCGACTCAGGACACGACGCGACACCAAGGATAACCGCCCCACCGGCGGAGCAAGCTAGGCACCCAGCAAAGGTGCCAGTCGCGGCGCCCAGAACACAAGTGGTTCAACCCATCAACGGGGAGCTTTGTCATGGTCTGGCCCAGAACAGAGTCGACCAAGGGCGAGCGCGACGCGAGGCACGCCGCTTCGAGGAAGAACGTGATACGTTCGGCGGCGCTCACGACGGACTCTACAGGGCAGAGTGCTTTAGCCTCCTAATCCGTTCCACACCGTTGCCGAAGGGAATCTAGCTCAGCGACGGTGTAGTCAAGTTCAACGGGCAGCAGGACCCCCGAATTTGGCTCGACGACTTCGTAACCGCTGTCAAAATCAGCGGCGGATCCAGGGACAACGCCCTCCAGTTGTTGTCGTTGCACTTGAAGGACAACGCAAGGGCATGGCTGAACAATCTTGCCCCAGATAGTATCCGCTCTTGGGAGGAGTTTCGGCAAGCGTTCATCGCTAACTTCCGAGGCACTTCACGCTGACCTACGTCGTTCGAAGAGTTGCGCTTGTGCGTGCAGAGGACCAGAGAAAACTTGAGGTCATACATCTCACGATGGATCAGCCTCTGCAACACAATGGAAAATATTTTGCCCGAAAGAGCCATCGATGCCTTTCGGGACGGTCTCTTTCGACGCGACTTCAAGGAGGAGCTTGGACGCTGCAAGCCAAAGACCGTCGACCACCTCATGAGCTTGGCGAACGAATGGGCCGATGGCGAAGACTCCATCGCAGCACCTAGAAGCCGTCGCCGATCAGTGGAGCGCGATGTCGACGCAAAAGACCAGTTCCATTCCGGTTCCCAAAAGAAAGGCCGTCGGAACCGTTACGATGACGCGGAGAACACAGACATGGTAGCAGCAGGCTACATACACGAAGACCGTGACGACAATCGTGACTTACCGCAATGAGGGAACAATTACTATGGCAGTAGCAGCAGAAGCGCTAGCCGTGATTCGAAGCCAAGAACAGAGTGGCGTCGACGACGTGATCAGCCACAACTGTCAGCATAAGAGATGCTCGATGGAGGGTGCACAAGGCACACTTACCTCGATAAAGATGGCATCCGAAGACATGCACATCTCCTCATCGAGTGCAGGGAATTCCTTCGTCTCAGCCGAGCACTCTGATGCGTGGTGAATGACCAGCCCGTTGGGAACCCCAAGAGGAAGGTGTGATGAGTATAGCAGCTAGTTTTTCCTCAGTTAAGAAACCAAGGTTTAATATCGTTCTTGGAGAGGAGAGACAAACGACTGAAGGTGATGCAGACTGCTTAATAGCACTCCAACAAGGGCGCACTTGTTGACTCGTCTTCGGCCAATAGCAACGCGGAACCTGCACACACACAACCAAGTACTTTGCTCCCAACTTACGATGTGGTTGTCAATCTTACCGGTTTGCTTGAAACAAAGGTTATGAGTGTATCGAGTGGAAAACAGTAGAGTATGCGAGTAAAGTAAACAGTGCGAGTAAAGTAAACAGTGCGAGTAAAGTAAATAGGTGATAGCAATATGATGGAAATAGGACCGGGGTCCACAGTTCACTAGTGGTGTCTCTCCATAAGATAAATAACACATGCTGGGTAAACAAATTACAGTTGGGCAATTGATAGAATAAAGATAAACATGATATGTCAAGAAGATCACTATGAGATTTACTCTGGGCATTACAACAAAATACATAGACTGCCATCCAACTGCATCTATGACTAATAATCCACTCCCGGGGATATCAATCCGAACACCCCATGAGTATTAAGTTGCGAACAACAGATAATTGCATTAAGCAAAGTGTGTAATGTAAACAAAGCATATGCCCTTGAGCATATGAATGTTGTTTTCTCCCTAGTAGCAACAACACATCTACAACCTTAGAGGTTTCTGTCACTCCCCCAGGTTAAATAGAGGCATGAACCCACTATCGAGCATAAATACCCCCTCTTGGAGTCACTAGCAACTACTCGGCCAAGATAGCTACTAACAACGGAGAGCATGCAAGATCATAAATAACATAGAGATAACATAAGATAATATTCAGTACAGCAACTCAATCATAAACACCAATATTCATCGGATCCCAACAAACCAAACATGTAGAATTACATAACGGTGATCTCAATCATGTAGGGCAGCTCAAGAGATCTAAACATGAAGCACATGGTGGAGAAGACAACCATCTAGCTACTGCTATGGACCCATAGTCCAAGGTAGACTACTCACTCATCGCTCCGGAGGCAAGCATGGCGATGAAGAAGACCTCCGGTGGCGATTCCCCTCTCCGGCAGGGTGCCGGGAAGAGCTTCTGGACCCTCCCGATCTTCGGGTCGACGGCGGCGGCGGATCGTGATGTGTTCTGGAAAAGTGATCGGGTACTTAGGTTTTTTCCGTCGGGGGGTCTTTATAGGCGAAGGGGCGATGTCAGAGGAGGTCCCAGGTGCCCTCACGCCAGGCTCGCGCGGCCAGGGGCCTAGCCGCGCCACCCCTGCGTGTGGGGCCCTGGGGGGCCCCCTCCTACTCTCCTTCGGATCTCTGGAAGCTTCCGGGTAAAATAAGACTTCAGGAACTTGTTTTGTCCAATTCCGAGAATATTTCCTGTGTATCACTTCTGAAACACAAAAACAGCAGAAAACAGAAAACTGGCACTGTGGCAACTCGTTAATAGGTTAGTTTCGGAAAATGCATAAAAGTGCCACGAAGTGTAACGAAACAGTAGGCAAATGGTGTAAAAACAAGCATGGAGCATCAAAAATTATAGATACGTTGGAGACATATCAAGCATCCCCAAGCTTAACTCCTGCTCGTCCTCGAGTAGGTAAGTGATAACAAAAGAATAATTTTTGAGGTGACATGCACCTACACAATCTTGATCATGTATGTAAGCATTTGTGAGCTGGGATCATAAGAACTTAAAACATGGGCATGCAGATATAATCTTGACAATAAGAACTTAGCAACCATGTTGTAAACATGCAAATGAACACAAACAAAAGATCATGAAAATGAAACAATGAAAGTCAAACATGTGTTCAAATCATAAGGAAAAACATACAAATGGTTTTCAGCTTGTCCTTCAAAGAGAGCAAAACATAAATGCATAGGACACCTTCAAGTTTAAGAGGGCGACTAGATGCAAATAATTTAAGAACAACTGAAACCAACAATATGAATCAATCAATGAACTTTGGGACAATGCATATCACACTAAGAATGACAACTATGCTCTCTTAATGGTGCATAAAGATAGAAGGTGGTGACTCAACATAAAAGTAGAAGAAAGGCCCTTCGCAGAGGGAAGCAGTGATTGCAAGTTTTATAACCTTAAAAAATTATGGTACTTACCGGATTTGAGCTCTCATTGCCCCCATAATAAGCATCTTGAATGGTTAAAGTTAATGCGAGAACAATTATGATGCATATGCTTGACAAATCATAAGTTGAAAACCTCGTGCCCCGTGAATATGAGTACCCAAACCTCATGCTACTTTACTTAGAGTCCCAAGCAAGGCTCTTGTCATTGTAAGTATATGCATATCATTGAGAACCGCCAATGGGGTACCTCCGTGCCCGATGACATGGAACAAGCCCACACCAAAATGACAAGACAAGCAGACAATGAACACCTCGACATCTCTTTTATTTGCCTTTTGTTTAGCTTTTTATTGTGAGATGCGTCATCGAATGTTCACCATGGGTATGCTGCAAATTTCCACCATGAATTATGCATGGCTTAGATTGGCGGCCCGGCGTTGCCCTAACACATATACAAACTCCATGATCCCCACAAGATTCCCAATTCATTTCACACCGCGAGCATCCATAAACGAAAGATCATGATATCAACTCAAATAAGAAGTGCAATGTTGAAAGCTTGCCCATGACAGCATGGCTGGGCTAGAATCCAACTTACAACTTGCAAGCATAACAACACAACATAAGAGACCACAATGTCAAATTTTTAAGAACAGGAAAAAGTAAAGTGTGCCTTCCGGTTCGTGAGAGCTTTACTGACCGAATTTCCCATAACACTGGTAAGAGATTAATTTGAAGAGATCATAAAAGCAAGTCAAATTTACTTGGAATAGCAAATTGCTAGTAGGTATGTATGGTGGACATTTTGGAAAACTTTGGATTTTAGGAGTTGGATGCATGAGTAGAGCTCATACTCAGTACAAGGCGACGGCTAGCAAAGGACTGTGAGCGACCAACTAAGAGAGCAATAATGGCCATAATCATGCAAAGCGACAAAGCGACATTAAAAGAAGCATAAGATGGCATCAAAAGTCAAAAACTAAATAATCATAGAGGCTATTGGCGACTTTGTAAGAGTCTAACATGTGTGAGCATGCGCCAAGTCAACCCAAATAAAGCATCAAGGAGAAAACCAATATAATGCTTCCATACAATAAAAACAACGCATGATTTTTTCAAAGGCTCATTAAGCAATCTCAGTTATTTGAGACAAGTCATGCTACAGCAAAACCACTAAGCATACTATCAAAAAGACATCAAGCATGACATGAAAAAGCCTAAGCCGCAGTCTACACAAGCTCCTTCTTGTACCACTATTTTGCACAAAGCTTTTTCTCTTTTCCAACACCATTTGAAATTTTTATAGACACCTCTTTTGATGAAAACCAATAAAGATCAGAGGCAAAAATACACCTTGATAAAAAGATATGACAAGGTCTGAACGCAAATCAAGGCGAAAACGAAAACCAAAAGCAGTAGCAGAAAAAGAAGAACACTCAGTTTTTAATAAGAGTGAAAACTAGAGCGTTCTTTGCAAATGAAAACGAGTACATCTCCTCCAAAAGAAATTTGTTGGGGTCCAACCATTTATTGCAGCAAACAAACAAACTAAACCAACTAAGAAAACTAAAACAACTAAGAAAACTAAAACAACTGACGCTCCAAGAAAAACACATAGTGCATGAAGCAATAAAAATATAGTGTCTTGAAAGGTGACCTGGTTTTTGCCGATGAAGAAGGGGTGCCTCGGGGGCATCCCCAAGCTTTGACGCTTGTACTTCTTGGATATTTCTTGGGGTGATGCATGGGCATCCCCAAGCTTGAGCTTTTGTCCATTCTTCAACTCATCTCATCATTCTCCAATCCCTACACTTGAAAACTTCCTTCATACAAAACTAAACACAATTCTATTAGCAACATTAGTGTAGCATAACATATAATCAACCTCTTTTTGCTTCAGGTTTTAACCCTAAACCACCACATATAAAGCAAATACTACTGTAGCAACCTCCCCAAAAGTTCCGTGATCAAAAGAACTCAAAAGAGAGCGATAAAGTGGCAAACACAAATATTGGCAGAAATCTGTCAAAACTGAACAGCTGACAAAGGCCGAATTTTTGAGGGGTTTTCTGTTGCTCAAATCAAAAAGTGTTCAACTAACGAAAGTTTGGATATAACCTGGGGCATATGCACACGAAATCGCAGGTCCAAAAGATATACAGAGAATTTATACAAATTTTTACGGTGCAGCATCGAAAATAGTTTTAGGACAGCAATATCCCCAAATCTTTACCTCACTCGAATTAGAGGCTTCTCTTGGCACAAAAACAAAATAAACAAGATAAGGAGCGGTCATTACAGTAGTAATGACTTCCAAAACTCAAATAAAAGAAAAAGTACTGAAAATAAAACATTGGGTTATCTCCCAAGAGTGCTTTTCTTTAACGCCTTTGAGCCAGGCGCAGAAAATTGCGAATCAAGTAACATCAAGTGATGAAGCATCAAGCTTATAATTTGCTCTAAGAATAGAGTCAAAAAGTAATTTCTTTATTTTACTAGGGAAGTGTTCCATACCTTTCTTGAGTGGGAATTGATATTTGATAGTGCCTTTCCTCATATCAATGATGGCACCTACAGTTCGAAGAAAGGGTCTTCCCAAAATAATAGGACATGAAGCATGGCATTCAACGTCCATAACAAGAAAATCAACAGGAACAAGGTTATTGTTAACCACAATAAGAACATCATTAATCCTTCCCAAAGGTTTCTTCTTAGCAACATCAGCAATAGGAACATCAAAATAACACTTTTCAAGCGGTGGTAAATCAAGCATGTCATAAATCTTTCTAGGCATGATAGAAATACTAGCACCTAGATCACATAAAGCATGGCAATCATAACCATTAACATGCATATCAATGATGGGTTCCCAACCATCTTCTAACTTCTTGGGAATGGAGGCTTTTTGCTTCAACTTTTTATCCCTAATTTTTATGAGAGCATTGGTAATATGGTTAGTAAAAGCAATATTTAAAGAACTAGCATTGGGAGTCAAAGAAAGCTTTTGCAAGAACAAAATAACTTCAGGTATATTGCAGCCATCAACATCAAAATCATTAAAATAAATAGAGCTATCATCTCCCACACTCTGAAAAATTTCAGCACTCTTTTGAGAAAAAGTTTTGGCAGTTTTAGGCCTTTTAACACAAGGAGTGGGAGTTTTCTCTACACCAGTCAAAGTAAGAGGATTGCTAGCATTAGGAGCAACATCATTAGAGGTAGTAATGGTACATACCTTCATCTCTCTAGCCATCTCATCTTCTCTTTCCCACCTGGCATGCAATTCCGCTAACAATCTAATATTTTTATCAATTCCAACTTGAATAGCATTAGCGGTAGCAAAAACATTGTTCTCTTTGATCTGTTGAGATTATAGGGGGGTTTTTCTAGTCGTCTCCACAGGGATCAACACAAATGAGACTATTTCCTAATTTCCAGAAGCTAAGCAGAAAAGTGGGGTTTTTGGTGTTGTAAACAGAAAAGTAACAGGAGGTTTTGAGCAGGGAAGTTTTAACATAACAAGTTCAAGGATTTCTTGTTTGTCAGACAAGAAAGCATTGAACAAACTAGCAAATTTTAGACAGGGATATGTTTTTGGGACTAGGTGCAGAGACTAGTCTTACACCTACAGATCAGGCAAGTGCAACACAGTTTTCACAGTAATCTTAGAGTTTACAATGGAGTGTGTCACTCAAACCATAGCAAAGGTCAAAGACAAGTTTCAAACTGCTTTACAACGCAAGATCAACACAACAGATCACAGAGCATGAGGGAAAGGAAGAGAGATTTGCTGTTTGTCACCGAAGGCTTGCCGTGGCAGAGAAAGTAGAAGAATTGCTGTCGCGGCAGAGGATGCAGAGGTTGAGGGAGAGCTGGGCCTTCAGATCCTTGGGGCTATGTTCATCCTGTGTTCTTGAGGTTCCTGAGGGAGTTCTTGGAGTTCTTGGTGGACGCCATGGATCCAGTCTTGTTACAACAGAGGAGAAGAGGGATAAGGGTGGAAAAGTTTTTGTGTTGGACTATGGAGGAGGAAGGTTTTGGTGGAGTGGTGGATGGATGGAGTGGCTGTGGATGCGAGGTGAGAGATGGAGATGGTGGGAGTGAACCTGGACCTCTCCTTTTAAAGACTTTTTGTGGCATTCTTGCTGCGGCGTAGAGGAGTAGTGGGAAGTTGGTGGCGGCAGCGGCTTTTCTGCTTTTGCCGTTTTTCCTGTCTTCTTGTGCCGTACCAGCCACTTTCTGCCGTGCTTGCTTTTCTTGCTCCTCAAGATGTACTCCTCCATTCCTGGTGGCTTGGTCTTTGGTTTGAATTACTCTGACTTGTAGATTTAAGTTCCTTGGCGCACTGATCTGTGACAAAGGATCAAATGATGTAAAATGTTGGTGCAACACTGGTAGAAATGAGGTAAAACAGACAAGTTTTATGGTTGCAAGGTTCAGATATATGTGTAAATCTTAGAGTGATCAAAACCCCCAGACCAAAACCTTTGCTTGTCCTCAAGTAAAGAATGGTGCATTGTACCAAACAAAATGTAACAGAGCATGATGAGGGACATTGCTGACTCAATGCAGATAAATCTTGCAATTGCCAATTCAAAAACAAGTTTCACAAGAGAATTTGAGTATGTCTAGATCAAACAACATGGACACATGAGTATAAAGTAATTGACTCTGAAATTGAAAACTCAAGATCCAGTACATAGCCCAATATGTAATGCAAATTTAGTGCTTCACCTATTACAGTTCCCAGGAACATAATAGGCTAATGCATAGACAAGTTAGTTAGTTAGTAACTTATCTTGATGGGTCAACTTAGTTAGTGCTTCACACACTACAATCCCAGGATCATAGGTGCTAGTGCTTTAGGTATTTACAACAAGTTTTACTTAGCATCATCAGGTTAGTGCTTCACACACCACAATCCAGAGATCATGGTTGCTAATGCTAAACTTTTTCCTTTCTGTTAGTATGTTAGTGCTTCACAAATCACAATCCAGAGATCATGTTTGCTAATGCAAAAAATGCAACAGATGCAATTGGTTAGGGGCTAAGAAATGGATCATGAACTTCATTCTTAGGGCAATTAACAAATATACTGATGTTTCACAGGTTCTTTGAGTAGAGACATACAAAGGTTCTGATTTGAAACTTGGCTTTGAAAATAGGCATTTGCAAGAGTTATAAGCAGATTCAAAGCAAAGTTCTTCATAGCATGCAAAGTGATAATTTCAGGTTCAAGCAACAAAATTTGATTTGTTTCTTAACAGAGCACTTTCACACAAGATCAAACAATAGTATAGTATATTCTGATTCAGATTTTAACAAATGTGTGGAAATGGAAAGTGTTCACCTGATGGTTTTCCTGCTTCTCTGCCTTGTCAATCAACAGCAATCTTTCTCCTCATCCAAGTTATCACTGAAACAACAAAAAGAAACAAACACACAAGGCAAAAACATAAAAAGGTGAAAGGGAAATATATGATACAAGGGATACCAGGTTTCCTCCTGGAAGAGAGCTTGTTTAAAGTCACTAGCTTGACTGTAGCTTCATCATTTCTCCAAGCTCAGATTGGCTGCTACTGCTGGATGAAGTAGTTTGCTGATGTACTGGGTGGTGTTGTTGTTGTGGGTGTTGCACTTGACCTTGGGGTCTGAAATTTTGTTGTCCAGGCTGATGGTAACTCTGCTGGGATGCTTGGGCATAGTGCTGCTGCCCTGGTGCTGGGTAACTTTGCTGATTATTGCTCTTGTAAGAAAGGTTGGGGTGGTTTCTCCAAGAGGGGTTGTAACTTTGGGAATATGGCCCTTGATTCTGGGCATAGTTCACCTCTGATATCATGGCTTCAGGAGGTGCAGACAAGGTACATTCCATGAGAGAATGGCCTTCTTTTCCACAAATTGCACAGGCAGAAGTAACTTGGTTGACATGAACCAAAGCTTGGCTGTTTCTTTCTGTCATAAGCTGGGCAAGCTGAGTTGTTAAACTCTCCAACTTAGCTTCCAAAGCATTCTGGCCACTTGACTGAATCTGCAGCTGATTGTTGGGGTGGACAGCTCTTTCATTTGTCCAGGAGAAGTTGTGTGATGCCATGCTCTCAATCAACTCAGTAGCTTCATCAAGGGTCTTGTTCATGATTCCACCTCCAGCAGCTGAGTCAACAAATGATCTGGTTTGCTCTGTCAAACCCTTGTAGAAGGTTTGCAAGATGAGCCATTGCTCCTGGCCATGGTTGGGACACATCCTGATGAGACCTTGGTATCTCTGCCAAGTATCATACAGGCTTTCTCCTTCATATTGCACAAATCTTGTTATCTTGTCTCTACACTCAGCTGCTTTGGTTGGAGGGAAATATCTCTCAAAGAAGGCTTGAAGAACATGTTCCCATGTGTCTCTGCAGTGAATAGGAAGAGAGTGGAACCAAACTTTTGCAAGTCCAGACAGTGAGAAGGGAAACAATTGCATCCTGATGGCTTCAGGAGGAACACCATTGTGCTTCAAAGTGTTGCAGTACTCTAGAAAGTTTCTGATATGCTCATGGGGGCTCTCCAAAGCAGAACCTTTGAAGGGATTATGTTGCACCATATTGATCAGAGCTGGCTTGATTTCCCAGTTGTCTGCTTGTATTGCAGGCATAATCACATCTGCATTGTTGATCTGGTCCTTGGGAATCCACAAATCTCTCAACTTCTTATCACCCATGCTGAAATCTGAGGATGACGATTCCAAATCTGAGACAGAGGTTTCCAAATCTTCAGCAGAAACTTCAGAAGCTGCTCTCTTTCTTACAAACAAAGTCCTCTCTGGTTCAGGATCAAATGGGGCTAGTGGAGAATCTTCAGAGGACTGCATCAACTGAATTCCCACGGAGATTAGATGAAATCATTGTTCTACACACAATCACAGACAAGAACTTGATCAAGGGTTAGTGAACTAAATCCCCTAATAAAAGTTCTAAGCTTGATCACAGACAAATCATTAAAACAGACAATCAAAGATTGCAAATTGGAACAAGTATTTACACAGCTTAGTCTACTGTAATCTAAGGAAACAATCAAAAGTTGATCCCCGGCAACGGCGCCAATTTTGATCTGTTGAGATTATAGGGGGGTTTTTCTAGTCGTCTCCACAGGGATCAACACAAATGAGACTATTTCCTAATTTCCAGAAGCTAAGCAGAAAAGTGGGGTTTTTGGTGTTGTAAACAGAAAAGTAACAGGAGGTTTTGAGCAGGGAAGTTTTAACATAACAAGTTCAAGGATTTCTTGTTTGTCAGACAAGAAAGCATTGAACAAACTAGCAAATTTTAGACAGGGATATGTTTTTGGGACTAGGTGCAGAGACTAGTCTTACACCTACAGATCAAGCAAGTGCAACACAGTTTTCACAGTAATCTTAGAGTTTACAATGGAGTGTGTCACTCAAACCATAGCAAAGGTCAAAGACAAGTTTCAAACTGCTTTACAACGCAAGATCAACACAACAGATCACAGAGCATGAGGGAAAGGAAGAGAGATTTGCTGTTTGTCACCGAAGGCTTGCCGTGGCAGAGAAAGTAGAAGAATTGCTGTCGCGGCAGAGGATGCAGAGGTTGAGGGAGAGCTGGGCCTTCAGATCCTTGGGGCTATGTTCATCCTGTGTTCTTGAGGTTCCTGAGGGAGTTCTTGGAGTTCTTGGTGGATGCCATGGATCCAGTCTTGTTACAACAGAGGAGAAGAGGGATAAGGGTGGAAAAGTTTTTGTGTTGGACTATGGAGGAGGAAGGTTTTGGTGGAGTGGTGGATGGATGGAGTGGCTGTGGATGCGAGGTGAGAGATGGAGATGGTGGGAGTGAACCTGGACCTCTCCTTTTAAAGACTTTTTGTGGCATTCTTGCTGCGGCGTAGAGGAGTAGTGGGAAGTTGGTGGCGGCAGCGGCTTTTCTGCTTTTGCCGTTTTTCCTGTCTTCTTGTGCCGTACCAGCCACTTTCTGCCGTGCTTGCTTTTCTTGCTCCTCAAGATGTACTCCTCCATTCCTGGTGGCTTGGTCTTTGGTTTGAATTACTCTGACTTGTAGATTTAAGTGCCTTGGCGCACTGATCTGTGACAAAGGATCAAATGATGTAAAATGTTGGTGCAACACTGGTAGAAATGAGGTAAAACAGACAAGTTTTATGGTTGCAAGGTTCAGATATATGTGTAAATCTTAGAGTGATCACTCTTTCACATCATTAGGCAACACTTTTAATTTCAGAATTTCAACATCATGAGCAAGGCTATCAACTTTAGAAGCAAGAATATCAATTTTGCCTAACTTTTCCTCAACAGACTTATTAAAAGCAGTTTGCTTACCGATGAAGTCCTTGAGCATTACCTCAAGCTCGGAGGGCGCGGCCCTAGTGTTGTTGTAGGAATAACCATAACCATTACCATTGGTAGAAGGATACGGCCTATAATTGTTACTAGCAAAATTATTCCTATAAGCATTGTTGTTAAAATTATTGTTTCTAATGAAATTCACATCAACATGCTCTTCTTGAGCAACCAAAGAGGCCAAAGGAACATTATTAGGATCAACATGAGTCCTATCATTAGCAAGCATAGCCATAATGGTATCAATCTTATCATTCAAGGAAGAGGTTTCCTCAACAGAATTTACCTTCTTACCTTGTGGAGCTCTCTCGGTATGCCATTCAGAATAATTTACCATCATGTTGTCAAGTAGCTTTATTGCGGCGCCCAAGGTAAGAGACATAAAAGTGCCTCCAGCAGCTGAATCAAGTAGGTTCCTCGAAGAAAAATTCAGTCCTGCATAATTTTTTTGGATAATCATCCAAGTAGTCAGTCCATGAGTGGGGCAATTCTTTATCATAGATTTCATTCTTTCCCAAGCTTGAGCAACATGTTCATTATCAAACTGAGTAAACTTCATAATATTGCTACGCAAGGATATAATCTTAGCAGGAGGATAATATCTACTAATAAAAGCATCCTTACACTTAGCCCATGAATCAATACTATTCTTAGTCAAAGACAGCAACTAATCTTTAGCTTTTCCTCTCAAAGAAAAAGGAAACAACTTGAGCTTAATAATATCACTATCAACATCCTTATATTTCTGCATCTCACATAGCTCAACAAAATTGTTGAGATGAGCTGCAGCATCTTCAGTACTAGCACCAGAAAATTGCTCTTTTATAACAAGGTTCAACAAAGCAGGCTTAATCTCATAAAAGTTTGCAACAGGAGCAGGTAGTGCAATAGGAGTGCAGATAAAATCACTATTGTTCGTGCTAGTGAAGTCACACAACTTGGTGTTTTCAGGATTGGCCATTTCAGCAAAACGAATGTAAACAAGTAAAAACAACTACCAAGGATTCTAATTTTTTTTGGGGTTTTGATAAAAATGATGCAGGTAAAATAAATAAAGTAAAGCAAAACAATAACAAAGTAAAGGATGTGCGTGCGAAAAACTCCCCTCGCAGAAGTCTTCTACTTCCTCCCCGGCAACGGCGCCAGAAAATTAGCTTGATGCGTGGTGAATGACCAGCCCGTTGGGAACCCCAAGAGGAAGGTGTGATGAGTATAGCAGCTAGTTTTCCCTCAGTTAAGAAACCAAGGTTTAATATTGTTCTTGGAGAGGAGAGACAAACGACTGAAGGTGATGCAGACTGGCTTAATAGCACTCCAACAAGGGCGCACTTGTTGACTCGTCTTCGGCCAATAGCAACACGGAACCTGCACACACACAACCAAGTACTTTGCTCCCAACTTACGATGTGGTTGTCAATCTCACCGGTTTGCTTGAAACAAAGGTTATGAGTATATCGAGTGGAAAACAGTAGAGTATGCGAGTAAAGTAAACAATGCGAGTAAAGTAAATAGTGCGAGTAAAGTAAACAGGTGATAGCAATATGATGGAAATAGGACCAGGGTCCACAGTTCACTAGTGGTGTCTCTCCATAAGATAAATAACACATGCTGGGTAATCAAATTACAGTTGGACAATTGATAGAATAAAGATAAACGTGATATGTCAAGAAGATCACTATGAGATTTACTCTGGGCATTACAACAAAATACATAGACCGCCATCCAACTACATCTATGACTAATAATCCACTACCGGGGATATCAATCCGAACACCCCATGAGTATTAAGTTGCGAACAACAGATAATTGCATTAAGCAAAGTGTGTAATGTAAACAAAGCATATGCCCTTGAGCATATAAATGTTGTTTTCTCCCTAGTAGCAATAGCACATCTACAACCTTAGAGGTTTCTGTCACTCCCCCAGGTTAAATAGAGGCATGAACCCACTATCGAGCATAAATACCCCCTCTTGGAGTCACTAGCAACTACTCGGCCAAGATAGCTACTAACAACGGAGAGCATGCAAGATCATAAATAACATAGAGATAACATAAGATAATATTCAGTACAGCAACTCAATCATAAACACCAATATTCATCGGATCCCAACAAACCAAACATATAGAATTACATAACGGTGATCTCAATCATGTAGGGCAGCTCAAGAGATCTAAACATGAAGCACATGGTGGAGAAGACAACCATCTAGCTACTGCTATGGACCCATAGTCCAAGGTAGACTACTCACTCATCGCTCCGGAGGCAAGCATGGCAATGAAGAAGACCTTCGGTGGCGATTACCCTCTCCGGCAGGGTGCTGGGAAGAGCTTCTGGACCCTCCCGATCTTCGGGTCGACGGCGGCGGCGGATCGCGATGTGTTCTGGAAAAGTGATCAGGTACTTAGGTTTTTTCCGTCGGGGGGTCTTTATAGGCGAAGGGGCGATGTCAGAGGAGGTCCCAGGTGCCCTCACGCCAGGCTTGCGCGGCCAGGGGCCTGGCCGCGCCACCCCTGCGTGTGGGGCCCTGGTGGCCCCCCTCCTACTCTCCTTCGGATCTCTGGAAGCTTCCGGGTAAAATAAGACTTCAGGAACTTGTTTCGTCCAATTCTAAGAATATTTCCTGTGTATCACTTCTGAAACACAAAAACAGCAGAAAACAGGGAACTGGCACTGTGGCAACTCGTTAATAGGTTAGTTCCGAAAAATGCATAAAAGTGCCACGAAGTGTAACAAAACAGTAGGCAAATGGTGTAAAAACAAGCATGGAGCATCAAAAATTATAGATACGTTGGAGACTTATCACACTCCAAGAAAGGATGCAAACCGAGCAACCAGTGGCCAGCGCGGTAGCTTACAACGCTCCACCGCCGCCGCCTAATCTACCGGCGAACGTGGTCCAGCAGGGTCACCAAGCTGCTACAATCCAGCACGGCGAGCCACGGCAGCCAGCTGACGAAGAGGAGGCATTCCCGCCACCACAAGGATTCGTGCCCATGATTCAGAGAGGACGCCCGACGAACAAAGTCCAACGGAAGCGCGCAAGGGAGGTGTTCCACGCCGAGCATGCACCACCTGCTACGCCTGAGTATCTGAACTGGTCTGAACATCCAATTGGTTTCGATCGGTCAGATCACCCACCGAAGATCCTGCGCCCTGGACACCACGCCTTGGTCCTCGAGGTGCAGATTGGGGGGTTCACCTCGAAGAAAGTGTTTATGGATGGAGGGAGCAGTCTGAACCTGATCTATGCAGACACCCTGCGCAAAATCAAGATCCCGATGAACAATCTTTTGCCAACCGAGACATCCTTCCATGGAATAGTCCCCGGGAAGCCGACGTACCCACTAGGAGCAATACACTTGGATGTCATTTTCGGCACCCCTTCGAACTTCTGGAAGGAGAAGATCGAGTTCGAGGTTGTCGATTGGCCTTCACAGTACCATGCCATTCTCGGACGACCAGCGTTCGCCCGATTCATAGCAGTCCCGCACTACGCTTACCTCAAGCTGCGGATGCCCGCCAATCGAGGACCGCTAACGATCAGCGGTAGCTTTGCCCGCTCCGAAAACTGTGACAAGGACTTCAACAGCATGTCCCAGACCTTCGGAGTGCACGAGGAGCTCCATCACATCAGGGAGGCCACCAACATGGACATCGATCCGCCGGCGCAGCAGAACGCCCCAGAACTCTCATTCGATGCCAGCAAAGACACTCGAGAGCACCAGATCCACCCGACGGATCCAACCAAAACGGCGCGGGTGTCGAATTCTCTTTCTCCCGCATAGGAAAGCGCGCTCATCGGGTTCCTCCATGAGCACTGGAGGATGTTCGCCTGGTGTCCAGCAGATATGCCAGGCATCCCTAGGGAACTCGCCGAGCACAAGCTCAAAATCTTTCCGAATGCAAAGCCAGTTAAACAGTCCATGCGCCGCTACAATCCAGAAAAGGCCAAGTCAATGGGCGAAGAAATCAATCGCCTCCTCGAGGCCAAGTTCATCAGAGAGATCAAGGAAGCCACGTGGCTTTCGCCACCAGTCATGGTGGAAAAGAAGGACACTAAGATCTACAGGATGTGCATCGACTTCATGGCACTAAACAAACATTGCCCGAAAGACTACTTCCCATTGTCCCGAATCGACCAGATCATCGATTCCACCGCGGGGTGCGAGCGCGTTTCGTTCCTTGACGCCTACTCCGGATACAACCAGATATGGTTAAAGGTCAAGGACGAAGACAAGACAGCGTTCGTCACCCCGCACGGGGTGTACTGCTACATGACAATGCCCTTCGGGCTCAAGAACGCCGGAGCCACCTATCAATGGTGCATGCAGGCATGCTTGAAGGAACAAATCGGTCGCAACATCGAGGTCTACGTCGACGATATCATCATCAAAACAGTGAAAGCAGACAGCTTGCTTGACGATCTGCGAGAAACCTTCGCCAACCTCGACCGCTACAGCATTAAGCTTAACCCGAAGAAATGCTCTTTCGGGGTACCCACCGGCCAATTGCTGGGCTACCTCATCTCTGAGAGAGGGATCGAAGGTAACCCAGAGAAGATACAGGCCATCATCAACATGCAGCCGCCAAAAACGCTTTGACACATCCAGCAGTTGACAGGTCGACTCGCAGCACTTAGCCGCTTCATCAGCAAGCTCGGCGAAAAGGCTCTCCCTTTCTATCGGCTGCTTCCGAAGACAGACAACTTCACATGGACAGAAGAGGCGCAAGCCGCGTTCGACGATCTCAAACATCGCCTGTCGACCTCCCCGGTTCTCGTCACACCCCGAGAAAAAGAGCCGATGTTGCTATATATAGCGGCTGCAAATCAAGTCGTCAGCTCGGCCCTTGTGGTCGAACGCGCGGAGGAAGGCAAAGAGCACGGAGTACAGAGGCCTGTGTACTACCTGAGCGAAGTCTTATCTCCGACCAAGTAAAGATACCCCCATTATCAGAAGCTAGCATACGCCATCTACATGACGGGGAAGAAATTGCCACACTACTTCGAGTGCCATTCTATTATAGTGGTAGCCTCGAACCCAGTGTCCAGCATCCTTAACAACTCAGACGCCACAGGACGCGTATCACTATGGGGAATCACCTTGGGACCCTAGGAGATCACGTACCAGCGACAATCGGCGATCAAGTCACAGGTCCTGCCAGATTTCATAGCCGAATGGACAGAAGCTCAGATGCCCGAACTTCCGGATCTGTCAAATAGCTGGACCATATTCGTCGATGGGTCCAAGCGGGTTTCGGGGGCAGGAGCAGGAGTGGTTTTCGTATCACCGTAAGGGGACAAGATGCGCTACGTTCTCCGCATGCGCTTCTCAAACCCCTCGAACAACGAGGCAGAGTACGAAGCCGTTCTCCATGGCATGCGCATGGCAAAAGCCTGCGGGGCCACCCGCATTAAGATCCATGAAGATTCGAACCTCATCGCCCAGCAAGTCATGAAGGAGTGCGACGCAACCTGCGCAAACATGATCGCATATCGCGCCATGTACGACAAGCTCGAAGGCGATTTTGAGGGCTGCGAAGTAATGCACATCGGCAGGGAAAGGAATGAAGAGGCAGACAACCTGGCCAACATCGGGTCAAGGTGCCTCCCAATACCGCCCGGAGTCTTCTTTGAAGAGATATTCGAGCGCTCCCTCAAGATCAAATCAGTGATCGATCCCGCGTCAGCAGCACGCTCGGGGGCTCACCAGGCAAGCACCACCCCAGCAGAGGGAACAGAAGATCTCCCCAAAGACACAGCAACAGTTATGCGCGTTGAAGCAATTTGGACGAAGCCGTACTTGGCTTACTTGATTTGGGGTGAACTTCCAGACGACCCCATCCATCGGTGACAAGTTATGAGGTGCTCCAAGGCCTTCACCATAATCAACGGGGAGCTTTACAAGCGTAGCACCACAGGGGTACTCCAACGGTGCATAGCGCAGGAAGATGGAATCACCCTCCTTCGAGAAATCCATGAAGGAACCTGTGGGCATCATGCCAGCAGTCGAACCCTTGTGGCTAAGGCCTTCCGGTCAGGGTTCTACTGGCTTTCTGCCCTTTACGATGCCAGGAACATCGTCCAACATTGCGAAGCATGCCAGCTCTTCGCCACCAAGCCTCACGCGCCTGCATCCGAGCTACACACTATACCCGTCGCCTGGCCCTCCACGCAATGGGGCCTCGATCAGGTGGGGCCTCTGCCCAAGTTATCCCAAGGAAGTCACACATACCTGCTGGTCGCGGTGGACAAATTCTCCAAATGGATCGAAGCTATCCCGGTCACCAACCAAGAGGCAACCACAGCAGTCAAGTTCTTCGAGTCCATCGTCTACCGGTACGGTGTGCCGAACAGCATCATCACCGACAACGGCACCAACTTCACCTCAGGCGAATTCCAGGAGTTCGCCAAAAACCTTGGCATCAAGAACAAGTACGCCTCGGTCGCACATCCCAAGTCCAACGGCCAAGTCGAAAAGGCCAATGGGCTCGTCTGCACAGGCCTGAAGAAGCGACTACTTCGACCCCTCAAACGCGTGGCAGGCGCTTGGGTCGAAGAACTGCCTTCGGTCCTGTGGAGCCTGCGGACTACGCCCAACTCTTCAACCGGCTACACACCTTTCTTCTTGCTCTTCGGGGCAGAAGCAGTGCTACCTACGGATGTGTGCTACTGCGCGCCCCGCGTGGTGGCCTATGATGAAGAAGACGCAGAAAAGGCACTGGCAGATGTACAAGACCTACTGGATGAGGCCCGGGACATCGCCCTCGCCCGCTCGGTAGTTTACCAGCAAAGCCTCCGCAATTACCACAGCAGACGGGTACGCGGACGGTCCTTCGAGCCAGGCAACCTCGTCCTTCGACTCAAGCAAACAAGCACGTCGAAGCTGGAGCTGCCATGGGAGGGCCCATACCTCGTCCACGAAGCAATCCCAGGAGGCGCGTATCAGCTACGCGACCCCAAGACAGGGAAGGACATCGATAATCCATGGAACGCACAGCAGCTGCGTCGGTTCTATCCTTAGAACCAGCACACCTTCCCCCCATCTCTATGTAACTAAGCGTCGGCAGCAGACCACGCTCAACCATTGCGCCCTCGGCGCCAAGTAATAAAGTTCATTCCCTCACATTATTGTTCAACCCACACTTGGGGGCTTCGTTTTAAAAACCGCTCGACTTACGCTCGGGGGCTTTGCCCTATGCTCGGGGGCTTCACCTGTCGACCCGCGCTCGGGGGCTTCGCCTTTTGACCCGCGCTCGGGGGCTTCGCCTTTCGACCCGCGCTCGGGGGCTTCACCGCTCGACTTATGCTCGGGGGCTTCGCCTTTCGACCCACGCTCGGGGGTTTCGCCTTTCGACCCACGCTCGGGGGCTTCGCCTTTCGACCCGCGCTCGGGGGCTTCGCCTTTCGACCCATGCTCGGGGGCTTCGCCCTCCAATCTACGCTCGGGGGCTTCGCCCTCCAACCTACACTCGGGGGCTTCGCCCTCCAACCTACGCTCGGGGGCTTTGCCCTCCAACCTACACTCGGGGGCTTCACCCTCCAACCTGCGCTTGGGGGCTTCACCCTTCGACCAACACTCGAAGATTCTATCTAGTGGTCAAGACAACCCTTAAAAAGATTCGCAGAGAGTACACCAGAAAGTCTCCAAGGATACATATACAAACAGAAAACAAGCAGAATTCATGTACGCGGCCAAGCCGTTAAGTTACAACACCTTGGCTCGCCCGCTGGCGATCGCTCTCGGAAATGATTTGCCGGGCGATACAGTCGGTTGTGTCCCTGCATGCAGCATAATGATTCTCCATGTTGACTCGGCCGCTGGGTGTCCACGGCAACCCTTTCAGGAGCTCCACATCCACCTCTGGATAGTGGGCATGCACGAAAGAGAGAGCCACGAGTGCTCCACATCGAAGATGCTCGCGTACAAATCGGTATATAGCTTCTCCGTCCTCGAAGTGGCTCAGCAACGCCGACAGACCGACAAGTTGATTGTTCAAAGGAAACATAACTTGATGCACTATCGCAAGGGCAGCGCGGCTGGACTCAGCTAAGGTAGAAGCTTGGGTGACCCAGTCCTGGAGCACGGTCAGCTTCCTAGCCTTCGCAGAATTGGCCCAGAAGTTGCCCGCGGTCGAATTCACAAACGACCGAGCAGATCGAAGGTGCGCATCTACTCGACGGTCTTCAGACACCTTATCGAGGCAAGCATCTACAGCCGACGAAATCAGAGAATCAGAACATATTGTCACGGAAGATTTTCTCATCTACGCAAGCATACTTACATTCCATAGCCTTGCTAAGATTTTCAATCTCACCAAGGAGGAATTCTTTCGCATCCTTAGCTAGCGAAGCCTTGGACAGGGCAACGTCTACCTTGGCAGTCACGATCTTCAGCTGCTGTTGGGCGTTTTTGAGCTGGTCACGCAATAACCGGATCAAAGAGAGTTCGCCAGTGGAAGGCGTTCTCCTATCAATGGCGCTGGAGGAACTAGCAGCTGTTTCATATGAAACAGGCCAGGCACCAGAAACCACGGTCGAATCCTGCACAGGAGTTTTTTGATCATGCAAAGACATCGGCAATCAAATAGCAAAAAAGGGTGTGAAAATATGAAGCGACGAATTTCACAATGAGCAATGACCAAAAGTCAGACACAGCCTCGGAGGAGGAACTACATTGTCCATTACATACAAGCACACACACATAAACTAGGACGAGCTACCGGCGGCCTTGCTGGAGGGCGCACCCGACGTGCTGCGCTTGTGAGCCTTGGCAGTTGCCCTCTTTTCGTTCCTCTCCGCCAGAAAACTCGTCATTTGGGCAGATAACCTATGGGCGCGCTCAAGGAAGGTCTTGGGGGAGATGTCGCGCCCGTCCTTATCCTTCGGATATGTGCCTGTGACTTGTCAGCATCGAATGGAACCCCGTGCATCATCAGCATAGAGAAGACAGATTCGGAGCCGGTAGTTACCTGTCGACGAACTGCAGCAACCAAAGGATCCTCGCCATCTTCTTTCACCGCCAGAGCTTCAAGGATGCCGGTCATGGTGTTGCTGGTCGATTCCGGAATGGAGATATCGCGGACATGTTCCAAGGTCGACCGCACTTTCGCCAAAAGATCTCTCGTGTCTTGGCAGAGGCGCTCGGCGCTGCCAATGCTCGATTCAAGCCCAGATGGTTCCTTCAGTGCCCCGGCGTCGAATTCGGCAGCATCTTCATAAAGCAGTAAAGTCCCCAATCAAAACTACAAGCGTTCAACATGAAACACTCAAGATCAGTATGTCGAAGGCTTACCACGCAATGTTTCGACGGTGGCTTGGAGGTGCTCGTGTAGAGATTGCTCTTTGGACTCAGCTTCCAACCGACGCTGATTAGCGAGCTCTTGAGCCCTGGAAGATTCAGCTTTGAGCTGGGCAACTTCCTCGATAAGCGCGTCAACCTTCGACGCTAGCTCGGTTTTTTCGGCCGCCAGATCATCCAATTGAGCTTTTAGGGATGTCTTGTCGGCGGCCGCCTGAGACGCAATCCCTACCCATTCAAGGAGTAGCACAATAAAAATCAAGATAACGATGGCCAGAACAATTGAGCCAGAAGAAAAAAGATATCACTCACGGCGAATATCCTCCAGTTGTTTTGACAATTGGCAGTTATGTTCCTCCAGAGCAAGGAAATCCCTGCATACCTTCAAAAGATCTCGGACAACGGGCTAAAAATAGATGCAGAAGATGAGAGCTCGAATGATCGTTCAGAGGGCAAGCCCAAGTGTAAACACTTCGACTCACCCTCGGGGGCTACTGATAGGCAATCATCGGAATTACAAGTCCAGGTTTTTCGAAGCTTACATGGCTTGTAGGACCGGAAGGCTCGCCGGAGGAGGAAACCAGAACAAGCTTGGGTTCGGTCCTCTTTTTCTTCGAGGGAGGTGGCGGCTTCGGGAGGTCATCCCCTGGCACAGCATCTCCGGTCATCTTCTCCTGAGAGTCCGCTGTCTGTTCAAGAGTAGAGTTGTGGGGACGAAGCTCGAATCAATCACGATCGTGTAAGCTCGCCGAAGTCTCCTTAGTCGAAGATCTGAAATAGGACAAGACATCAGAAACAATACGATTACCCAGAGACGAAGTTGTTACTACAAACAGTTCTATAGAGATACATACGAGGCATCGAGGCCGAATTTCGGGAGGGCCCTTTTCCCAGACCGACGAGGAGGCCGGCTGTCCAAAGGCTTGGCCGGAATCACGCCGTCGTCGTAGTCACCAGAAGAGAGGTGGGTGTCGCCGGTGTCTTCCGAATCTTTGACGACGTCGGCGTCCGCGATCTGCTTCCTCTTCTTCGATGCTCGCGGAGGCGACAGAGCGGCAGAGGTCGACTCTTCAGGGGCATCGATGAAATCTCTCCCCGGGTATTCACCCATCTCGGGTTGAGGCGGATAACAACGGGCCACATTGATAACCTGTGCAGTCATTGTACATCACTTTTTCGACCCAGATCAACGAAATTTGTAACATTGAACTAAGGCAAGGAGCGTACCTCGGTGCGAGGGAAGGCCTTGCTAAGGCCACCGCGCCAAAGACTTTTGGCACGACGTCTTTCTTCTTGATGTTGGTAACAGCGCGCACGCTGTCATCAATCTTGGCTTCGTGCAGCTCATCGGGAGAGACCCGCGTTGAATCCCGGCGGTCAGTGTAGTCCCACATGCAATGGGCCCGAGCGGCGAGCGGTTGGACTCGACGCTCGATGAACGTTCGGATGAGCTGGACTCCCGAAAGCTCTTTCTTGGGCGTGGCTCGAAGCTTCTGGATCCTCTCCATTAGGGGCTCGGTGGTTTTCAACTCTTCTTCAGAGAGCTCATGCCGCCAAGACACCCGAGGTTGAAGGACAGTGGTGGCTCGAAATTCTTCAAGCCTGAATTCTTCACCATCGGAGGATTTGTCCTTAGCATAGAACCACTTCGTCCGCCAGCCCGGATTGTTTTTGGGCATGGGTAGGTTGAAGTAGGGAACATCGGGGCGGACCTAGCAACCAAATCTGCCGGTCTGGAACTGCAGGGGCTGCCGGATCATAAAAATCTGGCGCCAAAGCGCCCAGTGGGGTTTGATCCCCAGGAAGCATTCATAGAGCGTGATAAAACACGCAATGTGAAGAATTGTATTGGGGTTCAGATCATGAAGCTGAACCCCATACGCAAAAAGAAGGCCGCGAAGAAAGGGATATGGGGGAAGCGATAACCCCCGCAACAGAAAAGCTAGGAAGATTACCCGGAAACCTGGAGGCGGCCGGGGAATGATCTCTGGGCCGGCGGCGAGCGATTCCTCCGGGTCATTCTTGAGGAGGCCGATCTTCTCGGCGGCGGACATCTCTTGCTCCCCATCTTGGTCGGCACCCAATTGCCAACGACGGAGGCGTCGATGTTCACGGTCTTGGCCTTCTTGGCGGCGGCGCCGGTGGTAGCGCCAGCGGTGGATGAGCCTCTCTTACCCATAAATGCAATGCTCAGCGGAGGCTTGCAGGAGTGGGGATGAGAGTGGAGCGTCGTGGAAGATGAATGCGAGGAAGACGATGACGGCGGCGGAGTGGGGTGTACAGTTAACCTGTTCTGCTGTCTTTATCTTGCCCCGGGAAAACCATCAAGTCATCTTAGCCGTCCGTCATGAAGGGGAAATGGCAAGACAGATCTGGTCGTCCACGTGTCAGCGCCATGGGAGCCGCAACCTCCACTACGCACGGTAATTGAGGAGACCGGGAAATCTTCTTTCACCCAAACACGGGACGTGCGGTCAAATACGGTCAGCGGTCGGGACGCGCGGCCGCTGGGCCCCAGCACGTCTGGTCTTGTCAAAGTCAGTCTGTGATGGCAGAAGATGGCGTGACGACTTGATAAATCCAGGCGTCACCACTGACGTCACGACCCAAAGAGCGGTTTCTTGAGGAGTAAGAGGTGGACTCAATCTCGGGTCCCCGGTATTTTCGAGGTATATGTCCTTGGGACTAGCTTTTTTGGAGTTGCTTTTGTCTCAAAACTTTTCTGCTTGACCTTTTTGAAGGCGTCGCTTTTTGAGAGGCTTTTTTCCCCTGCTTTCGAGCCTTTAGAGTTTTTCGAGTGGTTTTCTGGCCATGACTATTCGAACAGATTCCTATATCCTGTTCGGTATCATTTTGGTGATTCAAGGAGGAGTTTTCCCTCTCGAATTGTTTGTCACGGGCCAGCAGAGCCTCCGAGCATTCCTTGATTGGGGACATCGATTCTCCCATGCCCCCATCTTCGGGCGGGATGTGTCGTTTCAGCTTTCGGCCGAAGTTCGGTAGTCTTCCGAATCATGACCTGGCTAACAACGCCATTTTATCGCCCAAGTCATGATGCAGCCAGCAGAGCTGTCAGTTTCATCTGAATGATGACCTCGTCGCTCCGCACGACCACTAATCGGGGGGCTGCAGTTCCCAGATCACTTTTAGTTTGGGGCCAGTCGTCCCACGCTATGATTCGGGGTGGCTTCGGCCCCATGAACTCAACTTCACATTCACATATGCACTCAAAATTCCCGGATTTAGGTGGCTAATACCAATTCGGATGCCGTATGTCAAATACGAAGGTAAGTCCACGGTTTGCAACACCAGATGGCCCGGTATTCGTATCAAGCGCGCTCTGCTGAGAAATTTTCCATACCTTCGATATGAAGTTTGCATCGATGGACGCATCGAGTGCCTCACAATGAACTGGGCCTCGACCTGGTAAGTCCAACGTGGCTCGGGTCGAGGTAGCGCCAGCCCACGCGGGTTCGAGTCGGGGGACTCGAATCTGAGTAAGCTAACCGAATGTTTTTGCGGCTATGCAATTAACTGAAACCCGGCGTGAGTCTCAGGCCGGTTATGCGTATCCCTCTGCAAACCCGACTTAGCACTTTCGAGGCTCTGAACGAGCATTGCTCAAATTTTTCGCACCTGATGAGTGCATCATTCGAATATTCTCTGTACTTTTGAGGTTTCACAGGTCAGGCGAACGTATCGGGTGTAGTTAAGAAAGCTTTCAGGGTAGAGTCCCTGCCATAGTCTTTGGCTATACCAGGCATTCGGGGGCTACTGATGAAGGAATGACAAATGGGTCCCCGACATTCGCCTACCTGGTTTTCGACCCAGGAGGAGTCTCCTTCGAAAGGTTCTCGAGGCCCACGAAGGCATCGGCCCGGCGTGGCCTAGGGGCGACACTTGGCGTGCAAGCAAAGCTTTGAGGAGTTCAAGTTGGACTAGTCTTTGTTTAGGTTTTGTTTTTGAACCGATCCGATCTGTACTTGGCTTGAGGGACAATCCTGAGACCCAGCCTTCGCATATAAAAGGCTGGGAGGGAGGTCTCGAAACCCTAGATGCCTTTCACCACCACCTCATGCCGGGGCGCTCGAAGTCTTAGAGCTCTCTATCTTAGGCTAGGTTCAATCTACGCCCTCATTGTAACACCACCGCAGACACCACCCCATCAATACAAAGTCAGACAGGCAGGACGTAGGTCTTTACCCTACCAAGGGGGCCGAACCTGGGTAAAATCCCGTGTTCTTCTGCTTTCGTCTGATCGCCGTCGAGTTCACCAGGTCCCACAATGCGCTCCATAGATCGAAAGCCCTTAAACATGGGCATTGCCGGGGTAGAACCTCGTCACCGGTCATTTACATTATCAACTACACGCCAGCAAAACATCACAAGTTTTCTGGTACCGTTACCGAGGACTAAAGAAGAAGAATCTCCCACATCAAGACCGCGCCATCAGCCACCGATGTTCGTGCGGACACCTAAGCCGTTTCATCCTCCTATTTCCTCAAGCCTGGCACCACTGGCCGTGAGCCGTCGACGTCCGCTGAACGCAACGAAGTCTCTCCCTCCAGACCATGAGCCATCGCAACAACGTTTATGGGCCCCAAACTGCTCCATCTTCTCCCATAATTTTTCTTCCTCGCAGACATCACTAAGCACTTAAATTCCTTGTGTTGATTATTTTTCATCCTCCATTAATACAACTAATCATGCCAACCTGTTGATAGTGAAACATAGGTTGAGCCTGGGTGTGTGACGAGGTCCGACCCCGGCAATGCCCATGCTTGAGGGCTTTCGGACCATGGAGCGCTTGCGGGATCCGGCGAACTCGACGGCGATCAGACAACACAGGGAAACAAAGGTTTTCCCAGGTTCGGCCCCCTTGTTGGGTAACGACCTACGTCCTGCTTGTCTGACTTTATTGCTGGGTGCTTACAATGGTGTGGTTACAACGGTGGCGTAGATTGGATCTAGCCGAGGTTGAAGAGCTCTCAAGGATTCGAGCGCTCGGGTGGAAGGTGGAAAAAAGCGTCTAGCCGCTACTGGATTTCCCTCCCAACCTTTTATATGCGAAGGTTGGGTCTCGGGGTTCTTCTCTAAGCAAATTACAGATAAAGTTGGTTTGAATAAACCCTAATGAAGTCCTAATTCCACTTGGTCTCTTCGAGCCTTGCCTTGTACGCCAAGTCTTGCTTCCGGGCCGCGCCAAACGATAATGCTTGTGGGCCTTGCTATCCTTTCGATAGAAGGTAGGCTAATATCGAGGACCCACGGGTCATTCCCTCGTCAGTGTGGCTATGCTTGTTTTTGTGCGGTACAAGCACTGAGTTCATGTTGCACTTTTTAAAGATGAATATTGAAGTTCTTATGAGAGCTGAATTACTATTGGGTGTATCTCTAGATATTGTAGTTCTTCTCGGAATTGTAGTTGTTTCTTTTGTCAAAGAGTAACTATGGAAGAACTTCCGATGGCCTTGAAATATTACTTGCGAGATGGAATAATGTATTTTGCTTCTTTGCCACGTCATATATCCTACATAGAGTCAGAGACTGCTTGCACATAATTTTGTATAATAGAATAGAGGTATTACCTCTCGGCTTCCATTCTCTTTGGTGATTGATCATTCGGTTGATTGGTCACTAAATACTTTGGTCCATTTGTTTGTCACCTTCTATGTGGCCTATACCTTGCATAATTTGATGTCCTATGCTACTTATTCAGTTTACCTAATTTTAATACGAAAACCAAGTTGAATATTCTTAACCGCTGGTTGTTAAATTTCAAAAAATAGATAGAGCAATAAAACTAGAATTTTGAAGTAAATTTTGATAAAAACTTAGTACACCCTTAGTAATTCCGATCTATGAGATATATATATACAAGTCTTACTTGTGTGGCCCTTTTCATCCGGCATCTCGGATAAGCCAGCAATAAATTTGGGAAGGGCACATAGTTTGAGTGGGATTATTTTTTGTGAGAAATTTAAAAATTAAACATATTGTTTTTACCACTTCAAAAGGATTTGTGAAATTTGATTTTGCGCCTACTCAACTCTATTTAGTGTGGAAATCCTTTCACATATAGATTGTATCAAGCTTGATAAACAATACTTATCATGATTTTTTTTGAAAGCATGTATATCATTATATATTAAAGACGAAGCGATGAGATATGCCAGGTACAGAGTTGTCTAGCATGGCATGAATGAAATAAGAATAACACGGTTAAGAGTGCTTATAGGCTTCCTGAATCTCTGCACAATGTACAGCCAAATGCAAGCAACATTGCTCCAAATGGGGAGCGAAGTCTGTGGAAGAATATCTGGACAGCATCAGTTCCTAATAAGGTTAGTATCTTCTGTTGGCGTGTTGCTTGTGATAATCTTCCAACTCAACTGAATAAATGTAGAAGAACACTGGAACTGCAAAGCAATTGCAAAATCTGTGATATGGAAACAGAAGATAGCTACCATGCTGTAGTTCAATGCACTAAGGCAAGAGCACTACGCTATAGACCGTGGGAATATTGGGACCTTCCAAAGGATGAATTATTTTCAAAAACGGGAGATGACTGGCAGCTAATCCTCCTGAATAACACTAAAAAGGAGATGCACCAACACATCCTATTGACTCTATGGAGATCTTGGCACCTAAGAAATGATATTGTGCATGCAAAAGGGAAAGCCACAATTGATCATTCGGTTAGATTCCTAATCTCTTATACAGAGACCCTAAATGCCAGCACAAACTCTAGTCTTGGAACTCAAGGAAATAGAAGTACAGAGAACCAAGCAGAGTACAAAGGAAAGAAAGCAATTACAAATATGGGACAAAATTCCTAGGGCAAAGCGGGCGAGCACACTACAAGCTCTATTCTTTGCAGATGGAATCCACCTCCGATTGGATGGCTGAAAACTAACGTTGATGGTTCTTTTGTTCCTGAAACAGGGTTAGCAGCCGTTGGTGTAGTAATCCGCGATCACAATGGAGAAACGATGGTAGCTGCAGGAAAGGTGTTGAAACACTGTCGCAACGCCGAAGATGCTGAAGCTAGCGCTCTCGCTGCAGGCACACAGTTGGCTACGAACTGGACAAGGAGCAATATGATTTTCGAAAGCGACTCCAAATCAATTGTCAATGAAATAAATTCTACTAAAGGATCGATGTCTTCCTGTAGGAGCACTCTGCATGATTTTATTTCATTTGCAAACACACAACAGACCTGGGAGTGTGTGTTTGCTAAGAGAGCTCAAAATTCTGTAGCTCACGAGGTCGCAGTGCTTGTGAGGAGGTCTGGAGTAGACCATATCTGGAATAGTAATTTCCCTGTAAATGTAACAAAGGTTTTGGCTTTGGATTGTAATTGTGACTCTGTCGTTATGAAATGAATGGATTGAGTTCTCAAAAAAAAGAAAAAAAGAAATAAGAATAGCACCTTCGTAACATAAACTCTGGGTACATGAGAAGAATTAAAAATCTGGAGGCAGAAGCCAAATACAACCATTACTGCCTTCCTCTTGAGGGTAGTGGTATCCCCATGACATGATTCTCTGAAAAGAATTTAATACTTTCCTTTTCCCGTAATACACGGTGTAGCTACCAAGGTCCAATCTCTTTAAGCACTTCGTCTCCTTGCAGCGACATACCTGTTGTTCTGATTGGTAGATGATGTGGTTCCTCTCCAACCTGCTGCGCTCACTCGCCGCAGGAACGTGTACCGCCTTGCAGCAGCCTGGCCCCAAGAACAAGGCATGGTCACCCAAGCTCGTCACCTCTGTTGCTTGGTATTCGGTGTCGTCAAACTCAAAAACCCTAAAAAAGTGATCATTGCAGCAGTAGATCCTCGACGAGAACTTGAGCGCTATCGCGAGCTTGCCGCGTAGCTCAAAGATGTATTTGTCGTGGGACCTGTCCCAGCACCCACGCAAGATGTCCGTTTCTGTATCTATGCGGCGCAGCAGGTTGACCATCGGAGTGCCTTTTTCAGTCATGGCGATGACGAACTCAAACAGTTCACTGCGTGTAACGCCATATAGCTTGCCATTGCAGAAGGCTATGTCCGTGAGCTCCGCAGCACATTGTCGTACCGTCCAACCAACGTCCGGGCTGCCCATCCTGCATAGTGCTACCTTGGACCTTGTGGTCACCGCGACAAGGATGCAGTCGCTTGACGAAGGGTCCTCGGAAAAGATGATTTTCCTGATGGGGGTCTCTTGGACGCTACCCTTGGATACCGGATTGGATCCATGTCGTCGTCTAGTTGGACATCTACCTCCAACAACTCGAATGATGCTCTGTCTAACGGAGAGCTTGATCCGAGCGCCAGAGAAGACGTTGACGACGTGGAGCCAGATTGCCGGTCATGGCGGCCACCCAGCCGCCATCGTGCGATCCGACGATCCGCTTGCCCCAAGGAAACCCCCTGAGCGTGGTGCGCAAGGCCCTGCCGTCCTCGAGGTTGTACGCCCGCGCCTTCCGGTCGCGCTTGGCGTCGCCCGTGGAGGGGAGCAGCAGGGGGAGAGCGGGCAGCTTCGGGTGCCACGACGCGACGGTGCGCCAGGAAGAGCAGACGGCGGCGAAGCGGATGCGGTCGTACTGCGAGGAGCAGAACCTGCGGTAGACCATGGCGAGGATGTCGCCGGGGAGGTCGGACCAACCCCGTCTGCCTCTGCAGTTGCGGCCGCCGCCGGTCATTGGCTGGTTATCGCCGTCAAGACCGATGAGATTGTGTGTCCTTTGGGCAAGATCGATCACGGATACGCTAAATCAATGGGCGTTCTTTTATAGCGCAACAGCGTTACGGAAACGTAAGCGCCTCTGCCTTGCCTGGACGAAACGTGTTCTTATGGGACTGTAAACAAGATTTGAGAAAATAAAAATGTAGTACTAGTAGAACTGCAATCTCATAGAATAAGTATGTCACGTACCAAAATTAAATCAGTAATTAGAGTACGTGTCGGTGTCGGTGTCGGTGTCGGTGTCGGTGTCGTGCTCGTTCCGTTGCATCGATCGATCGCACCTGGTAAGTGCTATCCATCGATTTCCCACTTACCCAGGACGTACTCGTTTAGCTATTACGAGAACCAGTTGATCCCAGATCAAAAAAAGAAGTCGATCGCAATGGCCAGCGATGGCGGCAACGGAGGGAGGTGGTCCGACGACCTCCCAGGCGACCTCCTCGGCGCGATCTACCGCCGGTGCTCACCTCCCTTCGACCGAGCTCGCTTCGCCGCCGTCTGCACGTCGTGGCGCGATGCCGCGTCGTCTCAGCCAAAGGTACCGGCTATGCCCCTGCTGTACCCCTCGACGGGCAATGGCCTTCTCGACCAGAGAGCGCGGGCGTACAGCCCTGAGGACGGTGGGCTGCTGCGTGACCGTCTCCCGTGGTTTCCCTATGGCATGCGGGTCGCCGGCTCCTACGAGGGCGGCTGGGTTGCGCTCGCAGCTGACTGTCGGATCGAGATCATGAACCTCTTCACCAGCGCCTGGGTGCCAGGGAAGGGACAGATATGCCCAGTTTCTAGCAAAAGCTTCATAGAAAAAGTCGTATTTTCAGAGATCCCTACCTCGAAAGACTGCATCCTCGCTTCGATGATCGGAAGCTCCACGCTAGCCCTCTGTAGGCTTGGCTGGCCGAGCGGAGGAGGAGGAGGAGGGTGGACAACACAAAGATGTGGCCGGGGCATAAAACTCTTAGATATCGCCTTTTGTAACGGTGAGCTCTATGGCCTCTCGTGTAGTCACCTGCTATACAAGCTCATCATTGGCCTAAACAAGGACAATGCTGCGGTGGTCATCTCGTTCGTGGAACTAACCATCCTAATGCCCAAGGTCATCTTCTATCCAAGGTATATACTCGAGCTCGGTGGCAAGCTGGCCATAGCGGCAAAGGTCAAGGCGGTAAGCAGAAGGGAGGCTCGAATCTTTAAGGTGTTTGAGCTCGCCAGCAGTGACACAGCACAGTCATGCAAATACACATGGGTGGAAGTAACCAGCTTAGGCGACCATGCCTTGTTTCTAGGGAGAGGTTGCTGCAAGGCGGTCCACGTGTCCACGGAAGGTATGCATGGCAAGGTGAAAAGGAACTGTATCTACTACTCCGAGCAAGACTGCTCCTCTCTCTATGAGGATTCGGAATGCTTAGCAAGGTTGGACCTTGGAAGTTGCACGGCATTTTATTATGAAAGCCAAGGAGTGGATCACTTGGTGGGGATCATCTCAAGGGGATATCATTACAACGAGAGGGGTGATTACAGTCGTAATAGTTGTTCTTGGATTTTGCCTCCATACTTTTAGTTCCCGTTCCTTCATGTAAATATCCCTTTTTATGTACCGCGTGATTATCTTGAGTACGGGTAGTGCTCATATTTTTGAACTAATCTTTTTGTTTGAGGTACCAGATACGTGAGGACAGAAATATGGACTGGCTGGTTATACCATATTAATTATCATGAAAGATTGGATGTTTATCCTAGGGAAAGTTGTGATTTTCAAACATTTGTAGCACCTCTAGAACAACTGTTTGAAAATCATTTGGACTGTTATGGAGGTTATACCATCCTTCTAACCCTATAACATGCATGTCAGTCATTTTTACAGGCATTTTGGTTGTTACGTTGGTACGTGCATTATATGCACGTTCTCACCAAATATGAAACTGTTGTGCTTACTTTCAGTTCCTCTTATTAACATATTTACGGGCATGCACCAAGTTTTGACTTTGTAAATGCAAATAACAATAACATCATCAAAATGCATGAAGGGATTAATGCCCGCGGCTGCACAATGTAATATACTTATAGATTTTTTTTAACATAGAAAATTTTATTCAACTTATGTGCATTTTGCATAGACATGTGTGAAAGGAGCAAATTATTTATTTGACCTACCTGTTATTCGAAACTCCAAGTCCAATACTATCAAGCCAATCCTTGATCTGGTGGGTAAGATTTGAGTTTGACATCATCCGGGTTCTACTTTGCTTTTACTTTACTTCACTTGCCAGGTCCTGTTGTTGACAATTGCATTCTAATGGATGTGATTGTGTTGTGTGAGTGTGACATTCTTTATGGTAACCGTCTATAGGGATTTAGGCAACTCCAACGTCTCTGGCTCCATTGGCCCTGAGATCAGCCGCCTTGTGAACCTCCAGTACGTGTATGTGCCACTATGATGATTTCCACCTTTTATTCAGTCATTCCAATCGAACAAAATGACATGTGGTCTCGATTTTACTCAACTGGAATTGGAATTTCAGTACCCAAAAACTACCACTTTTGTGCATGTTTTTTGCAATTTGAGTAAATCCCCAATTTGTAGACAATTGGCAGCGCTTCTGACAGCAGGCCACACTTGTCAGCGCTAAGGTGGCAGAAGCATAAGTCATTTTGCTAAGGTGGATATGGCCCCACATGTCAGCCCAACTAAAAAACCCAGAAAGTCGATTAATTTTTGTAGAAAGGCCTAGTTCTTTCTTTCCTATCCATCTCGTGACTGACCAGCCGAATGCCACCACCATTGTGCACTGCGCTCGTGGTGCAATATTTGTTTCATGCTTATTGCTTGACCCTCGTGCAAATTATATAATAGTATAAGGGTAGGCACTTGGAGTACAAGACAAGAGGCCTAAAATCCTAGTCTATCTTGTACACATATTCTAACATTTCCCCTCAGTGGTACCAGGAGTGAAATAGACGATTGCGATTTGAGTCTCGCGCTTTTGTCGTCTTTTACTCTATGTCATCATCAACTGTGTCTCCGATGGACTGTTGTGGCACCTAGGGCGGTGACTATGTCCCCCAGTCAAAGTGGGATTGTTTGTGGCCAATGTTTTGCACCTTGAAAGGTACCGTCATGGGCGTCTTGCAAATGTTAGAGGACGTTGTCATAAGTAAGACCACCAGTTTTGCCAAGACTGGAGGAACCCACCAAGCACACAATGGTTTTGCCTAAACCGTGTGCGCGGTTGTAGGGCATCACTGTTGCGGTACCAGTTTGTCGATGCAGTCTTATCCGTTGGATGTGGTCGATGCAGTCATCGGTGTCGTGTCATGTCACCTTGAGGGCATGTGTCTGTCCCGTGGGCGATGTCGTGTTGCGGCGGCGGTGTGCTGATGAAGATGTCGTTGAAGACCACGTTGATGTAGACCTTGGCGATGAGGTGTTGAGGATGTCACAGTAGGCGTGACGTAGTGCATCTCTTGAAGGCATCCCTCGCGGCGAGTGTGTCGATGTCGTGCTGCTCGAGAAGTCGATGAAGTAGCGTTCCACACCAGCTTGACGTGTGGTCCTACAGCTCAATGTCAGTCATGTTGCATTTTGGCTCTTTGCAGATTGCTCAGTGTAGTAAACGATTGCTCCATGTACTCTTGGTGGACTGGGAGATCGGCGATGGCCCACTGGTCATATAAAGTTACACACTATTACACACGGGCTACTCGTATAAAGTTGTCTCTGCTTCTTTTATTCGAAAACTGAAGAAAATATTATACACCCACAGCCATGAGATCGTAATAAATTGCTTGATATGTCTTGAAGCGAGATATAGAGTTTGTTTTTCATAACGGGGCATTGTTCCCAACATGAACATTCTTCCTACATAAGTTAATTAAAAGTGTGGAGGCAAAATCCAGGTACAACTCATTCTACCATTAATACCATCATCCTTCTGGCGGTAATGATATCCCCGTGACATGATCTTCTCTGAATGATGCACAACTTCGCTCTCGTAGCAATACACAGTGCAACTACCGAGGTCAACCCTAGTTAAGCCCTTCAAATCCTTGTGGTCATCGGGATAGTACTGCTTCTTGGAGTAGTAGATATGATTCCTTTCCACCTCGTGGTGCATGCCCCTTGCCGACACGCACACCGCCTTGCAGCATCCTGGCCCTAGGAACAAGGCGTGGTCGCCCAAACTAGTTACCTCCGCCCATGTGTTATTGTAAGTATGTGTTGCATCGCTTCTGGAAAGCTCAAACACCCTAAAAGTTTGAGCATTGTTGCTGCTTACTGGCTTGCCCTCTATCGCTATTGCCAGCTTGCCGCACAGCTCAAATAGATAGTACTTATCATACATCTCTGGTTGTTGGATGGTGAGTTTGTCGATAGAGATGACCACCGGAGCATTGTCGTCGTTTAAGCCAATGGTGAGCTTATACAGTAGGTCACCATACGACAATCCATACAGCTTGCCGTTGCAAAAGGCCATGTCTACCAAATAGCACGCATGCATAGCACATCCTTGTGTCACCCACCCTCCGCATTGGCCGCGGAGCGTATAAAGCTTAATGTAGCTTGTGCCCCAGTTGTTTATAAATCCAGAAGCCAACGCGGCGAGGACGCATCCTTCCGAGGCAGGGTCCTTGGAGAAGACGATTTTAACAATTGATATTTCGTCGTCGGTTTGTCAAGCGGTTGGACATCTGCAAGCAATGGGAAGATCGATCACCACCCAGGCGCGGGTAAAGAGGTTCTCAACATTGATCCGGCATCCGATTGCGGCGGCAACCCAGCCGCCGTTGTAGCATCCGACTATTCGCTTGCCGTAGGGGAACCAAGGAAGCGGGGCACGTAGCACCCTGCCGTCCTCTAGGCTGTACGCCCGGGCCTTCCGATCAAGAGTGTTGTTGCCCGTCGAATTGAGTAGCAGGGGCAAGCCCGGCAGCTTCGACTGCCACGAGGCGGCGACGCGCCACGAGCAGCAGACGGCGGCGAAGCGGCAGCAGTCGTACGGAGAAGAGCAGTGGCGGTAGATCGTGCCCAGGAGGTCGCCGGGGAGGTCATCGGACCATCGGCCTTCCGCGCCGCCAGCACCGATCATCGTAATCGATCGATCTATTCAGGTAATCAAGATCGATCTCCTTTATATATGGGCTACAGTGCGCGCAGACGTGTAATGTAAACCGGGCGCGCACGGCACGTCCTTGGTCGATTAGTACTGCTTTTCTCTCGACGTAAGTAGCCTAACCTTTCAGAGAGTTTTTTGGAATCTTGGGTTCAGAGTTTGAACACGTTGCAGCCACAACGCTCGAGTCTTTTTGGCTTGACGCGAAGCTAGCTGCCTATGTTCTTTATACTAATTTTTTCACCTTATTTTTATGCAGATGTAGCTGAAGACCAATTAATATTCATCTAATGAACCAACAGTGCACTGAAATTTAATCGATGAAGGGGCAAGTCAAAACCATGGCATTCTAAGATATTCTGTAAATACTTAGATCAAACACTAGCAAATCACTGACAACTTCTATAGTCCGTACTTCTCTCAAAGGTAGTGAACCAGAGGCATCTACTGTGTCAAGAAGGCAGACCATGAATATTAAGAAATCAAACTAGAAGAATTGCACCTTGTCTTGTACCAGGTTTTTTTTAAAAAAAGTGGTATTATATTAATTAAGCAACAGAGTTTTGATTACAATCATCCCAAGCCGATTTCGACGCGCGCAGGTCGGAATCGCACTGAGTAGAACACCACTACACCACTCTCTAGGACTAAATTGACATAATTCATGGGCAACCTTGTTGCAACATTTGTCAACCTTAACTAAAACAACTTGGCGATCAGGAGGTTTTTTATGCTTAAACTCACGCGCAGCAATACACATCTCTGAATGCTTCCAGCATAGCGGCACAGTCTGTTTCAATAATCAGGTTCTCAACAGAATTTTACAGAGCCAAAGACAAACCTAGGCGATGCCTTCACCCATAGCAGCTGAGCTACAATGGTCAATGACTCCCCAACCTGAGAAAATTACTCTGTTGTTATGATCACGAAGGACCGCTCCCCAACCTCCTCTTTGCTCATCTTGTATAAAACTTGCGTCAACATTACATTTAAGCCAACCTTCTTGAGGCTTTTTCCATTGATTTTCATGCTTCTCCTTAACTTTGTCATTTTGGTTCTTCTGTACATTAGTTTGAAGAGCTGGAGCTTTGCCCTTTCTGTCAACTGTGTATCTTGGATAATCCCTGCAAAGTGTCTAAATAGTTCTGTAAAAATCTAATGGAATTATCAACAGAAGCATCACCTTTATCAAAGATTATGTTGGTTCGATGATGCCAGGCCCTCCACCAAATAAACATCAATTTACTACTCATCTCTTGATTTAGGCTATCCAGAAGAACTAGTACCCAGTCTTGACCTGTATAAGTTAATTTATTTTCTGGAGGGAGGTTCCAAATAACAGCCAAACCTTGTCTCAAAGCCTTTTCCTTGGTACATTGCATAGTTGCATGGTATCCAATGTGAACCAGAGGTTTTGTAGAAGTTGTATAATAGTATGTCATCGGAAGTGCCAGGTAACGGCGAATTAATCGACAACTTTTTAAACATTGCATGTTAACTAATGTTAAGCAATACAACATGTAGAATTAGTATGCATCTAAAATACATTTATAAGATTATATGTTAACATCATTTCTTATTCAAATCCGACTTATCTAAAGATATTACTGTCAGCACATTGAGGCTATAATAATGACTATTAGCTTCAAGCCTCCAAACCTGTAAATCTCGTGAGAAATATGCATATATAAATGAATAAGCAGGTAAGTGGCATTAATATAGGCAACATGAGGTCATGGTGTTACTAGGACTTAAGAATAGTACTTTCTCCGTTTCAGTTTACAATTAAGTTTCTAATGATACATTTTTTATAATATGTATCATATATTAAGTTGGTAAAATTGACGACCTAGGGATATGGTGTCAAGAATATCAATCTTTCCATATATTTATAGTACATGAGTGTCATACATAGCATTTGTTAGGAAGATCACATACCATGATAAAAATTTAAAATTATACTGATCTATGTCTAATTTGATAACTAGCATGATCAGACATTTTTTCTTTGATGAATAATGATTACTAGTGAACTTGTCACTGAAGATAAACTTAATTGGCATTTTGCCAAGTAGGTACTTGTATAGTGCTAAACTTGGCTAACCATGATACTCATAATTTACTTTGGCAAAACAATGAAACTCGCAAGTCACAACTTCAGCAAGGGGTTGGATCTAGCAACATCTGACATTGCGTGCATTGTCAAAGGCATTTGTTTTTGACAATTGATTCATGTGGTGAATGCTCCGTCTGGATTTCACAGGTTGGACCTAGCTTGTATCCTTGGTAGCATCATAAGTGTTGGAACTTTCAATTTTCTCTTTGTTATGGTTGGTTCCGCCGAAGCTAGCCGCATTTTTTAGCAATCTGTTTGTCATTTGGTTATAACATTATAATGATGGATTTCAGTAGAGAATGATCAAAAGTCAGTGGCCCAACTATTTGTTCCCTCATTACATGCATAATGAGCAAAACATCATGCTTTTATATGCACCCATGATTAAACTTCCAAAATATATTGTGCAACTTTGATTAATAATCCCAACTATCATATCCATTATTCAGGTATAATAATAGACAACCGAAAAAGATACTTTCAATTCCAGCCTCACAAAAAATAAGCTTCACTACGTTACAGTATGAATTTCACACCCTGTTGTAGAAGCAACCGGAGAAAAGGGTGTAAAGTACAAAGCTACGACACAAAGACGGTACCGAATTAGATGCAACGGTAACTCCCACTGGAGAAGGTGTGGCCAACCTCATTAAACTGGGCAGTATTTTTGATCGCTGGGCAGAGTTTGATACCAGACAATGTGAACGGCCCTTGGTAAGAAAACTTCACCATTACCACAACTTCTAGTTCACCATTCTTGGAGTCTTGATCTACAGGCATCCGTGCTCTCAACCGTCCAGCAGGACCTTTCAGAGAAATGTCTGTGATGTGCCACCTGAGCTCTCTCTCTGTCCGGTTCAAAACAGCCTTGGGTGAGACACTAAGCAGAGTCGGATCCACGGGAAGCTTCACAATAAATGTAACATTGCTCAGCGGCCGAGGCAACACTGGGTTAGGCGAATAGTGTATCATCAGCGAGAGCAGTGTTCCACTATGGCGCTTTACAAGGCGAATTCTCAAAGGGGGAGGCGAGTGCTTGGGGAGAAAGCTGTATTTCATGATGGGGATGGGCTCCTCCTTCGACGGTGTCTTCACATGGAAGATGTTGTTCCCAAGGTTGCTCAAGACAGTGCTCTGCAAGGCGGCCCTCTTCATTCGAGAAGTGCCCTCAAGCCGGAATGAGAACTCTGTATCTCTCTCGGCTGCCTTTGTTGGTGGTAATGTCTCCAAAAATATTGTACCTTTCAAACCAACCCATGCAAGAATAGAATCCTTGAATTCTGCATCGATCTCCTCCACAATGCATAACTCAGGGACGGTCATATCGGAGCTCTTGGTCACAGAGAGGTTCTCAAGCGGCGAACCAGCATTCGGTGTGGCTAGCAGGTCGAGACCAGTGATGCTCTTGTCGTCCTTGTGATCCTTGTTCGTTGTGGTAACAAACTCCGAAGCATCTAATCCACCCCCAAATGGCGCGCTGAACCCTTGAAATGCCTCAGCCAGGGAAGCTTCGTCGTTACCAAACTCAATTCCCCCGTAGTCGCCCTCAAATCCCTCAACCGCAATAGACGTTGGCTTAGTCGCTTCAGCTGGCCGCAAGGTCGTGATCTCCAATCCAGCAAGTGCAGCAGCGGGATCAGCAACCACAAGGGTAGTAGACAATATGGTATAATTGGCCAGTCCATTTTGTACGCTATCTCACATCGTTGTATTGAAATTGGTACCAGTTCCTTCAACAGATTGTAGGTTGAAAAATGTACCTTACTCATACATAAATTAAGCATACGGGAACCAGGGAAGAGGGCCACGCAGCACCCTGCCGTCCTCGGGACTGTACCACCGTGCTTTCCGGTCAACCCTGCTGCTGCACGTCCATGGAAGCAGCAGCGGCAGAGCCGGCAGCTTTGGCTGCCACGACGCGGCGGCACGCCACGACCTGCAGACTGCGGCGAAGCGGACGTGTTATGTGAAGACCGTCACCGGGGAGACTCTCACGCTGGAGGTCGAGAGCAGCGACACTGTCGACAGCGTCAAGGCCCAGCTCCAGGCCAAGCAAGGAATCCTCATCACCCCCTCCGACTCCGACGACGATCAGCGGCCGTCTCTCGTCTTCGCCGGGAAGCAGCTCGAGGCGGAGGACGGCCGAACGCTGGCCGACTACGGCGTCTGCAAGGAGTCGACGCTGCACCTCCGTCTCGGCCTACGCGGCGGCATCCGCGGGGCCGGCTACCCCTACATCAACTCCGATCTCCTGGCGCTTGCGCTCAGCCACAACGAGAACAAAATGGTCTGCAGAAAGTAAGTCGCGGCGCCTATACAATATACTCCATTACATGCTACATTTTCTTCCGTCTCGGTGTGACATTATAACTGGCTTATCTCCGCCATCGATTGGTTCACAGGTGCTACGCGCGCCTTCCTCCGAGGTCTACCAACTGCCGCAAGAAGAAGTGCGGCCACAGCAGCGAGGTAATTTCCTCTCTTCAAAATGCCAATTTTTGTTGCTTCCATCCATACTGCGATCTGATGAAATTTCTACTTCTTCAGCTAAGGAAGAAAAAAACGCTTCGACGATGGTGAAGCTGTACTAGCGGAGCAGTGACTACCACGATTTGGGATCAGCCTCCCAATATATAGGCAATAAGACCCCATACGTGGATAGATATGATATCTTTGGTCCCCTAAAAAAAAATGACATGATATCATTAGCCCTTCTTCTGCGCCGTCCCCACGTCATGCTGTATGTCTGAATCCGTGGCGATCACGTATATAGTATTCCGTAACCGTTGTCTATTCAGATTCGTGGCGGCCTCGATCGGTTCTGTCGATCACACGTCCGCGTCGCTGCGGTCCTTTGCATGCATGGTACGTACACGGGCGCGGGCGGCGACACGCTCCACGTCCCCGTACACGATGAAACCGTAATTATAATTAATTAAACTCCCTCGATCGCCGCGCACTGTTAATTTCTCTCGATCTCGCATGCCGCCTCGATTCTTTAAACTTTTTTTTTTTGAAAACTCGCTCCTTCTTTAAACTTTTCGCACGTCAGCTCGCGCGGCTCTGGTCGACTTCTTTTTGGTTCGCCTCTTGAGCGGCCACTACTTGCATCGTTTCTTTAAATTTTGGTACAACCTTTCAGTCTTTTGGGCATTTATTATATCACGCTCCAAATAAATAATAAAACCACATCTTCATTATACTACACATTTACAATCAACTACATCACATGAATAATTACGATTTCATATGCTTAATTTAAAAATAAAATTTATGACCAGCCCTCCCCCCGTCACAACTCGTAGCAGCCGGAGGCGAGCAATATATACCAAAACATCCTCTTAATTTACAACGTAGCCACCCTGGTCGCTTCATGCGACTCCGGAGGCACCTGCCACCCGCCATCACAAAAACGATCGCAGATCACCAATTCACCCCTGCCCGTCGAGGGAGGCATGCAGGGTGTACTTCGGCCGGATTCGCCACTATCGGTGGAAGGCCACATACCGCTAGCCTCATCAGATCGGTTACGGGGTATCACGTCTCGGTTGTAATGAACAAAGTTCCTGTGCGACTGGCACCTTCTTGTCGACATTGTTCGGCGAGCTAGTTTCTCAGTATCAAGAAGGTTGTGCTTGAATAAGATCGGTTAGGCTTTGGTTGTACCACATCACATGCTCATGTCGAGTCAAGAGCAGTGACCATTTCAGGGAACACTAGTAGCTTATAGGGAGAAGATGTACTCGGTATTGTATTGGTATTAATACATTCCATTGGAATTGTATTGGTATTAATATATTCCATTGTAAAAAACATCATCTTATATTGCCTAGGTTTCCACAGGCTCGTGGATCTGCCACCAACTACATTTCCCAACAAGTGATCAAAAGCAAGCTCAGTTGAAAGGCACCGGAGGGTGGAGGGGGACCATGCTCAAAATAAATACCGATGGGACTCATGTGTCGGACATGTCGCACATGTTCCAAGTGCGCGCGTGCTTCTATGCTTGGAGGCAGTCTGTGTAGCCGCTTTGGCGGGGGAATGGAGCATATCCAGGTAGGGGATGACACACATAATATAATAAAAGCTCTCTGAAGTAAGGATTTCAGTTAGACACCTGAGGGAGTCATTTACCGAGATGTGCAGGTTTTTACCCATCTAAACTTTTCGTCTGTTTTATTCTCCACTCTGTATGGGTGATTGCAATAAAGTATCACATACCCTCGTGGCTTCTGGTGTGAGTTGGGGTGATGTGGAGTGGAATATGGCCCCGAATCGCTACCAAACTTTGTTAGTTCCTTGGTCACCAACATGTCGGTTGTGCCTTCCACTAGGAAAACCTCTTCTGTGGCGCACCAAAATATGCATTCTGTGGCGCATGGGTGGTGCTCCACAGAATCTTCGCCACAAAAATAAGCATTCTGTGGCGCACTAGCACATGCGCCACAGGAATATGGAATTCTGTGGCGCACCAAGACCTAATGCGCCACAGAATTAAGTAATTCTGTGGCGCATTTTTTCTTGGTGCGCCACAGAATTTGGTGCGCCACCGAATTACAAGTTAGTGCGTCACAGAAACTGGATGATTTGATAATTTTTATCTCGCAAGCTCAGTACACTAACCATGTCCATGGAAGTGCTTGATGACATTATTCACTTCATTACGATTGCGTTCATTGGGCAGGAAACATATTGTTTGATGATTCTTCTGTGCAACTACCACTGTGAACTTGTGGAACCATTTGCCACCAAAATGCTTTGCTGCCAAAAATCTCACATGCCTGCATCAGTTAGAAAGATGTTATTATCCAGAACTGGCTCAAGAGAAACCACATATCTTGTATGTTTACCTCACTGATCTTAGTTAGCTCATCGTCAACACCTTATTAAACTGACTTTCACAAATGAAAAAGAAAGGCCTACAATTAAGAAGTATTGTTATTAAAATGTTAACTGGAACTTGACTCAAAGTCCAACAGAAGCATCTTACTTAATGAGGCCCTGATCGTCATCTCAACAGTAGTCTGACTTTGAGAATACAATGCAATAGAGTGAAAGGTGATAACGGATTAACATTGATATATGTTCTGTTCTCTGAAGGAGGTTACTAGGACATTAGTCATTTATGATTGAGTTATGAGTGTATGTCCCCAGATTTTCCCATTCCAAGTTACAAGTTCTCATGCAGGGATTAGTTTTGTACACTGTAGTATGGATTCAGCCAAGTTAAAAAAAGGGCTTGTTTTAAATTCTTCTTTCAGTGTACTGAAAAAGGTGCCATACATGCATTTTTTGGGACTTCAATTTTGAAAGACAGTGACAAATGCTGGGTAGCTACATTGAACAATGTTTTTACATTTCTATGACAGGAAAATTTACATTATAAAGTACAGTGGGGATTTAGCCAAGCTCAGCCAATTTATAAGTATAAAACAAAGATTTAAGAATTAACAAGTGTTTCAAAAACCATATCCTCTAAATACAGTGATAGCATGGTTTAGTTTCACCAAATTCTAGGAAAAATCATGGTAGTGTTTAACCAAGATCATGCTACCCTTTTAAAAAAAATGTGCAGATTAAGACTACAATTACCTCATTATTTCCCATATGAATCCTAGTTCTTCAGATTGATAACAGTAATGACCTAAAATGGAAAGAAGTCCAGATACCCCCCTTAACTATTAGGTTTGGGGCAGAGAACCCCCCTAACTATGAACTGGAGCACTTAACCCCCCTATCTATCCTATACCAGTTAATTAACCCCCTGAAGGTGGTTTTGTGAGGCTGATGGCTGTTTTTGGGGCGGTTTTGGTCCACGTCAATATTGGCGGTTAGCGAGGCACCTGGTGGGGTCGAGACAGATCACACCGCGCTGCCAAACCCCCGCCTCCTCTCCACGACTGCGCTCCTCTCTTCCATCGACGAACACGAGAGCTGGGCGGATGATCGGCGGCTCCGTCTAGCGATTCGAGGGCGCAGAACGATTATGCAGGTTCGTTATTTCTTTTCCTCAAAGGAGCAACTACAATGCTCCAAGCTACAGGATACCAGACTTCTGAATATTCACGAGTACAATAGACGATACATCACAGAGACACAGACCCAACTTGACAGCATCTAAATGACTGAATCCTTTTTCCCTTTCTTCTTCAGCCCAATCTTCTGCAATTAATTGATGATCTTTCTCTTCAACCGGAGCAGAGTCGATGCTGCATCGGCATTTGTGTTGACCAGCGATGCCAATCCCCGAAGATATCCTCTCTGCAGCGATCTTGATCTCGGACGAAAACATGGAAGGTAAGAGCCGGAGGGGCAGCGAGCAGGGGCGCAAACACCACCACTTCTCCCAAATCGCACGAACCTTCCATCGTCTGCGGCCCTGCACCTCCGCGGCGGTCAACCTAGACACCGTGGACCACCATCGCCTGCAATCTTACTCCGGCGTAGCGGCGGTGCCGAGTGCTCGTGGGGAAGAGCAGCGAGAGCTCGTATGGGAGAGTGGTGGGTGCTCTGTCGTACGGGCGGTGGTTTGGTGGGATATCGCCATGGCCCTGCAGGAACAGAGCAGCTCGCTCGTGAAGGAACAGATCGACAGGCTTAAGAGCGCTTAGCACCAACATCAACTGTATTCGCCTACGTGGCTCATTACCACTGCCCACGTCAGCTAAAACAGCCATCAGCAGCCTCAGGGGGGTTAATTAACTGGTATAGGATAGATAGGGGGGTTAAGTGCTCCAGTTCATAGTTAGGGGGGTTCTCCGCCCCAAGCCTGATAGTTAGGGGGGTAAATAGACTTCTTTCCCTAAAATGATATTAAATGCAGTAACAAAATTCTTCAGACCTGGGCATCACGGGCACCTCGCAGCTGACCGCCTGGGTGTCGACTACAGGACACCGCACTCCGTCCTCTCGCACGCAAATGCAGCCGCAGTCGAACGGGAGCCTCTCCAGCACGCGGAGAGTGCCGGCGGCGGCGACGCCGGCGACGCCTTCCATGTCCTGCGCCACCGCCGAGCCACCAAGGGCTGCCTGCCGCGATGAGAGCCAGTACCTATTCCCGGAACCGTGTGAAGATCTCGGCCGCCTTAGCGAGCAAGGATGACGGCGGCGAGGCCAAGGACGCCACGGCCGGCACAGGTCTAGTGTTGGGCTAGGGGATTGCAGAGCGGGGTAGGTGGAGATATTTCCGTACGAGTTTTACATACCGGCGGGAAGGGCCTAGGCGGCGGTATCGCCGGAGTTGGGAATTGCGAGATCGGCGGCGACACCTCACGCAGCGAGGTCTGGGTAGAAGTAGAAGCGAAGGGTTGGCTCCTGCCTGCCCTCCGAAACTACATGTGTTGGGCCGGTGCCTGTCTGATGGGCTGGGGCCTTTGTATGATGCGGTACCAAAATTGGTACAAGTATGACTAATACTTGTCACGTTTTTGACACCAGTATAAAATTATGTGGATCGTTGGATAAACAAAAATAAAGGGCTATTATTTATTTGAGGGTACCATAAAACACCTCGCAGAAATGGCGTCTATGCAGGGCCGGATATATGTTAGGCGGAGCCCTTGGCCAAATTAGTGGTATGGGCCCTAACTCTAATGTATATGTACACATATCTAAAAAATAAACATATATGTATGTAGTTTTACTTATAAACTATTAAATGTAACATCAAACCACACATTCCAGTCTCAAAATATAACAAGTAGTATGTGCTGGGCCGAGCCTTGCAGTTTTTTTTAGATGTATAGAAATATATGTAGAAGGGTATACAAAATTATGGGCCCCCTCCTGTTATGGGCCCTGACCGCCGCACAAGGTCGCATAGGCTTAGATCCGGCCCTGCGTCTACGATAAATAATCTGGCATTTATCATCACCTAGACCTCTTCACATTCCAACAAAAGACACTCAACAACTTCTTACTTATTTTTTGAACAAGCAACTCACTTGATATGCGGAACTTGACTAGCAGCAGGACAGAACATAGAAGCATTAACCACTAACAGGCTCTCGAACTGATATAGAAACTAAGGGTGTGTTTGGTAGGTCGGTTCCTCTGAGAAAGTGTTTCTCACCTCATCCCTGCTAACCTCAACTATGCTGAGTTAAGATTTTTGGCTTGTTTGGCAGCCCGTATGCATTGAGAGATTCTCAGTTGAGAAGTTGTTTGGTTCTCATGTATGACCTGAGCAGTGCTATACTAAAATAAAAAGCAATTAGGTCCCTGAACACAAAACGAAAAGGCAATCGGGTCCCTAAACATAAAACTGAAAAAGCAATCGGGTCCTCTAGCATTGGGCTCAGGCAAGTGGAGCCGCCGCCGGCAAGTGGAGCCGCCGCCGGCTCCTCGGCGACCTTCGGGCGGCGGAGGTGAAGTCCCTGACGCTCACCCTGGCCGCGGCGGAGGCGGATAGGGAGGCCGCGGCGGAGGCGGAGATGCTGGCCAGGACGCGGAGGCGCGGAGGAGGGAGGCGGGAGGCGGAGGCGCGGGGAAGGCCGCGGAGGCGCGGAGGAGGGAGGCGGAGGCGCGGAGGAGGGAGGCGAAGACGCGGGCCAGGACGCGGAGGCGCGGAGGGAGGCCGAGGACGCGGAGGCGCGGAGGGAGGCGGAGACGCGAGGAGGCGGCGCTCGCGTGGGAGAGGAGCACGAGGGGACGAGGGAGAAAATGAACCGGTCGGGTGGGGGTCTGGGGGGTGCGGTGGAGCTCCGAAACAGTGTTTCGCGGGATGAGGAGAGCCCGGGTGAGGAGTGAAGCTCGATTTGAGCTTCGCTCCTCAGCCCGGCTCTGAGGCGTTTTTCGTATGAGGTCGCCAGTGGTGAGAAGAGCCGACCCGGGCTAACAAACAAGCTCTCTCTCAAATATCTCGGTTGAGATGAGAAAAGCTGTCCTCCCCCAGGCTACCAAACACACCCTAAGCGACTGAAAATAGCAAACAGCGACACTGACAAAACATGACCCGAAAACAAAAAAAGCACATCAACAATTTTCACCAATTCACCATGAATCACAAGCAAAATATATACTACTATGTGTTACCAGTACATATATTGGAGAGTGATGCAAAACTGATGGAATAATAAATGGAATTGTACGGCAGTATGATCAATCACAAAATCAGCTCAGCTTTCACTCTAGAGAGGGAGCGCGTGTGGGTTGGCTCCACCGCGGGAGAAGGTGGAATTGGCGACGAAGGAGGAGGACGCCGGCTGCTTGACGACGACCCTGTTGCTGTTGTACCCGGCACCGCCGGCGCCGCTGTTGATGCTCATCATGGTCATGCTCATGGACGCGGAGTACCCGCCACCGCCGCCGGCCGCGGTGCTGTAGGATGCGGAGATGGAGGTGGTCGACGACGAGGAAGGCTGCCGCCGGCGCGGGGCGGCGCCCTGTTCGGCCCAGAGCAGCTCCTGCGCCCTGAGGCCGGACCCCTTCCCCCAGCCGTGGAGGTTGCAGCAGCAGAGCAGCCCGGCGGCGGTGGACGTGGTCCGGCCGGCCTTGTGGATGTAACGGTGGCTGTACTTGCGCCCGAGGCAGTCGACGCACTTGCGACCCTCCGCCATGTCGCCCATCCCGGCGCCCACGCACCGGCGGCAGTAGACGCGGCCGCAGGAGAGGCAGCGGTGGCGGAGGATGTGCACGTAGCCACTGCAGAGCGCGCACAGGTTGGAGTGCGGTATGCCCGGCCGCCTGAAGTTGCCAACGCGACGTAGGCCGGTGCCGCCTCGCTGCTGCTGCTCCGTGCCTTCCGCCGATGGTCTGATGGCGGTGCGGGACGACCGGCGGCCGGCCGGAGGGGGAGAAGGAGAAGGTGAGAGCTGGAAACCTGCCGCCGATGTCCGGTGCACGGCGTCATGGTGCCGCTGATCGTCGTCGTTGTCGGAGTCCGTCTTGTAGGTGAATATGTTGGTGGAGGACCTGACGAGCAGAGCCTTGCTGTTGCGCTCGTCGTCGTCCAGCTCGTCGATGGCAGCCAAGGTCGTCGTCTTAGCCGCCGGCGACACGGTGGTGGGTGGCGGGGCGAGGAGGTCCTTGAAGGTGAGCTCCACGGAGTCGTCGGGCACGGCCCGGTAGAGATCCTCCAGCTCCTGCCTCGCCATCCTCACCGTCGTCACCTTCTCGCCCATCTACTTAGGCCTTAGCTACCTAGCAGAAACGCCTGCCTATATGTATTGATGGAATCGACCGTCGCCATGGTGCCGGCCGGCCGGCCGGTCGACAGAAACATGTCCAGCTGTGGTGGTATTTAGACACCAATTCCTAGGCGATGCAACGGTGAATTGGTAACGGCCTGCAGCAGGTACTGCAGCTAATAGCGTCTCTCTGTCGAGCTCATCGGCGATTCCGTGGGCACTTTTGTTCCATTCGAACATCCCAGGCAGGTAAGGCCGATCCACCAGGCCGGCCGGCACGGCACCCTACGCTCCGCATATTATCACCAACAATATATTATTACTCGGCTCCGAAGAGAAACATACTACTCAGCATCTCACTGTAACATGGATTAAAGCATAGACCAACTCGACTTCATGAAAAATAAACATAGACCACTTCGGCCTCACAAAAAATAGACATAGACCCAGTCTTCTTTGTAAAGTAATAAAACCATAATGATCATCGATCATGATTAGAGACATAGTCCTCCTAGTACCAAACACACCTAAAACACAGAAAAAAATAACAGCGTTTCAAACCATACGAAAACAAGTAAAAAAGTGAAAACACCTGTGGTGTCTCTTTGCTGTATATGTCAATGATAGCATCAATAGTAATTCTTGTTCTAACTATATACGATAATAATGTCATCATCAAGATCCACGATGCCCCACGAGTGTGACACACATAAGATCCACAAGTGTTATACCGCAACCCTCTATATTAACTACGTACACTGGCTCTGCGCCTATTCACTCTGCGATCTACAAGAAAACTCTGTTAATCTCTACGACACCCCACATAGATGCAATATGTGCTTGCCTTTTTCTGTTTTCGTGTGTGTATATATCCGACTTATAGACTTTATATAAAGCATGAAGCAGAAGGCCCGAAACATTTACTCTAGATCACTTCCTGATAAAACAAGCTCCTCGACCAGCTGAAACGCATCAATTTCGGCAAAGTAGGCTCTCCGCTCCTCGATGAAGTCCTGACTTGGTAGCGGCTCACCGGAGCTCTGGTCCAAAGGCTCCATGTGCGGCTCTTCTTCCCTTGTCAACTAAGACGCAAACACAAGATGTAATAAGAGTCCACATTCTTTTTTAACAAATAGAACCATGCAAAAGACAGTTTCATGACAGACGGTCAGACATGAATGGAGAAACATTCACAGGGTAGCAAACAGAGACATCACAATTTCCACAATGGCTGCTAGATGCCATATACTCCCTCCCTTCCGATTTAATCGACTCGACTGGACGTCAGTATGCATGCAATTCGTGGTACTCCCTCCATTTCCTCGCGTCGATTAAAATGAAATGGAGGAAGTAAAAGCTAACATACTAATACTAGAGCACAAACCTGATATACCTTCCTTGTCTTTTTACTGGGAACTGATGATGCGCCAGGCGGCACATCTCCGCTCTTTACCTCACGTTTACTGGAGGTATACAAGGGGAATATTAATCAGTACGAAATAACCATGATAGCGTCATAGTTGGAATTCTGGATGTTCAACATTACAGAAACTGAATGTCACAACTCACATGAAGGCAAACAAAAGGCAGCAGGGACAATATGAATGATCTAAACTTGGTGATGGAGTAAATGCCAAATGATGGTACATGTCATGCCCACAGGTCTACATATGCTTCAACACATTTCCAATTGTCATTGAATAGCTGCAGGAACCGTCTATGGAGAAATGGTGGTGAAAACAGAGTCACACAGGAATAAATCGCTTGCACTTTATCCTTGCTGCAAGCAAAACATTCAGTATTCCACTGGGTTTTATCTACGGTTTTCTATTTCCACACCCTCCATTTACGTACTTCAGACACGTCCCCAGTAATAGGCCTCGCTTCGCTTGTAACTCTCTTAATCTGGGTGTCACAATGGTTCTATGAATAATCAGACCACATAATATCTAGCACTACAGATCTTTCTCACGAAAGAGAAGGACAACACTGGGATGGGTGGACGAACAACATAAAAAACACAGAACCAAGAAAGTGTCGAAATATCAGCAATACATACCGACCGTTTTGGCAAGTTATTATTTCTAACAGTATGAAGGTGCACATCTTTCCAGAAACTGGATGATGCAATGGGCGTGCAAGATCTATAAATCCTACATATTTACTGCTAAGTTTTAAATGAGCATTACATGGAGCTGTGTGCTAATGTAAACATACCTGATCTTTATAATCTTCTTTACGTGACCAGTAGAACTCTGAACGTCCCTTGTGGCTTCATCATTGCCCTTGATCACAGCAACTACTGCCAATAAATAGAATAAAATAAAATAAGGAACCAAACAAAATGCTAAATTTCCAACGTGTCTTGTTACTAGGAGCAAACTAGGAAAAGCCATAATGGGTTTCACTTCAGGAGTACATTGGTGGAAGCAACCTTTGAGATTGCTCTTTGACCAGATGACACAACATTTCATTGCGGAAGCTAGTATTGTTGTTGTCTTCTTTCAAATCTAAATAAAGAGAAGGCATAAATGTTAACAAAAAGGAGGAATAGTTTCGACACCACAACAGAACAAATACTAATGGTGCAGAAAACACCATGGCCAGGGTTAGGAGATCTATTTTATGTAGAGCATACCAGTAACATAGGGCAACAGGCTTAGGGGATTGCCTCTGAGCAGAGCACGAGCGATTTAATTGATCCAGGTCACACCAAACCATCCACAGCATTCCTAGTCCTAGTTGCTCTAGTGTAGCAAGCAAGCAGGACCTATGTTCGTAGGATGAAATTAGCACATGATATAGTGAAGGAATAAGCACGGCGTTGTTGAATAGACAAGGAATTGCAATTTAATTGAGCACGAGGAACGGATTAAGGCAACCCCGTAGCTAAGCATCGGCTGTTGGCGGGACGGGATCCACCAGGCCCCCGCCCATAGGCTAGGAACAGGCAAGTGAATTCCGAAACCAGCGAAACCCTAGCTATGATAAGCAACGGAGATGGTGTATCTCACCGGTGAGAGGCGGGGGAGGTGGTGGCGGAAGGCAGCGGGTGTGGGGCGCGGTGGAGGAGCCAATGCTGCTGGTGTTGCTGCCGGCGCTGGGGCTTGTACGTGGCTTGGGTCGCGCGGCGGGCTTGAGACGGGTGAGGACGGAGGTGGAGGCGGAGAGGTTCGTGAGGTCGCCGAGGGTCAGCCGTCGCCGCCGCAGCAGCATCCTCTCGCCTCCGGCTCCGGCGACGGTGGCCATCAGCTGCGGCCCTCTCTCTCCTTTTTTTTTTGGCAAACAAGCCCTCTCTGTGGGTCCTCCTCCTGGCGCACGCGCGCTATCTATCTCTCATTTCGCTGAAGAAATTTTTAATGGGCTTTCTCTCATCGGCCCATTCATTTTGTTCCGTTGTTCCGAAGATTTGTTCCAGTGTGTATGGTTTTGTTCCCTTACTGACTTGGGCTCGCGCGCAGGTGCGTCGGCCTTTTTCAGATTCGGTGGGCTTGTTCAACTCTTGGTACAATGTTTCGGACGGGACGGGCTTATAAACTGGTCAAAATTTTGGTCAGCTTCCGATGTGGAACTATTTTGTACGAAGAACCTAACGTATCCTTTGTTCGTTTGTTCCGTTGTTCCGCAGAATTGTTCCCGCGTACATGGTTTTGTTCCCTTACTGATTTTCGGCCGTTTTCTTTGTTCTTTTATTCCGCATGATTTGTTCCTCTCCGTATAGTTTTGTTCTTGCTGATTTTTAGCCGTTTTCGTTGTTCGATTGTTCCACATGATTTGTTCCTTTTTGCATGGTTTTGTTCCTCTACCGTTTTACTAAAATCTGGGAATAAAAATTGAAAAAACTGGAAACTAAAAGTTACCTCCATGAACAAAAATTTAAAAAATTTGGGAACAAAATTTACAGAAATTCGAGAATAAAAGTTACAAAAATTTGAGAAATAAAATTACAAAAATCTGGAAACAAAAGTTACAAAAATTTCAAAAATATGAGAACAAAAATTTCGAAAATCTAGGAATAAAAGTTAAAAAAAATCTGGGAACAAAATCCAGGTACGAAAATTTCAAAAATCTAGGAACAAAAATGACAAAAAATCTAGGAACAAAAATTACAAAAAACCGGGAACAAAAATTTAAAAAAATGAGAACAAAAGTTACAAAAATCCGAGACCAAAAGGTTACAAAAATCTAGGAACAAAAATGACAAAAAATTTGGGAACAAAATTACAAAAATATGGGAACAAAAATTCCAAAAATCTAGGAACAAAAGTTTTAAAAATCCGAGAACAAAATCTAGGAACAAAATTTCAAAAATCCGGGAACAAAAAATACAAAAATCTTGGAACAAAAATTACAAAAATCCGGGAACTAGAATCATGGAAACAAAGGAACAATTGGAAAATTACAAAAATCCAGGAACTAGAATCATGTGTGAACGAAAGAAAAAAAAATGACAAAAAATCTGGGAACAAAATTACAAAAATATGGGAACAAAAATTCCAAAAATCTAGGAACAAAAGTTTTAAAAATCCGAGAACATAATCTAGGAACAAAATTTCAAAAATCTGGGAACAAGAATTACAAAAATCTTAGAACAAAAATTACAAAAATCCGGGAACTAGAATCATGAAAATGAAGGAACACCTCGAAAATTACAAAAATCCGGGAACTAGAATCATGTGTGAACGAAAGAAAAGAAAAATGACAAAAATCTGGGAACAAAATTACAAAAATATAGGAACAAAAATTCCAAAAATCTAGGAACAAAAGTTTTAAAAATCCAAGAACAAAATCTAGGAACAAAATTTCAAAAATCCGGGAACAAAAATTACAAAAATCTTGGAACAAAAATTACAAAAACCCGGGAACTAGAATCATGAAAACGAAGGAACAACTGGAAAATTACAAAAATCTGGGAACTAGAATCATGTGTGAACGAAAGAAAAGAAAAAGAAAACTAGAAGAAAGGAGGAGAAGCATGCATGTCTGGTAGGCTGCTACGTACGAATGAACTGCTCGCAAGGAACCAAGGGAGAAAAACAAATATGCTCAGCTAGCGAATAAAAGAACGAAGGAAGCACCGAAGAAAAGCTTTAACGGGCCGAGCCCAGCGAACCATCCTTAAGCGAAACGGTACCTCGGTAGCGCGCGCGCTACCGAGTCGTTTCCCTCTCTGTCGCCATCTCTGTGAGAAGTGAAGGATTTGGGCTTCAAATCGGGTGGGGGAGAAAATGTAGGCAGCCCATGCCCATAACTTGGCTCAGTAGAAGTTTTTATGTCCAGAACGTTTCGATCACTGCAGGAACAACAGAAGGTGCCGCCGGCGACATTCTGTGCAGATGGCTTTTTATTGGGACCATCGGCGTAGGCTACAAGCTAGGCAGTCCATCAATAAGGCTTTTGGCATAGTTTAATCGTCAGCGTAGGACGGGCTGAGCCGACAGTATAGATAGGGTCATCGGTATAGCCTCTTTTTAACTGTCAGCGTAGATAGGACCATCGGTATAGCTTCCATATGGCCGTTGGCATAGTTAGGCTAAGCCATGCTGATGACAATACTATCCGCATAGCTCCTTTTTTCAATTAATACTTTTATTTTCTATGATTTTATTATATTTAATTATTTTCTTGTATTAAAATATTAATTTTAATAATAGCTCTTTGGCCAACGTAATGTCACGAGTCATAAGAGAGGAGCTAAGGGGATGGATCAAGCTTTGGGATATGGACCAAACTTCATGCTAGTGAACAAATTGCCAACAAGACACACTAATTTGGTGCTATTTTACATTCAAAAACACGCTCAACAAACACACTTGGCATAAATCATGATATACACTAAAAATGACGCTCTTTAGTTCACACAGACACAAAAAAAGTGTAAGGACTATCTTGGACTCCCATTCGTAGGCTGAGTTAAAAGCTCAGACCTTATTTACAAACCGAATGAACCTTTTGTAACCCAAGATTAAGGATGTTGCCACCTCTTAGTCTATCTCTACCTTTATCTAGGTCAAGCCCATTACAAAATCTCACCTAGAAATAAAATTCTCAAATGGAACTCAACACGGGACGATATATTGTTTAGTGTAGCCAATTCGAATTAAGACAATATGGTGACTCAAGTAGGATAAGATTCACAGTAGTAAAATGCAGTACACTATTAAAAAGACCTTGATGTACACTATTTCCTTTTTCGAATTAATGCTTATATTTTTTATGGTTTGACATATTTTATTTGAAAAACCTTGCAGTACACTATTAAAAAGACAGAATGCATGTTGCAAATTATGATATGGATGTCATATTGAGATTCCTCTTATTTTTCTGATCAATTTAGACATATTATTTATCAAAATCTGGTTTATGGATTTGTAAATATGAATTATTCAATATTAAATAAAAAGAAAATAAACTAAAATTATTTTAGTGTTATTTAAATTCATGATTATTATTATTTATTCATTTTTGTTTTACTTAAATAATTGTCTGAAATTCAAAACATAAAGGCATGTGACATCATGGCCCAAGGGTTAATATGATTGATATGATACTGTTATCAACAAAATATAACTTCTTTATCGGAAGCTCATTAGGAAGGAACAAAAAAATTAAGCATGCTGGGGCTAGAGTAGTCTAAGGATGGTTGACCGATCGAAAAGTCTGACTAGGAGTGAGTGATTTGACTTAAAATTAAGTGTGCTTAGAGGTAAAGATGTCCTATTGTGATTACTGGTCAAACAATTCAAATATTTAAATTTTTCAAAAAAATGAAAAAACTAGCATAGCCATCTATGCCGATGGCGTTTCTATGCCGACGGTAATCTAGCATGTGCCGACCCCCACCTAGGCTGACGGCGAGGTGCCGTCGACACTTTGAGTGCGTGCTGTAGTGGATGACGTATTTTTTAGTACCACACAATACCTCTTTATTCATTGATATAATCAAAGGTTACAAGAGCAGTGGGAGTCTATACTGAAGATTCTGAGCTTATTGACATAACCACTGGATTGTGGGAAACCGGCTTATTGAATTTTCTTTTCCTAGAGGTTGACGTCAATCGCATATTGGAGATCTCTCTTCATAATCAGGGCTTCAAGGATTTCATTGCATGGAATTATAATAAGAATGGACGCTACTCGGTCCGCTCAGGATACCATCTTCAATGGAGACACACGTTTGGACCCCGTACAGGTCAGTTGGCCCTCCCTGGTACTTTGGTGTTGAACCCTGTTTGGAAGACTGTTTAGCAGCTAAAACTCGCCAGTAAAATAAAAAAATTCTCTGCCGCACATTGGATGGATTAACCCCCCCCCCCCCCCCCCCCCCTAAAATCTATTCTGGTTAACCACCATATTGGGACTAATGGACAATACCCTATCTGTTTAAAGGCGCATGAAGATGTAAAGCACCTCTTATTTGATTGTGATATGGCGAGGGAGTTATGGAGCTCTTTGGGAATATCTGACGTAATTAGAGAGGCTATACAGGTTGATCAATCTGGATCAGTTGTGTTGGAGCATCTCTTCCGAGAACAAGATAGGATGATCCCAAGGTTCAACACCATCGACTTAAAGGTAATTATAGGAGTCGAGTGTTGGTATATTTGGTGGATCCAAAGGAGGAAAACACACGATGAGTCTATCCCCCCTCTATTTAAATGCAGGATGTCAATATTGGCTATCACTTCTAATGCGGCAAACATAGGAGTTAAATGTAGTCCCTCTCAACTTCGATGGGAGAATCCTAATGTGAGACAAACTAAGGTGAATGTCGATGGTTCCTTTCATCAGGAGTTACATGCTGGTGCGGCTGGTGTAGTTCTTCGTGATCATGAAGATAATTGCGGCATCCTATATTTTTCTCCCAAACATTGCTTTGGCAGCGGTAGCAGAAGCTATGGCCATGAGAGAGGGATTGGCTCTTGCTAATCGTAACGGGTGCAATAACTTTATAATGGAATTCGAATCTTTGGAGCCCATCCAAGCTTGTACAGGAGAAGATGCATGGTGGGCTGAATCCTCGGCCATATTTTGTAGACTGCGCTGATCTAACTTCACTTATTGATCAAGCCTCCTTCAAGCATTGTCCAAGAGAAGTCAATGGGGTAGCTCATGAAATTGCTAGTACTTGCTTTTCCACCAAAGTTTCATGTAATTGGGTCGATGAACCCCTAGTTTTATTATTTCCAAACTCATAAATGGTGTAACCGAACATTGATAGGAGCAGCAAGTTTCAGACACACTCTTTTCCTTACCAGGGTACCTAAGGGGACTGAAAGGTTTTTAATAAGGTGGATTGCTAGCTTAATATATTATGTGTTTACCTCAAAAAAGGTTACATCTTTACGCTCTATTCCAAAAATAGGGCATACATCTGTGATCGAAGTTAGTGTATGTCCCTAGGGTGACAATTTTGTATTTGTCTCACGTACAACTAGGAGATTTTGTGGCGGCGTCCTAGGTATTTGTCTCCGATGACCCAACCCGCCGATCCCAACGTCAAACCAATGATCTGGAGACGTATCTGGGTAGCCTAAGTCCTGGGGAACGCTTGGTTCCTGGTTTTTCCACACAAACTTTCCCACCACATAAGCCTTTCGGGTGTGAGACTAGGGCACCTGATCCACAACCACCTTGACCTAGTTTGGCTCAACAAATCTTGTCGATGTGGGAGATTGGCGGAAGGATGGAGAGGATGCAAGGGCTGATGAAGAGATGATGGTGTGGTGGTGGAGGAGGAGAAGGTCATAAAAGAAGTGGATACTAACTATTTTTTGACTCTCTTTACATCTTCTCTAGGTACACATTTGGAAGAATTTTTTAGTAAATTCTCTATTGTCGTGTCACCCTACCAATGAAAGAGATGTTATGTGAGGAATGTACGTCAAAAGAGGAGATTGAGGATCTTGACAGTATTGGTGATCTCAAAGCCCTGCGTCCGGACGGAATGCATGCAATCTTTCAAAAAAATGGATGTTGTAGGGGAGAAGGTGATAGACAAAGTTGACTAATTTGATTGGAGGGCCAATGCCAAATGACTGGAATGATATTTTTGCCGTTTTGATTCCCAAGGTAAGTAGCCCATAGTCAATGAAGGATCTAAGACCCATTAGTCTCAGTAATGTGGTCTATGAGTTGATATCAAAGGTTTTGTAAAATAGGCTGAAGCATATACTCCCAGAGATTATTTCACCAATCAAAGTGCATTTGTTCCCGGTCGGCTAATAACAAACAACATTTTGTCGTCATATGAATGCACACATATGATGAAGATGAGGAAGAGGAGAAATGAAGGTTATGCAGTAATTAAAATGGACATGAGTAAAGCTTGTGATATGGTTGAGTGGAGGTTTGCAGAGTAAATGATGTGCAAGCTGGGTTCTCAGGAGGGATGGCTCAGCCTTGTTATGCTATGTATGACCATGGTACAGTACCAAATTCGGGTCAATGGAAGCCTTTAGGATGCCATCACAACACAATAAGGACTAAGGCAAAGTGACAAGGGTATAGATAATAGAGCCCGCCAGCTAAGTACCCCTGAGGCCCGTTAAGCTAGGCCCAATTGTAATACTAGTCAAAATATGAGTTCTTACCGTATGTCGATATTGTAATTTGTATTGGACCCTACCCGATCCTCGAGACCTGGCCACCTATATATAGGGGCCAGGAGGGGACGGTGTGGGACAGATTGAAAGCAAGCCAGGTTCTCCACCCACGTTTACTTTCATAGCCACCTTGTTTGACTGAGTTTACCTTCGAGTTCATCCGACGCCCTGTCTCCCCGATCCTAAGTCCTTCATCTAGGACATTTGTCGAGTTTAACCCTCGTCAATTGGCACCGAGCGTGGGGAATCGGGGTGTTGGAATCACAAATTCGACGGCTTTTTCGCTTTTAGCCAATAGCAACCGAGAAGTCGACAAAAGTCAAGAAAAGGAATTGACGTTCGGAAGTCTAAGCTTCTACATCGGACCTTCGGGTTCAACCCGCCTTTCGGATCCGACGAAACCAATTCCATCGGTGGGCAAAGCAGAGAGGACGACAGCATCGGGGTCATCTGTAGGCTCTTCTAGCGAGATAAACTCGCTAGTTAGCTTAGCAGCAACAGAAAATCTGCTGGGAAAATTAAAGGAACCCGAAGAAATCGGGCAAGAGATCATTGTGGAAGAAACAGTGGACAAATCAAGGGATACCGCCAGCAGAAGCAGCAGCGCCTCCAGGAGCGTACATCAGTTATGCGTAATCATCACTGAAGCAGCAGAAGAAGAAAACAATCACTCCGGCAACAAGGAGGTCGACATGCAAGTCGACAAAATAAGGAGCAATAGCAAAAAAGAGAAGGAGAAAGTACATGTTTTGGCTGGAGAATGGAGAATGATCATGACAGCTGTCAACCACGGGACTGATGTACTGATGCGTGGTGAATGACCAGCCCGTTGGGAACCCCAAGAGGAAGGTGTGATGAGTATAGCAGCTAGTTTTCCCTCAGTTAAGAAACCAAGGTTTAATATCGATCAGGAGAGGAGAGACAATGACGACTGAAGGTGATGCTTGCTAGTTTGCGACAGCAGCGGACAATTTATATATGGCGCCTCGTCCAAGCTTTGCTTGCTAGCTGCAACATGGAACCTGCACACACACAAACAAATACTTTGCTCCCAACTTACGATGAGGTTGTCAATCTCACCGGTTCGCTTGAAACAAAGGTTATGAGTGTATCGAGTGGAAAACAATAATAATATGCGAGTAAAGTAAACAGTGCGAGAAAGGTAAACAGGTGATAGCAATATGATGTAAATAGGACCGGGGTCCATAGTTCACTAGTGGTGTCTCTCCATAGATAAAATAGCACATGCTGGGTAAACAAATTACAGTTGGTCAATTGATAGAATAAAGATAAACGTGATATGTCAAGAAGATCACTATGAGATTTACTCTGGGCATTACAACAAAATACATAGACCGCCATCCAACTGCATCTATGACTAATAATCCACTCCTGGGGATATCAATCCGAACACCCTAGAAGTATTAAGTTGCGAACAACAGATAATTGCATTAAGCAAAGTGTGTAATGTAAACAAAGCATATGCCCTTGAGCATATGAATGTTGTTTTCTCCCTAGTAGCAACAGCACATCTACCACCTTAGAGGTTTCTGTCACTCCCCCAGGTGAAATAGAGGCATGAACCCACTATCGAGCATAAATACCCCCTCTTGGAGTCACTAGCAACTACTCGGCCAAGATAGCCACTAACAACGGAGAGCATGCAAGATCATAAACAACATAGAGATAACAAAAGATATAATTCAGTACAGCAACTTAATCATAAACACCAATATTCATCGGATCCCAACAAACCAAACATGTAGAATTACATAACGGTGATCTCAATCATGTAGGGCAGCTCATGAGATCTAAACATGAAGCACATGGTGGAGAAGACAACCATCTAGCTACTGCTATGGACCCATAGTCCAAGGTAGACTACTCACTCATCGCTCCGGAGGCAAGCATGGCGACGAAGAAGACCTCCGGTGGCGATTCCCCTCTCCGGCAGGGTGCCGGGAAGAGCTTCTGGACCCTCCCGATCTTCGGGTCGACGGTGGTGGCGGATCGCGATGTGTTCTGGAAATCTGATCGGGTACTTAGGTTTTTTCCATCGGGGGGTCTTTATAGGCGAAGGGGCGATGTCAGAGGTGGGGCCAGGTGGCCTCACACGGTGGTGGCGCGGGCCAGGGGCTGGCCGCGCCACCCCTGTGTGTGGGCCCCTGGTGGCCCACCTCCTACTCCTCTTCGGATCTCTGGAAGCTTCCGGGTAAAATAAGACTTCAGGAACTTGTTTCGTCCAATTCCGAGAATATTTCATGTGTATCACTTCTGAAACACAAAAATAGCAGAAAACAGGAAACTGGCACTGTGGCACTTGTTAATAGGTTAGTTCCGGAAAATGCATAAAAGTGCCACTAAGTGTAACGAAACAATAGGCAAATGGTGTAAAAACAAGCATGGAGCATCAAAAATTATAGATATGTTTGAGACGTATCAAGCATCCCCAAGCTTAACTCCTGTTCGTCCTCGAGTAGGTAAGTGATAACAAAAGAATAATTTTTGAGGTGACATGCACCTACACAATCTTGATCATATATGTAAGCATTGGTGAGATGGGATCATAAGAACTTAAAACATGGGCATGAAGATATAATCGTGACAATAAGAACTTAGCAACCATGTTGTAAACATGCAAATGAACATAAACAAAAGATCATGATAATGAAACAATGAAAGTCAAACGTGTGTTCAAATCATAAGGAAAAACATACAAATGGTTTTCAGCTTGTCCTTCAAAGAGAGCAAAACATAAATGCATAGGACACCTTCAAGTTTAAGAGGGCGACTAGATACAAATAATTTAAGAACAAGTGAAACCAACAATATGAATCAATCAATGAACTTTGGGACAATGCATATCACACTAAGAATGACAACTATGCTCTCTTAATGGTGCATAAAGAAAGAAGGTGGTGACTCAACATAAAAGTAAAAGAAAGGCCCTTCGCAGAGGGAAGCAGTGATTGCAAGTTTTATAACCTTCAAAAATTATGGTACTTACCGGCTTTGAGCTCTCATTGCCCCCATCATAAGCATCTTGAATGGTTAAAGTTAATGCGAGAACAATTATGATGCATATGCTTGACAAATCATAAGTTGAAAACCTCGTGCCCCGTGAATACGAGTACCCAAACCTCATGCTACTTTACTTAGAGTCCCAAGCAAGGCTCTTGTCATTGTAAGTATATGCATATCATTGAGAACCGCCAATGGGGTACCTCCGTGCCCGATGACATGGAACAAGCCCACACCAAAATGACAGGACAAGCAGACAATGAACACCTCGACATCTCTTTTATTTGCCTTTTGTTTAGCTTTTTATTATGAGATGCGTCGTCGAATGTTCACCATGGGTATGCTGCAAATTTCTACCATGAATTATGCATGGCTTAGATTGGCGGCCCGGTGTTTCCCTAACACATATACAAACTCCATGATCCCTACAAGATTCCCAATTCATTTCACACCGCGGGCATCCATAAACAAAAGATCACGATATCAACTCAAATAAGAAGTGCAATGTTGAAAGCTTGCCCCATGACAGCATGGATGGGCTAGAATCCAACTTACAACTTGCAAGCATAACAACTCAACATAAGAGACCACAATGTCAAATTTTAAGAACAGGAAAAAGTAAAGTGTGCCTTCCGGTTCGTGAGAGCTTTACTGACCGAATTTCGCATAACACTGGTAAGAGTTTAATTTGAAGAGAAAATAAAAGCAAGTCAAATTTACTTGGAATAGCAAATTGCTAGTAGGTATGTATGGTGGACACTTTGGAAAACTTTGGCTTTTAGGAGTTGGATGCACGAGTAGAGCTCATACTCAGTACAAGGCGAGGGCTAGCAAAAGACTGGGAGCGACCAACTAAGAGAGCAATAATGGCCATAATCATGCAAAGCGACAAAGCGACATTAAAAGAAGTATAAGATGGCATCAAAAGTTAAAAACTAAATGATCATAGAGGCTATTGGCGACTTTGAAAGAGTCTAACATGTGTGAGCATGCGCCAAGTCAACCCAAATAAAGCATCAAGGAGAAAACCAAAATAATGCTTCCATACAATAAAAACAACGCATGATTTTTTCAAAGGCTCATTAAGCAATCTCAGTTATTTGAGACAATTCATGCTACAGCAAAACTACTAAGCATACTATCAAAAAGACATCAAGCATGACAAGAAAAATCCTAAGCCGCAGTCTACACAAGCTCCTTCTTGTACCACTATTTTGAACAAAGCTTTTTCTCTTTTCCAACACCATTTGAAATTTTTAAAGACACCTCTTTTGATGGAAACCAATAAAGATAAGAGGCAAAAATACACCTTGATGAAAAGATATGACAAGGTCTAAACGCAAATCAAGGCGAAAACAAAAACCAAAAGCAGTAGCAGAAAAAGAAGAACGCATCGATGAACGATAAGAGTGAAAAACTGAGCGTTCTTTGCAAATGAAAAGCAATGCAACTTCTCCAAAAGAAATTTGTTGGGGTCCAACCATTTATTGCAGCAAACAAACAAACTAAACCAACTAAGAAAACTAAAACAACTGACGCTCCAAGAAAAACACATAGTGCATGAAGCAATAAAAATATAGTGTTTTGAAAGGTGACCTGATTTTTGCCGATGAAGAAGGGGCGCCTCGGGGGCATCCCCAAGCTTTGACGCTTGTACTTCTTGGATATTTCTTGGGGTGATGCATGGGCATCCCCAAGCTTGAGCTTTTGTCCATCCTTCAACTCATCTCATCATTCTCCAATCCCTACACTTGAAAACTTCCTTCATACAAAACTAAACACAAATCTATTAGCAACATTAGTGCAAGCATAACATATAATCAATCCTCTATTTTCTTCAGGTTTCAACTCAAAACCACCACACATATAGCAAATACTACTGTAGCAACTTCCCCAAAAGTTCCATGATCAAAAGAACTCAAAAGAAAGCGATAAAGTGGCAAACACAAATATTGGCAGAAATCTGTCAAAACTGAACAGCTGACAAAGGTCGAATTTTTTAGGGATTTTCTGTTGCTCAAATCAATAAGTGTTCAACTAAGAAAAGTTTGGATATAACCTGGGGCATATGCACAAGAAATCGCAGGTCCAAAAGATAAACAGAGAATTTTCACGAATTTTTACGGTGCAGCACCGAAAACAGTTTCAGGACAGCAACATCCCCAAATCTTTACCTCACTCAAATTAGAGGCTTCTCTTGGCACAAAAACGAAATAAACAAGATAAGGTGCGGTCATTACTGTAGTAATGACTTCCAAGACTCAAATAAAAGAAAAAGTACTGAAAGTAAAACAATGGGTTATCTTCCAAGAGTGCTTTTCTTTAACGCCTTTGAGCTAGGCGCAGAAAATTGCGAATCAAGTAATATCAAGCGATGAAGCATTAAGATCCACAGCGGAGATCTTTTCAACAATGAAGGAAAATGTGTTCAACTGAGTTTTTGAAACTCCTTTACGATCACGCTTTGGCACACTACTTTCATCGAAAAGATTTTCAGGGCAAATCCAACTGGAATTCTTTTCATAAGCATCGTGAATTCCTATAAGTTCATAAGGTACGGGTATTTTAAAATCATCGGGCGTACCAACCTTGACAGGCGAGCCAAGCTTATTAAACTTCTTAAAAACTTTCCTAGCCTCAATTGCAACATCTCTAAATTCTGTGCGCAAGGTTTCTAAGATAAAAGCTTTCTTTTCGGGATCCTCAATTTCATGAAGCTTAAGGAACATGTATTGCATAGAAGAATTAAGACTAGCAAACCTAGCTTCTAACATGTGAACTAAATGAGCAGAAGCAACTTCATAACTAGGAGCTAACTCAACCAAAGACTTTTCCTCAACTTCCTCATGCATACTAATGTGATTAAAGAACTCCTCAATGTTACTTTTGCCAATAATCAAACCACTACCTACAGAGAGGTCCTCCAGAACGAACTCAGGGAACAACATGATAAACTAAAGTAAAGAAATAACAACTACCAAGGATTCTAATTTTTTTGGGTTTTTGATATAAAACGATGCAGGTAAAATAAATAAATAAAGTAAAGCAAAACAATAAAACAAAGTAAAAGATGTGTGTGCGAAGAACTCCCCTCGCAGAAGTCTTGTCTTCCTCCCCGGCAATGGCGCTAGAAAATTAGCTTGATGCGTGGTGAATGACCAGCCCGTTGGGAACCCCAAGAGGAAGGTGTGGTGAGTATAGCAGCTAGTTTTCCCTCAGTTAAGAAACCAAGGTTTAATATCGATCAGGAGAGGAGAGACAATGATGACTGAAGGTGATGCTTGCTAGTTTGCGACAGCAGCGGACAATTTATATATGGCACCTCGTCCAACCTTTGCTTGCTAGCTGCAACGTGGAACCTGCACACACACAAACAAATACTTTGCTCCCAACTTACGATGAGGTTGTCAATCTCACCGGTTTGCTTGAAACAAAGGTTATGAGTGTATCGAGTGGAAAACAATAATAATATGCGAGTAAAGTAAACAGTGCGAGAAAGGTAAACAGGTGATAGCAATATGATGTAAATAGGACCGGGGTCCACAGTTCACTAGTGGTGTCTCTCCATAGATAAAATAGCACATGGTGGGTAAACAAATTACAGTTGGTCAATTGATAGAATAAAGATAAACGTGATATGTCAAGAAGATCACTATGAGATTTACTCTGGGCATTACAACAAAATACATAGACCGCCATCCAACTGCATCTATGACTAATAATCCACTCCCGGGGATATCAATCCGAACACCCTAGAAGTATTAAGTTGCGAACAACAGATAATTGCATTAAGCAAAGTGTGTAATGTAAACAAAGCATATGCCCTTGAGCATATGAATGTTGTTTTCTCCCTAGTAGCAACAGCACATCTACCACCTTAGAGGTTTCTGTCACTCCCCCAGGTGAAATAGAGGCATGAACCCACTATCGAGCATAAATACCCCTCTTGGAGTCACTAGCAACTACTCGGCCAAGATAGCCACTAACAACGGAGAGCATGCAAGATCATAAACAACATAGAGATAACAAAAGATATAATTCAGTACAGCAACTTAATCATAAACACCAATATTCATCGGATCCCAACAAACCAAACATGTAGAATTACATAACGGTGATCTCAATCATGTAGGGCAGCTCATGAGAACTAAACATGAAGCACATGGTGGAGAAGACAACCATCTAGCTACTGCTATGGACCCATAGTCCAAGGTAGACTACTCACTCATCGCTCCGGAGGCAAGCATGGCGATGAAGAAGACCTCCGGTGGCGATTCCCCTCTCCGGTAGGGTGCCGGGAAGAGCTTCTGGACCCTCCCGATCTTCGGGTCGACGGTGGCGGCGGATCGCGATGTGTTCTGGAAATCTGATCGGGTACTTAGGTTTTTTCCGTCGGGGGGTCTTTATAGGCGAAGGGGCGATGTTAGAGGTGGGGCCAGGTGGCCTCACACGGTGGTGGCGCGGGCCAGGGGCTGGCCGTGCCACCCCTGTGTGTGGGCCCCTGGTGGCCCACCTCCTACTCCTCTTCGGATCTCTGGAAGCTTCCGGGTAAAATAAGACTTCAGGAACTTGTTTCGTCCAATTCCGAGAATATTTCCTGTGTATCACTTCTGAAACACAAAAACAACAGAAAACAGGAAACTGGCACTGTGGCACTTGTTAATAGGTTAGTTTCGGAAAATGCATAAAAGTGCCACTAAGTGTAACGAAACAATAGGCAAATGGTGTAAAAACAAGCATGGAGCATCAAAAATTATAGATACGTTTGAGACGTATCATGTACCCACAGATTCAAGAAAAGAAGTTTTAATGGGGTACCAGTACGCGCTGCACCAGTGTAGGAAAAAGCTCAGGCAGGAAAGAGATATGATTATGGGAAGTCCAGATTATAGCAGCACACCAAGTGAAGGATATTGGAGTGAATATACCAACTCATCAGAATCCAGCATAGAGCAGCACAAAGACCAGAAGCACAGTAAAAGGACAATAACACGTGTAGTAGAAGAAAGCTATACAAGAATCACAAGCCCGAACCAACCAGAAGAGGAGGAAGAATTCGTACAAGAAACACTAGAGGCAGCATTGATAGCAGCACAAGCATACCTACTAACTACGCAGCCAAAACCTGGTGACCCACGGGAACAAATGCTTCAAGCCGCGATACGGAGCCTCGGATTAGTAGAAGAGAAGCTAAAAGGAAATATTTCAGAGAAAAAGTCAACTCACCGGAGTGCAAGGGAAAAAGAAGAGGTCAAGCGCAAATCTTCGCGAAACAAAACTAGCGAGTCCTCAGAAGACGAGAAACGTCAAAAAAGGAAGGAGGATGTAAGGAACATAATCGCACAAGCAAGGGTAAATAACTCATGTTACGCGTGGAGGGAAGAAAACTACGAGGATGACGAAAAAGAGATGGGCGTGCTATGCTTTACCCAAAGGGTTCGCAAAATGCGGGTACCCAAAGGTTTTAAGTTGCCGCATGACCAAGAGAAGTATGACGGATCTCAAGAGCCAACCCTATGGTTATCAGATTACCTGCAAGCAGTACAGATACTAGGAGGAACAAGAGCAACAACCATGCAAAGCTTGCAGTTACACCTCATCGGCACAGCACGGTCCTGGTTAAATACCCTACCCAACGATTCCATTGGAAGTTGGGGAGAATTAGAGAGTCAATTCGCGAGAAACTTTCGCTCCACATATAAGCGCCCATCATCGCTAGAAGAAATCAAGTCATGCGTGCAGCAGAAAGGCGAAATACTACGTTCTTATATACAACGCTGGAGCGTAATCAAAAACTTAGCAGAAGATGTCTCCGACGAAAGAGCGATAGATGCTTTTTCGAGCGGCCTTCATCGTAGAGACCTAGTGGAAGAGATAGGAAGAGCAAGGCCAAAAACGGTATCAGAGCTAATGGAAACAGCCAACATATTCACCGATGGAGAAGACACGTACAATAACAAAAGGGATCGATCACCGGAAATCGACAAAACGAGCAGGCAAAGGCGAAGATACCGCAATGGCGACAACCACGGAAGGAGAAATCAGATAGCTGCAGGATATGACGAAAGGAACAAAGAAGGCTATGAAAACATCGAATTTCCTACGAGAGACAGCAGGAGAAAGGAGAAGCCAAGGTACTCGGGCCCTTCGGCAGAAGATATGTTATATGGTCCTTGTCGCATCCATTATGCTTACCTAGATGGGAAGAGAGTGTCCAACCACCAGATGAAGGATTGCAGAACCTTCCTAAGGTTGCAAAACGCCATGGATTCAAGCCAAGGCGCACGGCAGGAAGGAAAAAGTATAAACCAAGGATATCAAATGCAGCGACTTGCAAAACAGCTGGAGTCAAAAGTATATATATCAACAATGATCCAACCAGTACCAAAGTCGAAGAAAGAAAGGAAGAGCATATCAAGACAGGTCAACCTAGCAATAACATCACCACCAGCTACCACGGAGTATCTAAAGTGGTCCGATCAACCAGTTAGGCTTAGCAGAGCAGACCATCCGAGGAAAGTCCCTAGACCAGGCCACTCGCCAATGGTGCTCAAAGCCCAGATAGGACGATATGATGTCGGAAGAGTATTCATGGACGCGGGAAGCGGTATAAACCTAATATACGCCAGAACGTTGAGAGCAATGTACATATCATTAGAAAATCTAAAGCCAACAGATTGTTCTTTCCATGGAATAGTACCAGGAGCCGCAAATTATCCTTTGGGCAAAATAGAACTTTACGTCTGTTTCGGCGACAACAGCAATTATCGCAGAAAAAAGTTAGAGTTTGAAGTCATGGACTGGCCCTCATAATATCACGCAATCCTGGGACGCCCAGCATTTGCAAAATTCATGGCAGTACCTTATTATGCATATCTCACACTCAAGATACCAGGACCTAAAGGAATGATCACGGTATAAGGAAGCTTCGAAGTATCCAACACCCGTGACAAAGATTTTAACAGGTTGGCACAAACCTTCAGCATGATAGCAGAGTACGAAAGGCTAAAAGGTGAAACCGACCACAACATGTTACTTGACATCGGGCGATCCCTGCCAGATCAGGCTTTCGATGCAACTCAAGACTCGAAGAAAATACAGGTCCATCCGACGGACCCAAACAACACCACTTCCATAGCGGTAAATTTGGACCCTGCAAAGGAAAGCGCGCTCGTCGAGTTCCTCCATGACCGCTGGGAAATCTTCGCCTGGTGTCCCTCAGATATGCCAGGTGTTCCCAGGGAACTCGTCGAGCACGCACTAAACATGGATCCTAAAGCAAAGCCGGTCAAGCAACCACTGCGACGATTTGATGAACCCAAGAGGAAAGCAATAGCATCAGAGCTACATAGGCTGAAAAACGCAGGGTTCATCCGAGAAATCAAAACGTTGACTTGGGTATCTAATCCAGTAATAGTCCCCAAGAAGAATACAGATGTACAAAGAGTATGTGTCGACTACACATCTCTCAAGAAGTACTGTCCAAAGGATCCCTTCCCCCTGCCTTGCATTGACCAAATAATTGACTCGACAGCAGGGTGCGAAAGGCTTTCCTTCCTGGACGCATATTCCGGCTACAACCAGATCAAGTTGAAGAAAGAAGATGAGGAAAAAACAGCCTTCATAACACCATATGGCGTGTTCTGCTACCAAGTCATGCCTTTCGGCCTAAAAAACGCAGGAGCAACCTATCGGTGGATGATGCAAAACTGCCTTGGAAGTCAAATAGGGCAAAACATCCAAGTTTACATTGATGACGTGGTCATCACCACGAGAAAGGAAGAGTCTCTTATCAGTGACCTGGCGGAAACCTTCGACAACCTGAACAAGTATAAGCTCAAGCTCAACCCGACAAAATGCTCCTTTGGTGTATCAGCAGGGCAACTTTTGGGGTTCCTAGTATCAGCAAGAGGAATAGAGGCAAACCCAGAAAAGATCCAAGCAATACTAACAATGGGAAAACCAATAAAGCTACACGACGTACAGAAACTCGTAGGGCGCGTCGCGGCGCTAAGTCGATTTGTGGCTCGACTAGGAGAGAAAGCACTACCTTTCTACGCGCTCATGAAAAAGTTAGATGATAAATTCGAGTGGACGGAAGAAGCGGACGTGGCCTTTGCGTAGTTGAAAAAAGTGCTCTCCACACCTCCGGTGTTGGTCGCACCAAAGGAAAAAGAATCACTACTATTATACATTGCAGCAACACATCAAGTGGTAAGTACAGTACTAGTAGTCGAAAGAAGTGAAGAAGGAAAAGCTCACGGCGTTCAGAGGCCAGTATATTTCATCAGTGAAGTACTCTCTCCAGCAAAGCAAAGGTACCCGCACTACCAAAAGCTCGCATACAGTGTTTTCACAACAGCTCAGAAACTACGGCAATACTTTGTGGTGCACCCAATTATAGTGGTCAATGAAGCACCACTCTCCAATATATTGAACAACCCTTCGGCAACAGGACGTGTCTCTTTATGGGGAATTGAATTATCACCCCTGGACATCACGTACGAAAAGTGAAAGGCAATCAAGTCACAAATTTTGCCAGATTTTACAGCAGAGTGGCTAGAGTTACAAAGTGCAGGTCCTCCAGATTTATCGAGTGTTTGGACGATGTATTTCGACGGCTCCAAAAGAATCCAAGGCGCAGGAGCAGGCGTAGTCCTGATTTCACCACAAGGCGACAAACTGAAATATGTGTTACGGATGAGTTTTCCCCAAGCTTCCAACAATGAAGCTGAATACGAGGCGTTGCTCCACGGAATGAAAATGGCAAAAGCTTGTGGAGCAACTCGACTTAAAATATTTGGAGACTCGAACCTCGTCGTTCAACAAGTAATGAACAAATGCGACGCCATCAGCAACAACATGACAGCATATATAAACTTATACTACTATCTCGAAGGAACATTTGATGGATGCAAAGTTTCGCATGTCAGCAGAGCCAGCAACGAGGAAGCCGACAATTTAGGAAACATCGGGTCCCAATGCTTACCCGTACCACAAGGAGTCTTCTGGGAGGAAATCATAGAGCGATCAATAAAGAACAGCAAAACCTCGACTACGGAGGGGCAACCGACAGGCTCGGGGGCTGGAAAAACAAATGTAGTAGAACCAGAAGAAGTCTTGATGATAGAAGAAACTTGGATGCAGCCATATCTGGCATACATGATAAACAAAACACTACCGGAAGACACGGTAGAAGCCAAAAGGATAATACGACGATCCAAGGCTTTCGTTGTGTTACAGGGAAAATTATATAAGAAAAGTATATCGGGCATCCTGCAACGATGCGTCACTCCTCAAGAAGGACAAGAAATCTTAAAGGATATTCATGCAGGAGTATGTGGACATCACGCGAGTAGCAGAGCTATCATGGCCAAGGCCTTTCGAGCAGGATTCTATTGGTTAACAGTCATCGAAGACGCAAAAGATATAGTTTGAAAGTGTGAAGCATGCCAAAGTTCGCATCTCAGCCACACGCGCCAGCAGCTGAGTTACAACCAATACCATTATCATGGCCCTTTGCGCAGTGGGGTCTCGACATGGTAGGAAAATTGCACAAGTCTTGGCCAGGAGGGCACGATTATATGCTGGTGGCAGTCGACAAATTCACCAAGTGGGTAGAAGAAGCCCCAGTGACAACCTAAGATTCTAAAGCCGCAATAAATTTCATCAAATCTATAGTCTTTCGCTTCGGAGTACCACACAGCATAATCACAGACAATGGTACAAACTTCACGTCGAAGGAGTTCAAGGACTATTGCAAAGGACTGGGAATCAAACTGAAATTTGCATCTGTAGCACATCCGAAGACAAACGGACAAGTCGAAAAAGCCAATGGCTTAATATGCAATGGGATAAAGAAGCGGCTGTTAGCACCCCTTGAAAAGGCCAAGCACGCTTGGGTAGATGAGCTACCCTCCGTACTCTGGAGTCTATGAACTACACCCAATGCACCTACTCAAGAAACACCCTTTTTCCTGGTTCATGGCGCAGAAGCTGTGCTTCCAGTTGAAGTAACTCATGAAGCTCCAAGGATCGCAGCATACAATGAGGCAACCTTCACAGAAACACTGTAGGATGATGTCGACGCACTCGATGAGGCAAGAGATGTAGCGCTCGCCAGAGCTACTCAGTATCAGCAAAACTTGGAAAAGTACCACAGTAGTTGAGTTCGTCCATGATCTTTCGTGGTAGGAGATCTAGTTTTACGACTCAAACAAAATGGCCATGGAAAACTCGAGTCCCCATGGCTGGGACCTTACATCGTGACAGAAGTGATACCAGGAGGAGCTTACCGGCTACAAGACAAGAAAATGGGGCAACACGAGAGTAACCCGTGGAATGCAGAGCAGCTACGACGCTTCTACGCATAGGCGAAATAAGGAGACTAAGGAGTTTTTTGAGTTATGACCCTCTGAATCCAGAACATGAGGCCATAGGTCGGGTTCATTGGGTCAAATCGACAATATGTGTAAATATCTTACTTTACACTCGGGGGCTAGGACCCTCGAGTCATACAAAATAATATTAAACAAGTTTTGTAACTATCTATGACATACTCTACGGTTGATCGCAATCCGATATTTTCGACAGCATGATAAACGGTTCAAAGGAACCCGATAAAATATCAAAGGCATACCTCAGAACCATGATTTGTTCCCATGGTAAAACACATAATTCAGATATGATTGTTCATTACAAGTAAGCACGACAGCTGGATTACATAGCAAAGAAATCCAGTGAAACTACGCTTCGGCTTTATACTCCTTCTGGCACTGGGTGCGGTCGTAGATTCTCACGTCGAACTTCGATGTGCCAACATGATAATCAAAGGTCATAAAGAACCCCTGATGGACGTCATGGTCCTCCACAAATCGCGGCCAGCCGCCCTTGAAGAATTGTTCGCCGGCGTCGTCGTACCACACATCCACTTCATATGGAGTTCCTCCACCAGAGTGTTCGCGGAGAACTGCTTCGCGCAGTTCCCGCCCATCCATGAAATTTGTGAATTTCAATGGCAGGCATTGAATCTCATGGCATTGCGGGCCGACGATGCAGAAGAACGAGAAGAGTCTGGGCGGAGGAGGAGACACGCTAGCAGACGGAATACTGGGACCAGGTGCAGCTAAGGGCACCTTGGGTTTGTTTTTGCTCCCAGCCGGACGGCCGGGGCACCGCTTCACCAGAGCGGACGACGAAGCCACCAAAGCATCAATTGAAGCCTTGTTCTTGATACCGCGAGGGCGGCCGTGGCCCCGCTTCTCCACCAGGGCGCCAAGGTTCAAGAGGGACCCACTGGCATCAGCCATGGAGGCAGGAGTTGGGAAAAGAAACCCTAGACGAGTTTGAGAGGAGAAAGATGGTGCGGCGGAAAAAGCTAAATACTGGATTAGGGTTTTTTATCTATCACCAGACGTGCTTTATTTATAAGCACGTATAATGGGCCTTTACAAGGGCCAAAATATAATCGCAGGCTCTTATATGCTAACCAGAGCAGACGATAACAGAAAGGTGAACGTATCCAGGAAAAAGGAGTCATTAAAAAAAGAGAGAAAAAGGAGTATGAAGGAAGCGAGGAAAATAAAGAAGCAGGAAGTACGGAAAATATCTGTCAAAGAAGCATAAGTTTACCCCATTTTCGACTCGAGGGCTTATGACATTCGAAGAAAAGGAATACATGGCGTAAGTGAAATAAGTCGACAATTGACGCACAAAGAAGTACAAAAAATATACTTATCTATTTTTCTTGAGCCTATACCCGAAAATTTCGGCCATAGCCTCGGGGGCTATTCCCATCGGGAGCGCTGGGCGCGCACCCGATGATATTTATTCATGAGTACTGAAGCAAAATAGGTGAAAGAACGATCAGAAAGTTCTATTACTCCCATCGGGAGCGACCTTTTTTATCAATTCAAGTAACTCGGATATTTTATACTCTGAAACAGTCAAACAAGGCTATGACATATGATCCTCGAGTTGCATCATCGCGACTAAAACTCGAATGCCGTGATTTATCATGAAGGTAAGACCCCAGGATCCATCCTGTATGGTCCGGTATACGCACATGGATGCGCTCTGCTGGTATGTATCCGTGTCTACGATGCGAAGAAAATCCTGGTGGACGCACTGGGTATCCTGAGAACCACTGGGATTCATTCTTTGTAAGTCCTAAATGCGGCAAAATAATGGATTTGACCGGTTTCCCGAATTCAAGTCCAAGGGGATTGAATTTGAAGTAGGTGACAAGTATCTATTCCGGCAGTTAACTCGCCTCTTGATCCGTCAGAGTTGTCAGGATTAATTCATCAAAACCCCTTGCAAAGTACTATAATAAAAATAAATCAACAGACCAAGTCGAAGATCTGAAGAGATGAAGAAGTCGAAGAATTGATCAAGTCGAAGATTTAAAGATTAGAGATTCAACCTGAATCTGCAATTCTGGTAGAATCTCAGGGGCTACTGACAAGGGTATAGATAATAGAGCCCGTTAGCTAAGTACCCCTGAGGCCCGTTAAGCTAGGCCCAATTGTAATACTAGTCAAAATACGAGTTCTTACCGTATGTCGATATTGTAATTTATATCGGACCCTACCCGATCCTCGAGAGCTGGCCACCTATATATAGGGGCCAGGAGGGGACGGTGTGGGACAGATTGAAAGCAAGCCAGGTTCTCCACCCACGTTTACTTTCATAGCCACCTTGTTTGACTGAGTTTACCTTCGAGTTCATCCGACGCCCTATCTCCCCGATCCTAAGTCCTTCATCTAGGACATTTGTCGAGTTTAACCCTCGTCACAAAGGGATTCCCTTTCCCCCCCTTACCTTTTTCTTCTTTCTGTGGAAGGGTTTTTAGTTTTGCTTAATAGGGCCGAGGTGAAGGGAGAGCTGGAAGGTATTTGGCTATGTAACAATGCCCCTAGTTTCAACCATTTGTTGTTTGAAAATGACTCAATGGATGGAGCTTAGCAAAGCTAACTGAGAGAATGTCAAGTCCCTGCAAAATATTCTCCATATATATAAGGTTTGCTCGAGGAAAACAATAAATTACAATAAATCATTGGTGATGTTTAGCGCAAATACAAGGAGTGTGGAGAGGAAACATGTCCTCGAGGAGTTCAATATAAGTGTGGAGGCTATGACAGAGAAATACCTTAGGCTACCGGTTAATGTTGGGAGGTATATAATCAACACATTTGTGTATCTAAGAGATCGCATATGGAAAAAGATTCATGGGTGGAAGGAAAGACTACTCTCTAAGGTAGGAAAGGACATACTAATCAAAACATGCGCACAAACAACTCCCACCTTTGCTATTTCATGTTTTGATATTACAAAAACAACTATGCGATCCGATTAGTGCAATGATTTGTAGGTATTGGTGGGCACAAAATGTCAATGAGAATAAAACCCATTGGTTGAGCTGGGAAAAATTCACAAGGTGTAAGAAGGAGGGGGCTCGGTTTTAGATACTTGTATGGTTTCAATCTAACCATGCTAGTGAATCAGGCTTGGAGAATGCTCACAAACCTAGAGTCACTTTGTGCTCGAGTACTCAAAGCAAAATATTCCAACCATACGAAAACAAGTAAAAAGTGAAAACACATTTGGTGTCTCTTTGTTGTATATGTCAATGATAGCATCAATAGTAATTCTTGTTCTAATTATATGCGATAATAATGTCGTCACCAAAATCCACGATGTCCCACGAGTGTGACACACGTAAGATCCCCAAGTGTTATACTGCAACCCTCTATATTAACTACACTGGCTGCTTACTAGTTAGTGCAGCTAGAGCAAACGACAATATTCAAGAGTCGCTGCAACACTTCACTTCACTCTGCACCTATTCACTCTGTGATCTACATGAAACTCTGTTAATCTCTACGACACCATACATAGATGCAACATGTGCTTGCCCTTTTCTATTTTCATGTGTGTATTAATCCGACTCATAGACTTTCTATAAAGAATGAAGCAGAAGGCCCGAAACATTTACTCTAGATCACTTCCTAATGAAACAAGCTCCTCAACCAGCTGAAACACATCAATTTCGGCAAAGTAGACTCTCCGCTCCTCGATGAAATCCTCACTTGGTAACGGCTCACCAGAGCTCTGATCCAAAGGCTCCCTGTGCGGCTCTTCTTCCCTTGTCACCTAAGACGCAAACACAACAAAATCATAAGAGTCCACATTCTTTTAAAAAGAAACTGAACCAAGCAAAGACATATTCTTGGAAGACATGAATAGAGAAACATCCACAGGGTAGAAAACAGAGACCTCACAATTTCCACAAGGGCTGCTAGATGCCATATAAAAGCTAACATACTAATACCTGAGCACGAACCTGATATACCTTCCTTGTCTTTTTACTGGGATGTGATGATGCGACAGGCACGTCTCCGCTCTTTAACTTAGGTTTACTGGAGGTACACAGGGATAAGATCAATCAGTATGAGATAACCATGATAGCATCGTATTTGGAATTCTGGATGTTCAACATTACAAAAAAAGAATGTCACAACTCACACGAAGGCAAACAAAAGGCAGCATGGACAATATGAATGATACTAAAAAATCGTGATGGAGCAGATTAAGGCTAAAATTCCAAATGATGGTACATGTAATGCCCACAGGTCTACATATGCTCCAACACATTTCCAACTGTTATTGAATAGGTGCAGGAACACAAAATTCCAATGGCAAAAGGAATCTTTTCCCCTTTTCTTACAGAATGAAAGAGTAACTTAGAGCTCCCCTTAATAGCTGGCTCGATAGCTTATAGCTATCCTGTGGGCTACGCTCTTGTACACCTCCCTTCACTCTTGTAAATATTTTCTCATTTTTAATAATTTTTTTACTGCTGAGGCCTCCCCTAAAGTTTTCAGCTAAAAAAAGAGGTGCAGGAACAGTCTATGGAGATATGGTGGTGCAAACAGAGTCGTGTGGGGATAAAAATTTACTGCTGGGGTCTCCCTTAAAGTTTTCAGGCCAGAATTTCCATCCCGGAACAAATTTCCGAGGGGAGGGGGTGACATTCCGCCCTGACGAAATTTGCCCAAGTACTTTTTTGCTTCGTTGATGGTCAAGCGAATAGGATGTGCAAGAATATGAGGCCTTGATGAGGTTTCTGAATTCTCGTTAGCTGAACCCTAAGGAGAGACATGCCAGGGCATGCATGGAGATAGTCTACAACTAACAATATTTTAGTTACAAACAGGTAAAAAAAATTGAAAATAAAAACAGGTACAATTTATTCAATTGGGAAGATATAATTGATAGAATGGAGAACACTATCCGGACAAGCAAAGCACCATGAAAAGGAAGCCTAAATACTTGCTACCCATCTGGGTAGATACGCACCCCTCTTAACTTTTGATTCAAGCGATATAATCATGATTGAATATGTTTTCCTATTAGAACATGGAATTTTGGTGTGTAAAACTGGTTTTAGATTTTTGATTTGAACTTTTTTTTGATCAAAATCAGCTCAAAACACAAAAAGTCAATGAAAACTAGTTTTGTGAGTTGACTTTGACATAAAAAAAGTTCAGACCAAAAATCTGAAAGCAGTTTTGCATATCATAATTGTTATAAAAGCGATAGGCAATAACGAAGAACGAAAAGAAATCACAGCACGGAGACACAAGATTTTAACGTGGAAAACCCTCTCCAACAAAGAGAGGTAAAAACCACGGGCGCCAGCCAGCAAAACTTCACTATATCGGGTGTATGTTTACAAACGCCGTGGGCTATCTTATGATGCGATAAACCCTAGCCGGCGGCTTACAAGGAGTATTTATAGACGGTGGCAATGATCCACTCAGCCCAAGCCTCCGGCGACGGGCCTCGCTCCGCTCGTCAGAAGTTGGCCTCTACTTTATAGAATTTGGATCAGAATATAACAATAATTATACGTTCTACTAGGAAAATAAGTTGAAATAAGTTTATATGGCATGAAAATGGTTGAAATGCAAAGGTGCGTAGCTACACACCTGAATAGCAAATCGACTCTTTGAAAAGAAAATGTTTTTGCTTGGCTACTACTGAGAAGAAGGTCCAAAGTGCTCTTCCAGTAACGAATTAGCATGTCATTTTGGGTGTTCAGAGAGTTAAACAACTTAACACTCTGTCCTAAACCAGTTTTAAATATCCTGGTGGTGAATATAAGCGGGATTTTACGTGTTGGAAATTTTCTTTGCTCCCCCTCCCCTCCCGAAGTTGCTTAAAAAGGTCTACCAAAATGCTTCGAATAATATAAAAGCAAAAGATAAAGCTTTATACACGATGATGAAGGATAAAAAACGGTGCGGCAAAGTGCACAGAGCCTTCCAGTTTAGATTGTGCCTCTGAATTCATTGTATTGTACATTTAGCATCCCCGTTGATGTACTTGATCGACACAATGTCATAATTCCAACTGTTTTCCTTATTTTTTTGACAAATAATACCACGTATATTCATAGTAACAAATAGTACATGGTAGTATACGAGCCGACTTCAACTATTATAAAATAAAGTCTAAAAAAACTAAATCTTCGAGGTCTTCAGACTATTTTTTCTTTCATAATATAATCTTGTACTCCCTCCGTTTATAAATATAAGATATTTTAGGTTTGTGAAGCAAAAGTATCTAGACATCTTTTAGTGTGTAGATTCATTTGAATATACACACTAAAACTTGTCTAGATACATTTACATCATAAACTTAAAATATCTTATATTTATAAACAGAGGTAAAGTACTTTCCTGGTGGCACCTTAATTGATCCTTATTAATCCCAGATCGTGTGTGATATAATTATGCTGTCGTGTATCGCAAATCACCGATGCTCTCCAGCTAGGCAAAGATCTTTTACCGCGATTCAAATTCCAGCCCTTCCTAGTATAAGTGTTAGCCGAATATTTCTCACGCGCTTGCCACGTCGCCTCCTTATCAGGGGCACACCATAAAAGCCCACCCTTTATCCCGCTGCGGCATCCAACTCTTCCCTGCCAACCCTAGCTACTACACCACCACCACCACCGCGGGCAGCCATGGACGAGCCCGGCTCCCCGACCTCCCTGACCGCAACGTCCTCCTCATCATCGTCATCCTCTTCCTCCTCCCTGGCCGGGAACAAGCCGCCGCGCCAGTACCAGGGCGTGCGCAAGCGGGTGTGGGGTAAGTGGGTGTCCGAGATCAGGGTGCCCCGCAAGAGGTTGTGCATCTGGCTGGGCACCTTCGACACCCCGGAGATGGCCGCGCGCGCGCACGACGCGGCCACGCTGGCCGTGAAGGGCAGCGCCGGGAAACTCAACTTCCCGGAACTCGCGCACCTGCTCCCGCAGGCGGCCAGCGCCGCGCCCGAGGACGTCAAGCGGGCCGCCATCCGAGCCGCCTACACCGACTTGCCCCACTGCGACGTCGGCGTCAATGCCAAGAGCCCCGGGAGCAGCTCCGACAACGGCACCGCCGCGTCGGCCTCGCCGCCGCCGCCGCCGCCCCCGCCCCCGCCCCCGTCGCCAGAGTACGCCGAGCCGGAACCGGACCTGGACCCGGAGGACGCGTTCTTCTACGACCTCCCCGACCTGTTCCTGGACAAGAGAGACGAGTCGTCGTCGTCGTGGGTCGTCGTCGAGGACATCACCGGCGGCGCCGCGTTCCAGCTTGAGGAACCGCTGCTGTGGGAATACTGATCGATCCACCCATTCGGCTGCTTCGTGCATGGTTCTTGCTGCCCGGTGTTGCTAGTAGATTGACCGGGGACACACCTGTTTTTTCTTTAATCTTCCTGTTATTTTCCCTCCGACGTTGTGTTCTTAGTTTGTTTCTTCGCGTTTGTTTGCTTGATTTGTGGGACAAGAATATGTATAATTAAGTGGCATCTAATCTTGCCTTTTCTGCTTATTTTGTTCCGTTTATTTAGTGGTAAAATAAAAAAAGTTAATCTGGAAGATTTGGACCAATTGACGGCGATATTTAGTTTCCCTAAAAAGTGAAGACCGCGAGAGCGCAGCGAAATTTTAGCCATTCCATTTACTTATCACAGCGAGACCATGCAAAATCATCTCCACGTCCTTCGTCCGTCCAGCATCAATGTTTAAATTAAGCTGCACCGCGGCCGGGAAAGCGATGGCAAAAAAACCGGCCTCTCATAACTCCTTATTTCCGCGGCTTTTAAACGCATATAAGGAAAACACATATAAACGATGCAGAAAATATGTTTTATAGGTTGGTCTGAGTTTCGTTTGGACAGATTTCACAAAAGCAAACCATAAAACAGCATATATATTCGTTTTCACAGTTTAGGTTTGCAGGATCGATTCGGTGGGATTCACGGGTAGAACCATAAATCAATGTTTTTACAGCATTTTGTCTATTTCATCACATATGTTGTTGCACAAATGTAAATATATCAGCAATATAAACTAGATTGTAATAGTTTTAAACATCACATAATACAACAATAAGCCAACATACATAAGTTTTTCCAAACTAATCTAAATAATAAAACGAATATTGAAAGGTCCGGAAAGCAAATAATAGTTATCTGGGAGATCAAATATAGAGGAGAACTGCTTGTCAACCCTCTAGTCATGCCTCTGCCAATGGTGTTCGATGAGATTATCACGAAGCTATATATGAGTGCTACTGTTATCGATGTCTCGGTAGGTTTGAAGAAATGCTTGAATTCGATCAGGTTATTTTGTTTGTTTAACACGGCTAGAGGATATTCTCATCAACAGAGGTACGTGGCGAATCCTATACGCCGCTTATTGCAGCGCCTCTATCCCGCGCCGCATAGCTATCCTAGGCATGTGTGCCAGGTGGGCCAGGCCCATTAGTGAGGGGGTGGATGCAGGGTCGTCTTCCTCGCCAGGACGTCGGGGGAGATGAGGCGAGGAGCCGGCCAAGAACTTGAGGTAGAGGTGTAGGGTGCGCCACCAAAGATGGGGACGATGGGGACAGTCCTCACCGGAGACGGGGATGATGCGGCTTGTCGCGGCATCGCCGGCAAAGGTGAGGTAGCAAACTTAGGGTTTAGGGTGAGGGTTGGGTGCCGAGGGCTCGTCGGCGATGAGATCTTAGGGGTTGGGTGTGGGAGGGTTCATCGGAGATAATGTCGAAGGGATTATAGGGAGGTCGGGGGCGGCAGTGGACCGGCGTTGAGGGAGGCAGGAATGGGAGGGTGGGGCAGCACTCGCGCCGCCGGCCGTGGGTGGCAGCGGTAGGCGGTCCGACCAGTGGTGGAGGCAGGGGCGTCAGGAGGAAAACCAGATCAGCTTGGGAAGAAGAAGAAGATGGGAGGAGGGAGGAAGAAGAAGAGAGGGTGGGCCGCAGCCCACCATGCCACCCGTGAGTGCGGTGGCTATTTCTTGTCACCCATGAGTACAAGGGTTATCCTATTTGACGAGTTGACGCACTCGTATTGGCCAGAGTGGGCCACGGCCCACGCGTCAGCCAGTCTTCTTCCTTCCACCCCTGTAAATCCCCCGCTGCTCCCACCGGCCAAACCGTCTCTAGTGAGGTTTTAGCCTCGTCTCCGCCGAGGACGCTGCGGCCAACTGCGTGCCTGCGTCTTCCCCGTCTTCGATGAGGTGGCCACGCCGTCTTTCTTCCTCCCGCCCCGGTCACCTACCGCCCACCCAGGTCACCTTCCTCCCGACCATCACCTAATGGGCCGGTCCACCTATCGCTCGCTGAAGGAAGGAGGCACGCCTGATGCGTCGCGTGCCAAATAGGATTTGGGGAGCTCCTAGTCTCCGCCTGCGAGCGGGAGGGAGGAGAGCGCGCCCGCAGAGGCTCCCCTCATGGGCCGCCCCGGGAACGGCCCAGCAACAGGTATCTTTCTTTTTTGTTTTTTTATGAAATGAACAATTCTAAAAATTTGAACAGTTTCAAATTTGAACATTTTAAAATTCAAAAACTTTTTTGAAACTGAACAACTTTTAAAAGTGATTTTTTAAAATTTTGAACATAAAAGTTCAAACATAAAAAAATGTTCAAACAAAAAATGTTCAAATATAAAAAATGTTCAAATTTGAAAATTGTTTAAAAATAAAAAAAATTCAAACATAAAAAATGTTCAAATATAAAAAATATTCAAACTTGTAAATTGTTTAAAAATAAAAAAATGTTCAAATATAAGAAATGTTCAAACATAAAAAATATTTAACTTATAAAATGTTCAAAATTTAAAAATGTTCAAATTTAATAAATATTTAAAATTGTAAGAAAGAAAAATAAAGAAAAGAATGAAATAAGAAACGAAAAACCAGAATAAAAAACAGTAAAATCAGGAAACCAAAAAGAAAAAAATAACGCAAAAAGAAAGAAAAAACCAGCTCCGCCGCGTTATCAGGCTGGCCCAGCGCGCCTACGCGGGCGGAGCCGAGTTCCGGGCGGGCCATAGAAATTGCGTAGGATTTGCGTGAGTACAGGAGCTCCCGAGGTACGGAGTACAGTTCTTCACCAAAGAAAGGAAAGGAAACCATGCGCGATGCGGCCCCGACTTCCCGCCACCAAACTCAAACCGGCCGCCGCGCCACAACACCGGCCGCCTCCTCCGACCACCTCTCGCCTCATCTCCGCCGCCTCACCTCCCTCCGACTCATGCCTTCTCCAGCAGCAGCTCGACGACCACATCGCCCGCGGCGACCTGACGCTCGCCCGCCACCTGTTCGACCGAATCCCCGACCCGGACGTCCGCGCCTACAACGCGCTCATCCGGGCCTACTCCTGGCGCGGCCCCGGCCTCGCCGCCCACGCGCTCACCCTCTACCGCTCCATGCTCCTCCGCGTGCCGCCCGACAAGTACACCTTCCCCTTCGTCCTCAAGGCCTGCTCCGCGCTCCTCGACCTCCGCGCCGGCCGTGCCATCCACCGCCACGCCGCCCGCGCGGGGCTCCACGCCGACCTCTTCGTCTCCACCGCACTCATCGACCTCTACATGAAGTGTGCCTTCTTCCGCCACGCCGCCAACGTCTTCGACCACATGCCCTCCAGGGACGCCGTCGCCTGGAACGCCATGCTCGCCGGCTACGCGCTCCACGGCATGTACCGCCCCGCGCTCGCGTGCCTCCTCCGAATGCAGCACGACGCCTGTCTCAGGCCCAACGCCTCCACCGTCGTCGCCCTCCTCCCGCTGCTCGCCCAGCACAGCGCGCTCTCCCAAGGGAAATCCGTGCATGCCTACAGCGTCCGTGCCTGTCTCCAAGAAAACGATGGTGTGCTCGTCGGCACCGCCCTGCTGGATATGTATGCGAAATGCGGGCACTTGCATTACACCCGCAGGGTCTTTGAGGCCATGTCCGATAAGAACGACGTCACATGGAGCGCGCTCATCGGAGGCTTTGTGCTGTGCGGCAGGATGCTGGAAGCCTTCCGTTTGTTCAGGGACATGCTGGCCCAGGGACTGTGCTTCCTTTCTCCGACCTCGGTCGCCAGCGCTCTTAGAGCCTGCGCCAGCCTGGCCGACCTCCGTATTGGTGAGCAGCTGCATGTCTTGCTTGCTAAATCTGGGCTCTACTCTGACCTGACTGCCGGGAACTCGCTCCTCTCCATGTACGCCAAGGCCGGGCTTACTCATGAAGCTGCGACTCTCTTCGATGAGATGGTCGTCAAGGACACGGTCTCTTACAGTGCGCTTATATCAGGGTATGTGCAGAACGGCATGGCAGATGAAGCCTTTCTCGTCTTCAGGAAGATGCAAGCCTGCAATGTTGAGCCCGATGTTGCAACAATGGTGTCCCTCATCCCAGCTTGTTCACACTTGGCAGCTTTGCAGCATGGGAAGTGCAGTCATGCTTCTGTCATAGTCCGTGGAATAGCATCAGAAACCGCTATATGTAATGCCTTGATAGATATGTATGCAAAGTGTGGAAGGATTGATCTCTCCAGGCAGGTTTTTGATGTGATGCCAGCTCGGGATATTGTGTCGTGGAATACTATGATCGCGGGATACGGAATCCACGGACTCGGGAAAGAGGCCACTGCATTGTTCTTAGACATGAAGAATCGAGCTTGTGAACCAGATGATGTCACGTTCATCTGCCTGATTTCGGCATGCAGCCACTCTGGACTTGTGACTGAAGGGAAACGCTGGTTTCACATGATGGAACAGAAGTATGGTTTGACTCCAAGGATGGAGCACTATATTGGCATGGTCGATCTTTTGGCCAGAGGGGGTTTCCTTGATGAAGCCTATCAGTTTATCCAGCGCATGCCACTGAAAGCAGATGTTCGTGTATGGGGTGCCTTGCTTGGTGCCTGCCGGGTTCATAAGAACATTGATTTAGGAAAGCAAGTGTCTAGTATCATCCAGAAAATTGGACCTGAGGGGACTGGAAACTTTGTTTTGCTGTCCAACATATTCAGTGCTGCTGGGAGATTCGATGAGGCAGCAGAAGTTCGAATATTACAGAAGGAGAAGGGTTTTAAGAAGAGTCCTGGCTGCAGTTGGATCGAGATAAATGGCTCTCTACATGCATTTATTGGTGGAGACAGATCTCATCCACAATCACCTCAGATATATCAAGAGCTGGATAGCATCCTCATAGATATTCAAAAATTGGGTTACCAGGCTGATACCAGTTTTGTTTTGCAAGATCTTGAGGACGAGGAAAAGGAAAGGGCACTTCTTTATCACAGCGAAAAGTTAGCGATAGCTTTTGGTATTCTCACTCTTAGTGAAGATAAGACCATTTTTGTTACAAAGAATCTTCGTGTTTGTGGAGATTGCCATACTGTTATAAAGTACATGACCTTAGTCAGGAAAAGGGCTATAGTTGTCAGAGATGCCAATAGGTTTCATCATTTCAAGAATGGCCAGTGCAGCTGTGGAGATTTTTGGTGACAGCAAAAACAGTCTGTGGTTCATGGCATACCAGTTATGTCAGTTTTGTCTTGTATCACTCACTAATTGCATCTCTTGAACAGTGAAGCACTGTCAGGGATCCCCTTTAGGGCATGGCCAATGGTATGCCCCAACCTACTTCCCCGGAGGTCCATGTAGGTTCGGACTCCACGTTCGAGCAAAAGCAGTCGCCCCGCAGATCTTAGTACTGCTTGCAGAGGAGACAGCCGCTCCTCTGCAAGAAGAGGGAAAGAGAAAAGGAGGGCGAGAGTAGAGGAATTGTGCAGGGGAAAATTATGATGGTAGGACCCACACAACTGTTGCCCAAGGTCTTGCGTTGGATGGCTGAAAACCAGCCGGTACCCTCATCAGTTTTTGTGTCTAGCTGGATGTACTGAGGAAGTAGCAGGTTGTTGCTTCCATAGTGCATCCCCTTAGTTCCCCAGCCAATTCAAATTTCCTTATAATATGCACTGTGAGGTGCCATGTTTGTATGTTCTTTCAAGTTATGCCCTCAGAATGGGTAATGCAAAGTGAATTGATCTCATAAAATTCAAATAGAAAATCATCAAGATGTGTTTAATATAAATGAAACAAATTTATGGATGTGCACAAGTAAATTCGGATATGATCTGTATATACAGTATAAAAACCAATATAACACTCAATTGTTGTTGAGGCTGGTGCTTTCGCTACCAGTTAGAGGCAATATTAATAATTACAAAGGCATTTGGTGTACGATCAAGGTATATGAACAAGTATAAACTTCCATCTGAAGTAGAAACTTGATGTTTGGTTTTGAATATGCAGGGCATGATGGATTTTCAGAAGCTCACATAGGTACATGTTTAGTATCATCAGTTCAAGAATTCGTAACAATCAGCTCATTTGATTAAATGGTGTCACAACCAAAAAAATGCTCGGGTGCACCTCCATATCCTGAAGACTGGAAAAGGCAACCAGCACATGAAGGTAGACTCTTAAGCATCATGATTTGGACCATATGCAATTTTCTTCTGTTTAGCACTTTCTCAAATAATATGAAACATGTCTTGTAAAACTCATGAGGTCCTAGTGCTGTCCAAAATGCATAACGATGAAAAACCTTTGAATTCTCAAATTTTTAATATAGCTCATATAGCCATATGCTACCTTTAATCGATTACCTTGAGATTTTCTTTTGTCACGTGGATAATGCAAGGTGTGCTCTAGCTAGGCAAAATGTAGCAGTGAACCGTTTAACTGAAGAGTTAGAACATGTTTCCCAAAAACTTGAGCTAATTCAAAAACCATCAGCTATACAACATGTAAGAGGTGCTGAAATGTCAGAATTCTGATAACACTGAAGCTGCCTTAAAACAATGAGTTTCTTGCCTTTCCCCACTGTACACTTCACTCTTCAGTCATGGAGAATTGGAGAGCTTTACCAATCACTTCACACATCATCACATTCCAACTAAATTTAATTCACACATTAGCTGCCTGCACTACCTGTCATTGTCGAAGCATTGGCTCATAGGAGAAGTCCTTTCTCTGTTCCGAAGCAATGTCCATGTTCTTGACCTTTCTCTCAACAGCTTAATGCTACCTTCTTATCACAGGAGAACATGGAGAACATTTTTAATTATGCAGGGCAGGATGGATTTTCAGAAGCTCACAGAGTTACATGTTTAGTATCATCAGTTCAAAAATTCATAACAATCAGTCCATTTGATTAAATGGTGTCACAACCAAAAATATGCTCCGGTGCACCTCCATATTCTGAAGACTTGAAAAGGCAACCAGCACATGAAGGTAACTCTTAAGCCTCATGATTTGGACAATATGCAATTCACTTCTGTTTAGCACTTTCTATTCATAGGCTTCACTGTTTAAGGCATCCTCTTGAAAGATTATAAGAGAACGATGACAAACCTTGATCTTGAATTCTCAAATTTTTAAGATAGCCTACATAGCCATATGCTACCTTTTATCGATTACCTTCGGAGTTTGAGATTTCTTTTGCCACGTGGATAATTCAATGTGTGCTCTAGCTAGGCAAATTGTAGCAGTGAAACGTTGAACTGAAGAGTTAGAACAGGTTCCCAAAAACTTGAGCTAAATTAAAAAACCATCAGCTATACAACATGTAAGAGGTGCTGAAATGTCAGAATTCACAACACTGAAGCTGCCTTATAACAAAGCGTTTCTGCCTTTCCCCACTGTACACTTCACTCTTCAGTCATAGAGAATTGGAGAGCTTTACTAATCACTTCACCCATCATCACATTCAAACTAATTTGTTTCACACATTAGCTCCCCGCACTACCTGTCACTGTCAAAGCATTAGCTCATAGGCGAAGGCCCATCTCTGTTCTGTAGCACAGTCATGCATGCAATGTCCATGTTCTTGACCTTTCTCTCAACAGCTTAATGCTACCTTCTTATCACAGGAGAACAAGGAGATCAGGCTATCGCCGTATTAACTTGATGAGCAACAAATTTCAAGGATCCTTTAATCCTAAATATGAGGAGAAGACGTGCACTCGAGGTGCAATAGGAATAAGCTGGAGAACAAGCTACTAGAATATCTGTTTATTGGTGAAAAAAAAATGCTTGGTTTTAGATGTTGGTGCCCATGACCTCTTGTTTGAGGGTTTCTTCAAGGTCCCATACATGGCTATTGGTGATGGAGTGCCATAACCAGTTTTTATTTTTTAAAGCGTTATGATTTCAGGTTATCTTGAAGAACTGTGCTGATCCATGGCTATACTCACTTGTTCGTATTCTGTATACTTGTTTCGTTGTTGATATGACATTGCCTAGATCTTATAAGGACTCCCAACCAATCATTTCACAAGCCCGTCTAGCTCAGTTGGTAGAGCGCAAGGCTCTTAACCTTGTGGTCGTGGGTTCGAGCCCCACGGTGGGCGAATTGTTTATCCTATTTTTTTTTGCCTTGTTTAGCTACAAACTTTGTGCTGATCCTCTTAATAAAATGTGCAAAGTTTGTACTCCGTATCATAATTTGTGCAAAAGCTTAACCATATCGCCTATCTTCCAATTGCAGTTTCACATAAGTGAATGTTAACAAACATGTACGGAATGCAAAAGGTGCACTTTCATTTCTCAAAATTCAGCAGGGAAAGGGGATCATAACTACAACAAGTATGTACTCTTAACCATGATTTTACATGCCTTATACTCTGCCATGCCATGTACAATGAATTACTATGAGATCTCTAATGTTAAATTTACTGATCTAACCATAATATTACTGTTTATGTATAACTACAGGTACATCAGGCGGTGTTGTGTTGGTGTTGGTACTTGTATTAGTGACTCCATTTGGAACAAAAACACCTGCAAACCTCAGTGGCTGTTGCTGCTGCTGCACATCATCCCCATGGCTAGGCATCTGTACCTGGGAGCTAGAATCATCGTCTCGACGACGGTGGCGATGCATCCGATCTTCTTGCACAATCTGGTAGGCGTCAGCAGTCCTAACCTCCTGAGCAAGGGAGCAGGGGCAGCAGCAGAGCCACTGGAAACAGTCTGTCACGTCCGGCTTGCCGCAGCAGAAGTGGTTCGCAGGAAGCTTGAACCTCCTGCGCATCTGGATCCTCCAGAACCCGCCGTAGAGCAGGCCCAAGACGCAGAGAAGGGCGCCGCCGATCCCGAGCGCGTCCCTGACAGCCTCATTGTCGATGTTGATCGCCGCAAGGTTGAAGATGAAGAACGGGGCCAGGCAGAAGAGGATGAAGGTCACCGTGTGCACATACATGTTGCCGAACCCAAGCCGGCTGGTGTTCCACCCGAACACGCAGCAGCTACAGAACATCGAGAGGTAGGCGAGGGAGATGTCGTCCCACAGATCAAACACGCCTCCCTTCCACACTGGGTTACGGTCCGCTGAAGCCACTGCACCTTCCTCCTCGAAGACGACACTCTGCATGGCGAAAGAGTACCGTTTCTCGATGGTCTTCCGCTGGAGCTGTGGAGAACCTGACTCTTCATCGGCGGCCTGGGCCTCGTAGTCTTTCCCAAGAGGGCTGAGGTTGTTGTACAGGCCAGCGACAGCCGGCGCGCATATCGCAACCGAGATCGTCAGGCCGACACCCACCGGCGGCCGCCTGCTCCTTGGCAAGCCCAGGTTGAGGCCACACAGAGCGTACTGGGCGAAGCAGTTGAGGTGAAGCAACAAAATCACTACCATCATGTGCTTCCTCTCGTTGGGCTTGACGGTCCCGTCCTTGCAATACGTCTCCCGGAGCGCAAGCATGTCGGCGCCTCGCCACCGGCAGAGCAGAGCCAGATGGTAGAACCGCCTCGGGTGGTTGATCAAGCACATGAGGGTAAACAACGCATTCAGTATCTGGTTGTTCACCTCAAACCATGTGTCTTTCTGAGACTTGTTTCTCAAAACACGGTTCAGCATTCCGGTCATGACCATGAAGAGTATGGCCCCTGAGACACCAACAGCAACAACCCACACAAAAAGAGCCATGTTCATAGGGTTCTTTATCCACTCCTTGGACTTGCCCCACAGCGCACCCCAGTCGATCTTCCTCACCAGAGGTATAGCGAAGCGCCTCGAGGACCGTTGAGAGCGAAAGGAAGAGCGGCTTTGTTGATCGCCGAGCATCTGTTCCCTGGAGGAAGAAGAAGGGGAGCCTGATGACTGCGGGTTGTTGGACGGCTCGAATGGCGTGAACCTGTAGGATGTTTCCAAGTACTCGAAGGCATGCCCGTTTGTTTTGGGTGAACTGAAATAGAGGGCTATATGATCCTTCATATTCATGTTTCCAGCAGCTTCTTCCTGTATCTCACCATCAGGTTTCTTCTCATTGCCACCACCGTCTGGAACCACCATGTTTCGACGGACTGCGGATGATAGCTGACCTGCTCAAGCTGAACCACGGCAGCTGAAGATGTCCAGAAAAAGAAGCCTGCAATGTGGGGCTGAATGAGGTTCATAAATCATACACTTGCGTAAAATTTTGAATGGAAATTTATTTTATGAGACAAATCTGGTTCAGAGTTTAGGTTTTTGGTCTGTTGCAGCCCAGTTTGTTGCTTATTCTCAGATAAAAAGTTTCCAATTTTGCATGAAACAAACAGCCGGATTAATTAGATGACAACCTGAACCTTCTTAGATCATGCATCACTAGTGGTCCGATACTAATCCTTGGTACAGATTTTGTTCATGCACTTCCTTTATAGTTCAAATGGAAAAAATTCAGTCTGAAACAGCTTTTGTCTGAAGCGGGTTATTTATCTGTTGCAGCCCAGTTGTAGCGTATTCTAAAATAAAAGGCGTGGTTTTGCAATTGCATGGGATACTCAACTAGATGAAAAAATTATTTTCCTTAGACTATGCATGGATTAGTCCAGTACTAATAAAATCCGAAACAAACCAAGAACAGCACCATGTATTAGACGATAGGGTACATACCTTGTCAGGCAAAACTGATTTTCGTTTGCTTCCAGGGCTAACTCAGATCGAGCTGAGAAAACATTTCATTGCTTTGATATATATATCAGGAGCTGAACTCCTCTTTTTGGTAGGCAAGAATATGAGCAAAGAAGAAGAAAAGGCCGAAGAGAGAATTAAAGAAAATATAGGTACCTTGCAGCAAGGGAAGGAAAAGACTTGAGCAGGGAACTGGAGAGGAGGAAGAAGATGGAGGAAGGTTGGGCGGAGATTCAAGCGGGGGAATTCGTTGATTTGGCCGCCGCCGCCACCCCACCAGGCACCACCACCTGGACCAGACTAGGACTAGCAAAAATTAATTTTAATCAGGGGAGAACAGGAGAGAATGGATGAGAACAATAGAATACAAGAGAGAAGGAACAAAAGTTGTCGTCGTCAAGTACAAGGTCGCACAAAGGTAGCTTCGTATCTGCCTCTCCCTTGGTTCCATTCAACCTCTATGAAAAGTCGTGGCTGGACTAAGCCAGTAGCAGACCCAAATAATTGGTGGACATCTCTAATCTCTATAGCTTCGGATGTCCCATGTAACTGGAGGTAATTGCACAGGAGATCATACAATTTGACAGGTCAACTCGGAAAACTGCCAGGTAGTCCGCGAACTTGGTGCACCCAATGTCAAAATTTACGTCAAACAGATCTGGGATCTCGTTGGATTCGTAGATTTTTATAGATCAGACTTCTTAATATTAGGTCAGGTTAACTTGACTAAAAAATTCATAGCACGCGTAAGAAAATTTTGACTTGGCTCTGGTACGTAGGGGTGGGTGATAGATTGGTATTTTGAATATTCTTCGCAAAAATAAGAAGAGTATGTTGGATGGAAAAAAGACATTAGTTCAGTTCTCCGCCAAAAAAAATTAGGTAGTCAGTTTTGTTTCTGTGACAGTGAAAGTAGTACATATGTCAAGACTTAGTAACATGACCATGTTGGTCTTATTTCGGCTGAGATCTCTGTGTTAGAACAAATAGTTATGTCCTACTCCCAATTGGAAACTTCACTGGACGACTAAGGGAACTGTGTGACAAATAAATTGGCCGGCTAATCTACTAGATTTTCACCTGAGTTAGTACACAATATCTTTATATATTCATACACTGCAATCACAAGAACCTAGGGTCGATATGAACCATTTTTCACATTATTCACCTGCATCGTGTAATAGTCCCATGTCTCCACTCAGGAAAGTGAAGACGAAAAACATAACATCAATCAACGCCTAATGCATAGGCAGCCTTACCAGTCCTAGTGCATTCTCAAGATAAATACTTATTTACAAGGGAAGGAAGCGTGAGCAATCACAAATTTCTAATACTCACACGCACATACTATGACACATGCACTCACAAATGATAAAACCTACATGCATCAGCAACTAACTAATTAAGCTCACAGTACAAGTTTCTCAGCTAGCGAGGGTTGATACTGGGCATAACGCCGCTAATAAGGTTGCTGCCGGAAACATCTGATGACGACATGTACTGGTCGTTACCCCCGGCAACCATCCTCGACCCAGATGACGTCGCCGTGCTGCCGCTGGTGTGGCTAGGGTCCATGGCGACGGACTCCGAGGGCACACCGTCCACCTCCGGGGTCATTTGCCATATCGCCTCCAGCTCTCTCACCACCTCCACCATGGACGGCCTAGCATCTGTTTCGTCACGGCAGCACCGCAGCCCGAGCGCGGCAAACCTCTCCACGCATTCCCCCGGGCATGACCCCATCCGCATGTCCACCACCGACAGTATCATCCCCGCTTGATTCGCTGCCACCACCTGCATACGTGTGTGTTATCGCGATTCAGTTTATGCTTGCTAGCTACCATGGTTCTCATCACAAACAAACACTACACCACCTCCATCGAAAAAAGTGAACTTTGATAGTTTACCTCTCTGACTAGGTTTTTTCCATGAGAAATAGGCTGCATCCCCGTTAGGAGTTCCAGAAAAACAACACCAAGGCTGTACACGTCACTTTTGTCCGTCAGCTTATGAGTGAGGAAATACTCTGGGTCGAGATAACCCTGCAAAAAAAGCCAGACAGATCAAATTAGATGCTCCTTAGTATTACTAAGAAGCTCCTTCGTATTGCCTGTGAATTAGATGTTGCTTGAAATGCCACATGCTTATTTAGGCGCAACTAGTTGATGGCAAGATACGCATAATGCATGGTTAAAAAAAATTACTCACCGGGGTACCCTTAACGACAGTGGAAACATAACCAGGAGCGGTCCCCTCTGTTTCCGGCAGTGGAGCAAGCCGCGAGAGACCAAAATCAGCAACCTTCGCTACAAACTTTGTGTCCAATAAAATGTTGCTAGCCTTGATGTCACGATGAAAGATCGGTGGGTCTGCTTCCGTGTGCAAATAGAGAATGCCTCGTGATGATCCCAATGCAATCCGTAACCTCATGGCAAAACTTAGAGCTTCTTTAGCTTTAGCTGTTAGGACAGGCAGCACATCAAAACTACAGTACAGGAATACCAGTGAACAGTATGGCACACATACACAAAATCAGAAGTAATTTGCAAGCAAACAAAAAAATCATGGAGACTATATTGGTTTGAACCCAGAAATTAAAATCCAAAAGACATAGATATGCAAGTTAGGTTCCTTGAAACCTCACATGATTGAATTTGTTAGGTAAATAAGAGATGCTTATATTAATGTTGTGAGTTCTAATTGAGGAACAAATTGGAGGAATAAAATTATTTGTCATCAAGAAAGCATGCACTATACTATTAAGCATGCACAATGATCACAACAGGGAAGTTCATATGTTCTTCTTGATATCATTTCTCAGCTGGATCTCCTAACATTATTTGTGTGACTGAATATGTTATCTGTATCAAGAGAAAGGCCAAAAATTGTATATCTATGCATGTTAGATAAATACAAAACACCCTTGCCTGAGAGGGCAAATATGAAACAAAGTAAATCAACAAGATGTGCACATTTCAAAAGTTATGACTGAAAATAATTGAGGCGCAGTTTAGTGAGTACAGAATGAAGTTCTAACCTGACAGATTATCACGCAGAGTACCATTTGGCATATACTCATACACCAGCATCTGCAATACATGGTTCACAGCATGAGTTAGGATCATCATAACGTTGGACCAAATATAAAGTACCATTAGGCATAAACAGAAGAATGTAAGCAACTGTTCAGCTGCCATTAAGACTGCGCACAAGATGTGCTCTAAATAACAAAGTACCAATCAACAGAAAATGAGCTTACAAGGAATCACTTGTGCACTTAACAATAAACAATGTGCTTAATTGCTCTAGCAGAAATAGGATGATGAAACATGTGTTGATGTATAGAAATAGGCTGATAACACGTATTGATATACATGCACATCAACAGATGCAAGGATATCATATTTTCCGCAGCCCATTCTAAAACACGAAAGCAGATGAATAATCAACCAGCATTTGATGAAATTAGTATCTTCAATTAATTTATAAAAAAATAAATGTTGCAGGGATAACCTGCTCATCCTCTTCGTCGCAATAACCAAGCAAGGAAACCAGGTTTCGGTGATGCAGCCTGGACAACAATTCTATCTCTGTGAAGAACTCCTTCGAACCCTGCAGAGATCCCTCTTGTGCGCGTTTTATTGCTGCTATTCTTCCATCAGCCAACACGCCCTTGTATACTTTTCCATATCCTCCTTGACCAATTAGTGCCGAATCACTAAAATCACTTGTACAATGTGATAATTCTTCAAAAGTGAAGTCTTTTACGCCATCAATTTTCATTGGAATTCTTTTCACTACAAATTCAGTAAAATATTGTCATGAAATAGCTATACCTATTTTTCACAGCAACTCAGATAAATAGCAACTCATACCGAAAAGTCAAAAAATATGTACAAACATTTCTGTACCAACAAAACCAGAAGCAAAAGAAGTGACAACTGATTTAGATAAATATATGTGGAAAAGTGAAACTTTACACTGTATTTGAAAAAAGAGACAAATCATCAAACAATTTTACAATAGCAAGTAGAAATAGAGGGTTTACCAGTGCGTTTCTTTGAAAATCGAGTCGATCGCCTTCTCAATATGAAGAGAGTAATGATGGATGAAAGAACTGCCGCTGCAGCAAATGCTGCGATGACAATACCAACAATGGCACCTGTACTGAGACTGGACTTAGCACGACGTGGCAGTACTGGAAAGAAAGCATGGGAAAAATGTGAGCTCTCTCTTCAATAATTGCTACAACTGCTAGACACCAGCTGGCAACATTTCATAGTGGTTACATTTGATAAAGAGCACTACATATGATGGATACTTCAACAATAGTTGGCATCAACATCCTCTTAGATACCAATTACTCCTTTTAAGATGTCATAAATTCATATTCTTTTGGGGTTCAAAAAGGGTGTTGTATTATTTTCTGTCGACCTAGCTATACTGTAAGCCAATAAAACTGTTAGATACTGTATTAGTCTCTTCTTTGCTGTAAGCATGTAGAATACACACATTGGCCTTTGGCCAAGGGAATACAGCAAGGTTCCAACACAAGGGTGAAGTTGACCAATTAGAAAGACTGAGAATCAAGGCACCGAGGCCTTATGACAATGAGAGCACACCTACGTCGACAATGGCAAACTTGATAACAGAAAAAATTCAGGGAGACATGCTACTCCCTCCGACTCATATTACCTTTCGCAAATACGGATGCATCTAGCACTAAAATGTGTCTAGATACATTCATATTTGCGAAAGGTAATATGGATCGGAGGGAGTAAGTGAAAATTCTTTGCAAGTTGAGAAACACACATGAAGCTTACTAAGTTAGGACATGTGTGCCACGGTAATAGGCTTATTTGATTGATGTGGTACATGATACACATTTGCTTAAAGAGATCAGGGCCTTATTAAGTGAACAGCATCGTCCTGTGGTGCAGTGGCGTCACCGGGAACAGATCAGGGAGGGGGGAGGTGGAGGAAGGATTCCGGCGGCGTCGGTTTTAGGTATAGGCATCGGGGAAGATAAAGACAGGAGGCCTTAGCAGCTCGATGTGATCTCATATACTCCACGTGGCAGTAGGGAGTGGGCACCACTCTCACTTGGGTTTGAGCCTAAATGAATGTTTGGAACCAAAGTCAACCAGGCCTAGTTAGCTACCATCCGTTCCACCAAAAAGAAAAAAAATCAAGAAAAACTAGCTACTGTATGTTGATCTACTATACGAAGGCATTTGCACATGTGATCAGTGATCACTGATACAAACATCTGTTACATGGCAATAAAAATTGCAACGAAAGGAAATATGGAGTGGAGTGAAGATTAACTTGCATATATACATACCGTTGTCATACCACCCTGGAATGAAGTCAATAAGCTCGTAAGGCCCAAATATATCCGAGTCTGCAATCAGCCACCCTGTGAACATGTCTCTCAGTCTCAGCACTTCATGCGAGTTAAAAAACACAGTGTTGTTTGGGAATAGCTTCAGCTTCATCTTCAGCCTAGGGCCTTCTTCCCACTCGAAAGTAGAAACTTCCAATTGGTATGAGGACAAAAAGAGTCCTGATGATAGGTACTCTTGAAACTGCGCTTCATATGGAACAAAATCCCAGAATCCTGGACTCTTCAGACGGTAATCGACGTAGAGTGGAACGCCACATGAACATGGGTTTGGTGACTTGAGTATACTTTCGAAAGGAAGGTCGGTGGAGCATGGCGAACAAAGTGTGCTGTTATCCAGGGAACCTCCTCTGGGAACAACTGATGAAGGTGTTCCACAATACTGAGATATGTTCAGTTGGTTTGGAGATGTGCATATGGGGTTTCCAGATAACCTAAACATGCCATGTTAATAAAGGAAGTATAAGGTACTGGCAATGGAAAATAGATCTGAAAACTCCAACACCATAGTTTCTTCCCTTGCTTATGTGAATGCCATTCTTTTTTAAAATGTGTAAGTTTGGGAAATTTCAGTAACAAACAAACATATAACCAACATCAGGTTTTTTAACAAATAAACCTTGTCAGACATTCCTTGGTATCAACACAGAATATTTCCAACAGTACAAGTAGTTCAAGATTTTTCTTATTTAAATTAACAAGGAAATTGTACAATACAAATGCTTACAAGATGGTAACATTAGCAGGGGGAGTAAGAGGACCAGACAGATTCGTGAGTAAGTTGTTATGGAAATCCCTGCAAAATATTTAACAGAGAATATTAGACTATCAGTCCCAATGAGATATGTCAATTAAACACTTCTAAAAAAGTCAGAAGGTTCAACTTAGGGTGGTCTTACAATATCAGACTTCTGTTCCCATTAAAATTGATATTTCGCCAGACATCAGACGGAACAGGACCGTCCAGTTGATTATTGTCCAATGACCTGAATGAAAACAAAACAAAAAATCAGCTCAGTTTGATACAACTAACCATTCATGAACATTACTGTCATGCAGCTGTTTACAATTTTGATTGTTGAAATTAAAGTTGTTATCATGGAATAGGCCCACAGTAGGTTCTCTAGCAAGCAATTAGTGTCCATGTGATAATGCCCAAAGGGAAGATTATGGGCGCTTGGTTCCTACTTATTAAGTATTTAATTTGCAATAGAATAATATTTAGTCAGCTTATCTATTAGATAAATGTTACGCATATGAGCAGATATACCTATATATAAGGAGGCATATTGTAATTACTAATTCACTGCTCCTAATATTGAGGAATAACGAAGTAAGACCATGCCTCCTCTAAAGTTCTCCTATCTAGATATTTATTCCCTATATAATTTAAAGGACGTAATAACACAAAGAACAAATATCATACTTACAATCTCTGGAGATTAGGAAGGCCAGAGAAACTTTCAGGAATGGAACCATTGAGACGGTTGTGGGAAAGATCTCTGCACAACGTTGAGTGTAAAATGAAATGCTTCCTTGGTTAGAAGGGATCAATCGATGACACTTGAAAAAACAAAATGACATGAGTTCTTTGTGAGTGTTCTGAGTTTATACATTGTAGTTATGTTGCTCGCTAGCTGGCCAGATGGTATGGGACCTGTCAACTGGTTCCAACTAATATCCCTGAAACACAACACAACAAAGATCAGATTAAGTGATATCTGCCATGTGTGAGATTTTTTCCCTAAACAAATATGTCATATGTTGTTCCATATAAGGTAATAGCCAGCTCAGAATTCTACATACAAGTAGCCAAGTTGTGGTATTCCACTGACATCAGGAGCGGGACCTTCCAAGCTGCAGTTCCTCAAACTCCTGATGTAGACCATATCAATTAGATTAATCTGAAACTGTCATAAATACTTAAAAAGAAAAGCAGATCAGAAGTCTGAACTTGAACTTACAATTTAAGAAGTGTGGTGATATTGCCATAAGATGAAGGAATTGAACTTCCCGAGAAGTTGTTGTTGTCTAGCTGACTGGCATCATTTTGGAAAGATGTAATTAGACAGATAGGAATGCATATATTATCAAAATGTGATATCTCAAAGAAACTGCGGAAAAAAAACTGGAAGTTACTCAAGGTACTAAGGATATCTCAGTATATTTTGTGTTTTGCCTCTTTCTAGTTAGTTTTGAATTACTTATGTCATACAAATGATAGAAAAATAACAAAAAGGCTAGCAGTCATGTTGTTTCAGCTTCCAACGGTTTACTGCTGGCAAGAAATAACGCCATAAAGATCAGGGTAAGATGAGTAGTAATCCTAGACAACTAACTGAGATAATCCCAGCTAGAGCATGCTTGCAGTCTTATGATTGAATAAGCTATCACAAGGACACACACATCAGCAGATAGTGTTCAGTAACTTGATTGTGTTGCTCCCGGAAGTGTAGGTAAACCATAAAAAATACAGTCAAAATCAATTCAAGTTAAAAACAACAAACACTGAGTATCTAATTGTGAACTTTATGTAATACCACAAAATTAAATCCATTTCATGATCAAAAATTGATACCCAACCCACCCAACCAAGATAAGCAAAAAGATGATATTATTTGAACTACTGCACAATACTAGGCTTCGTACATGATGAGCAGTTTTGGTAGCTGTGATAATTCTGGAGGAATATAGCCTGATAAATTATTGTTATCCAACAATCTGCAAACAAATTATATGGTCAGTAGATTATATATGAAATATATATATATATATATTATGGTAAGTGAGCAGTCAGGTACTTACAGGTGAACAAGTGATGGTAATCTGGACAATTCAGGCGGAATTTGACCACTCAACGAATTATTGTTCATGTGACTGGATAGAAATTGGAAATCCATTAGTATAAGGATAACTATCACTCGTTTTGTTCAATATGAGACAAAACCATATTCTACTTACAAGTGCTTGGTTTTGTTCAGGTTAGCGAATGATTTAGGTATGGGTCCAGATATATGGTTCTGATCAATCTGAATCCTATTCAAATTAGGAAGGAAGCCAATTGACTCTGGTAAAGGACCAGTCAGCAGGTTCCCGTTCACGAGTCTGCAAATGTAAACAATGGACATCTTGTCAGATGAGCTAAAGCAACTGCCAAATCATCTCAGAGAAAACAATTTATTTAAAAATCTGTATGCAATAACTAAGTTAATATATACAGAAAACAATAACCTCCAAGTCTGACCAGAAGTTCAGGTAGACCATGAATGCTACAGATTTCAACTTACAATAGTTCCAGAGAAGTAATGTTGCCAACCTCTGAAGGAATGCTCCCACCAATTTTATTCCACATAAAATCCCTTGAAAGGAAATTAGAATAAATAGTCAGTCAGCCTGGTGCATACATGCCTTTATTGAAATGAACAGAAAATCCACACGATAATTAGCCAGCAAAACTCAATTTACTTACATTATTTTCATGTGAGAAAGCTGGCCAAGCTCAGGAGCTAAAGTCCCAGATAAATTCAACCGTAGAAGCTGCCTGTAATCGCATACAAGGATATCATCAAGTGAAATTAGAGGAACAAATGCTCCCTAGTACATCAAAATACATTTTGCATCTTCTTTTTTGCATTAGCAGCTCCATCAAAGAAATTGATACTCTAAGTAGAAGGGTTGTAAAAATGTTATGGACACGAATGAAAAGGAAAACACTTGTGCACATACAGTTCTTTGACATGAAAGTATCCATCGCTTGCCGTCACATTTTCACAGATAACACGAGACCAATTCCCCCCGCATGGGTCTCCACGGTTCCAGTTGTCGAGACGTCCCAGCGGATCGTTCAAGCTATTTTTGATAGCTCTCAAAGCATCGACTGCAGAGCAGACGTACCAAATGTACGGCAAGTTAGTTTCATTATGGAAGCAGGATATAGAATTATAAATATATGTGGCATCCCTAAAATGTGTTGTCCTCTGCATCTGTTCTCAAGTGAGGGGTCATGGTTATGAGGGAGAAGTAAAACAAACAAGAACAACTATGGAACTAAATAAGAGGTATGTAGACAAAGTGATGGGTTTTACTTTTACCTTCCCATGGTGCCGTGACCTGTGCAGCCGCCGGTTGCAGATGCACAAAAGATAATGTGAAGACAACAGCGCAAAGATAGAACAGCTGTGACCGTAGCATGATGCCGTTGCAGAGAAAATTCCCTTAAATTGGCAGTGCCGTTCTCAGAGTTCAGAGACCCAGGATATCCGTGATGGCGGAGTCCATTAACTGAAAAGGACCAAGTAGAGAAAAAAGATCATCTTAAGGCTTTGATGCACCAGATTAATGCTCAAACTCAAATGCAAATTACGATGGGTCATGGGTGTGTCGTTATAGTAATTGTGGCATATGTATCTGGGAGTTCTCACAAGTCGGAGGACCGTTCTTCGCGAAAGTGTGCAGTCAAGAAACTCTTGGAAACTAGTAACGACAGTAAAAATTCAAATGGATTTGAGATTGGAGACATGATCTTGATATGAGATATGGCATGGGATGTTAGGTGGAAGGAAGAACTATCCTGATCCTTCTGCTGCTGCTCCAACTAATGGTCAACTACAAAGGAGGCCAAGAATCATGGCAGCACGGCATGAATGATGGACTCAATTACAGGACCAGTCCCGAGCAAGCATGGAAATGAAGAGCAAGGAAAACGAAGCAGAACAGAACTCACCAGGTAGCAAGCATGCAGGACAGAACAAATCACCGAGGAGAAGAACAGATAAGCCGATGATGCAGGACAAAGGTAGAAGGAAGGAAGGCAGGACAAAAACGGAGAAGGGGACAGGGATTGACTGATTAAAAAGTGTGAGGAGTAGTGAGCAGCACGGAGTCCAGTATTGTAATGGGGGTTGGAGAGGGGATTAATGGGGAGGAAAGGGACGGCAAGCTGAATCTAGGGGCCCTTCCATGTTCTGTGTTGAATCCAATCCAACTTTTGGACCCGTTCTTGCTCCAGCCAACAGTCCCAGAAACATCAAATCTTGAACAAATCCTTGTTTCGCCATTGAAAAGGCGGTGAGTAAAGGAGAAGAAAAAAGGCGGTGAGGAATTGACTATAGAGCATGTGGGGGATTGGGGTTGGTGGCATACACCCATCTGTTTCCCCTGACCTCAGCACCACACTTCTCCATTGAATCCGATGTCAACGAAAGTGGGTACGCCGCAGCTTCCTTCGCCATTAGTCTAATTGGGCCAACAAACCTAGGCAGCAAGAAGAAGAACGAGTCTCCCCGGAAGGAAGAAAGAGTCAAGTGAGCTAGGCCATACCTGAACGCCCTGACCATCCTTCCGTTGCAGCCGCCTCGTCCTTCTCATCCTCGACGTCGCCGCCGGCGGCGGCGGCCATGATTGCAGCGCCGCCGCAATGCGCGGACGAGGGGGAAAGGATGCTTTCGCTGGCATGTGGGTCCCGAAACACTAGATATGTGTATGGTTCTTTTTTAACCAAAAAAAAGGAAAGAACAAAAATGACTTCCTGAGAAATGGGTGGCAACGGTCAACGGCACGTGGAGTCTGTCCTCTTTTTTTAAAAAAAACTTGGAGACTGTGCTCTCACTTCATAGAAAAACTTGCATTTCCTCCACTTTTTTGAAAGGTTAGACATACACGTGTGTTCCAACCTCTCATGTTAAAAATTCATTCCAGGATTACGAGCCAAGCCGAGTCTCCTTTCAATTAAGGCCTCCTAGTAGTTTAATCCCTTTGATAAAAAATAATTATGATAACTTACTACTTCCTCCTTTTCACTTTATAAGTTTATAAGGTTTGCATGTATATCTAGGTTGTTAATTGGATTAACTTAGTATATGATAAATATTATAAAAATATATTACTAAAAACTTTAGATGTTCTATTTCTAATAGTATAATTTTTATACTAAATAATTTATTTTATATAAATCAAATTGATTACCTAAATGCACGTGCAAGCCTTATAAACTGATAAGAAGGAAGTATAAATTTTATACTCCATCCGACCCATATTACTCTTTCCTAATATGAATATATCTATCACTAAAATGTGTCTAGATACATCTATATTAGCAAATAGTATTATGGATCAGAGGGAGTTATAAATTGTGCTAAATAATTTATTAGAGTGAGGAGCTAAAATCCGATGAAAATATCTAAAGATCTTGGCCGGCCACGTTGAAAATCCGAATGGGGACGAAATACAGGACAGAAATATAAACTAAGTTTCAAGAGGGCCCCAAGAAAATCTATAATATATATAAAGTTTATCCCTACTAAGTGCTTTTAATATTTGCAAGCTCAATTCTCTCAATTCTAATGCAGCCACATCACCCCGTTTATATTCAATCCATAGGATAGCGATCGTACGTTTAAGGGTACCCTATGCTTTAGCTACATCTCCTGGTATGACCCGAACTCTGTTAATACTAGTTGATACCCCGCGCGTTGCGGCGGACATTAGAGATATTTTTTTTGGTACCCAAAAATTAGCATGAAGAGTGTATGAAAATAATGTTCATTTGTGTATACTGTTAAAAAGTGCAAGCATATAGCTACTTACTTGTTGCGCAGTGTGGCGGGAATCATATATAAAAAGTAGCTCCTTTACATTATAGTATATTTCCCTATACTACTACCACATGACTTCATCATTATCTTGATAATTAAATTTATACCATCCCTTTCAGTTTGTTGTGACTGCACCGCTTATCTTTTTTTTCTAAAGATAGTAATTATTTTATTTGCCACCACAGAATTGATTTATACTGCACTATATGGGATTTTTCTGCTCCTTAAACAAAATTAGCTCTCAGATAGTCTTCAACATTATGTGGTCGCTATCTTTTCCACCTGAATTACAGACAAATGTATCTATCCATATTATGTCCTCTCATGTGTCTATGTAGTTCTGAATTGACTTCTTCACTGGTTACTTTCATGATTAGGATACATGCACCAAAATAGAGCTGGTTACGGACTGGTGATCTTGCTTATGTTTCTGAACTTACTTCCCGTCAGACTGTTCCAGCTGACCTTGAAGCAGTTTTGATCCGGCACCCTGAAGCTGTTGGTGTTGCTGTAACATTGATAAGTTTGAAGCACCCATGTAAGACTAAGCTGATGTAACGTCGTCTATCTTCATGTACTTGAACCTGTTTTTTTTTCCCCTTTTGTTAGTGTTGAACATGATGAAGCTGGAGAGATACCTGTAGCTTTCGTGGTGAGAAAATCTGGAAGCACTCTAACGGGTATGTACTCTGATGAACTGAACCGATGGTTCAGGCAGCTTGATGGCTGATGTCAAAGAATCAATGACCTTACAAAATAACAGATAGCTGGACACCAGGTGCTGCTTCTGTTTTTATTTGCTCTTTTAACTGTTACCTGCAACAACGTAAAAAAGTTAAGAAAGAACCTACATCAAGTCAACAATGTCTTTTTTCGTTGTTTTCTACCTCCGGCCGCCAGAGCGGGGAGGCCTTCGAACGGAGCGTGTCGCCGCCCGTCGACGACGCGAGCGAGTTTGCTGCGCCATGCCGCGCCCGGAGAGGCAGTGCACGGACACAGCAAAATTTATCTCCAATGGATCTGGGAAGCTCGCCTAAGGATTCAGTGTATCTGTACCGTCTTGATTGATTCTGAGCTATGCCGTCGCTCCATGTGGACGTCCGCAACAGCAAGCACCTACCAAGTATAAGCCCAAGTGCGATCTACTGCACCGCATCGTCCAAATTGTGAAGCACCTGACGAAGAAGAGAACTGAGGTAAAGTGGAGAAGACGGAGGTGGTGTCTCACAAGGGGCGCCACAACAACGGGGCCGCTACGAGCTGAACACAGGCCGCGTGGAAGCCCAAGAGTGGAGGTCGGACGACGCATATGATGTGCCTGGCTTAGGAGCAAGGATTTTATGGACACCAATGTCCCTTTGGCTGCCTCCATGCATGTATTCCGCGATCAGCGGGCACGGATGCCCCATCAATTCTTTGACAGACATCATGGAGGAGAGGAAGATATGACGGTGGCGGTTTCTATCTTGGAGTGGTCGAGTGGATTTGTCGTCGTTTAGTTTCTCAGAGGGATTAGCTGCGCTAGGCAAGCTAATGAACGTAGGCTGTACCGTTAAACATGACCAATAGAAAATCTAGTGCGTCTAAATTCAATCTTAGGGCTCCAATTATTTTAGGTGACGTGGCTTATTGTAGAACCTTGCAAACATTAAATGCCCATAGTGGAAATCAATTTTATATGTATTATAGATTTCTTGGTCCTAATTCCCTTTCATCTCCGTCATAAATGCAAAGGGCACGTCCATTGCCGCACGGTTGCACATTTGCGTCCGCCTTCTAGGCAACAGATCACCCTCTGGCCTCCCACCATGATAGCCTATTCCACTCCCATATCAATCAGTATGAATCCTCTTAATCTCCCACTCCGTATACTCCTCAGTTCATCTTCTATGTACTCAGCTGTCAGCGCTGCCCCTGCATCTCCTCCTGGTGGCATTGGCAAGTCCGCTTCCCATGAATCTGCCCGGGGGGTGTGAGGAACGGAGAGTGGTGCCCTGCCCAGGGGCAGCAATCTCCCCTACCTATTTTCCCTACTCTGTACTCCATACAAATTTGCTCTCTGCCCAATTTTGTTTTACCTGCAATATAATTGTTTTAAATTGTGAAACCTGATTCGATTCTGTCTAAAAATCTGATTCGATTTGCAGCATTCTTCACCGCGGATACAAGAGAGGACGACCAGCCAAAATTTGTAGGCTGAACTCCGATTGCTGCAAAGCACCTGTGATATTCGTCCAGCAGTTTCTCTGCAGTGTGCAATTCAGAAAATAAAAAAATTCTTTATGTGCCAGCCGTGCTGCCTCTTTCAATGGTCAAATCTTCACACGAGCTCATTTGCACATAGTTACTGGATTACTGTAAATTGGTGTGCCTTCATCTTTATCATTCACGGTCGGTTTGGGGACTCCAGCATCATAGGTAAATAGTTAAGTTAAAGCTCCCCATGGATCAGGAAAGCATTGAAGAGAATCCAATTCCCTAGTGCAACGATGCAGTATATTTTGGGGTTCTTTATCATGTATAATTTCTATATATTCATATTTTCCAACAGGTCTAAACTATCGTGGCAAAGGTAATCAAGTGAACCATATTTTGACAATCTCTTCTTGATTTATTTTGACCAAAAGAGTCCACTTATTCAGTGTTATGAACAATACCCACTCCAAGAAGCTCTTATGATATATTGCATATTGTTATGTAAATGCATGATATGACCCTGAAAAGGTTCTTTTTTGTAATATCCAATCAGATTTAATAATATATTTGTTTGTCTATACTGAACACCATGTGGGTAATTCAAATGCAATATAAGATCCTTCTTTTTGCTCGATTGTTCATATGGATTTTATAACTGAAATTGGTCTCTTATGCCCGCCGCAACGCGCGGGGTATCCACTAGTTATAATGAGTAAGATGACAACGAATCACTGAGAACTATCTGCAATATACTTCTTTCGTTTCTAAATATAAGATGTTTTAGATTTATGAAGCAAATATATTTAGACACATTTTAGTGTGTATATTCGAGTATACCTACACACTAAAAGGTATCTAAATATATTTGCTTCACAAAGCTAAAACATCTTATATTTTAAAACAGAAGAAGTACTTCACAGCAACGTCATGGTATATGTGGCGACTACCGCCCGCCTAACTCGCTTTACTGCATTGTATGGCAGTCCTTTGTCAGGAGATAATTTCCTATGAAACAGCGATCCAACAAATTCAGACATTTTATGCCGTCCTATAAAGTAGGGTTAACTAGATAGATATGCTACTGTAATTTCTAGCTATTTAAAAACACCACTATAGTTCTTTGTATGTTCTACATACGTTATTAAGCTCATTTAAAGACATATACAACACAATGCACACTCGTATCTTCATACATAGTTATACAAGGTGGACCCTACCTGCATTAGCTTTGTAATAGGCCAAAATGCAGCATAGGCCAATCCGCAGATAGCAAAACATATATGGAATTGGATTAAGCATCAACGTCTAACAATAATTTGTAAGTTTAGTTTCATAGACACTACTCTCTCCGACCCATATTACTCTTTGCTAATACGGTATCCGTATTAGCAAAGAGTAATATGATGCCGTATTAGCAAAGAGTAATATGGGTCAGAGGGAGTACTACAATTTACGGCTATTTGAGAAATGCCATTAGAATTTCATCTTTTAAAAGATTGTCACTACAATTCTCTGTAACGACATGTTTGTCATGTTTTTTCACTCTTCCTTTTCTTCAAATATATGATTTTTATAGTAGTACCGAATGTTTACTCGAACAACAAGCGTGATGCATCTTTGACGTATTCTCGGAGAAAAGAAAGACAAGCGTGCTTCAGAAAATATACAAGTGGACAAGTGGTGGTGGACACACATGAGACGAGCTCCATCCAAATGTGATCGAAGAACACGTTTTGTGTTCATCGTGGCATGTTAATGCTAATGCTGACGTGGAGTAGATAGCACTGCAGGACTCTCCTGTAAGAGTTAAGAGTTATTCAGGTTTTATGCGGTGAGAAAAGCTCGGTCATAAACTCCTCGAGGCAGCATGCAGCGACTGCAGCGGGGCGCTAGTACTTAAGGATTGGCGATGGCACGCGAGCCTGATCTGGGCCAAATCTGGGCTCGGATCTTGCCTAGGAGGGCCACAACAGTGGCCTGCTCGGCTTCTGCAAGATTTCGACGGCAGCGTCCTGATGCAGGGGCTCTAGAGCCCGCTTGGGATGCTAGTGGCAACGCGTTTGCCCGCCATGGAGATGATGCGGCCTTTGGCGCTATTGCTGCTGCACGCGCTGTCGCACGGACTGGTGCAGCTGGGGCCATGTGGGCAAGAGGTCGTGTTGGTTGGTGTTGCTTGCCCTCGGTCGTGCAGGAAGGAGGAAGTCAGGCTGGCAGGTCCCCATGGCGTTGCATCCTTCCATCCTGTGCGGGAGACGAATGGCGCTGTTGGGCGGTTGTGGTGGCCGAGGTGGGCCGGCGTGAGGTGCTGCCTATGGTTGAGGCGACGTTGCTGAGGCATGTGGCTTGGAGGTGTGGTGGTTGGAGGAGAGACGAATGGCGCCGGCGTGGGCACACCGTTTTTGCACCCTCCTGTCCAATGCGGAGAAGAGGAAGAGTGGTTGGCAGCATGTCAAGCAAGCTAGGGAGGTGAGGTCGGCCGTGGAGGCAGGGTGTTGGGGATATACCAAATAGGTATACCAGCGACGTAGTCCTAAATCAGCAAGCCAGGGTGGCCCATCAGGGGTGGTATGGCGGATTCGCCATACCGGGCGGCCCAGTTGCTGAAGATGGCACGGCGGTACTGGACGCAGGCGCTTATGGCGGATCCGGAGACAGGCCCATGGCGGGCTACTAGCGGCGAGCTTATGGCGGATCCGGATGACGGCCCATGGCGGGTGACCTTGTAGCGTACGCGCAGGACTTAGTCTAGGATTCCAAGTTGTATCCGCTCCGGTACCAACGTGTAGCCCACGCCAGGCGCCTTTATAAGCCCGGCGTGGAGCAGCCCTTGAGGCATCAGACCAATCTTACGGCCAATCGCATAGCGAAACAGCCAACCTCATCATTGTAATCGAGCACTTGTTGCCATATAGTAAATTATAGCAGCACGTAGGATCTCGCCACCGTCGCGGGATCTGAAGCTGGGTAAACTCGTGCTACCACCGTCCTGGATCGCTCCTCCGTGTTCACCCCCTTCCACAAACCGCCATACCCCTACCTCTATGGCAGATCTGTTGACGAAACCACGACAGTTGGCGCCCACCGTGGGGCAAGGCGCGTCTGGAGCGCGGATCCAGGCAGGATCCACCTTTGCAGGCATCGGCGACACCGTCGCCATCAGGCGCGTCCTCTACGATTCCGGCTTCCCCATCGTCCCAGCGGATAACCTCTGGGTGCCGGCTAGAAAAGACCCTGCTCGATTCACGGTCATCCCGATTGGAGATATCCATATCTTCATTGGAGAGACAAACCCTACCCCCGCTACGGAAACCAATTTCCGGCGGATTGGTATGGCTGAATTCCCCAAACGGACCGCTTTCGAGCTGGATACGGAGGAGGACTCATCTGATCTGGAACTCTCTAAGTTATCCAGATCGGATCTGAAAAGTAATCCCACCCAGCCCGCCCTAGAGGTAGAGGAAGTGGTGGAAGACCGCAGTAAATCCGCCATGAGCAATCTGGCGTTAGAGACACCGCGGTACTGCCTTGTTGCGTTCGCAGGTATCACTTCGGGATCTACCTCCAATGGAGAAGATAGCCCAGGTGAATCCATCCTAGAGGCACTTAACGAAAGTGGTGAATCGGATGACTGGGATAGCAAAGGCTATGATTCTGACCATTACGATGCCGCCATGAGGAAACTCGAGGCGGAATTGGCGCAGCAGGCACTTGAAGAGCAAGCAGCGGCCAAGCAGGTGTTTGTCACCAACAAAGGAGATGATGCTGGGCAGACAACCGGTGATCCACCATCTCAGGCAGTCCACGACGGAGATGCCGGCAATGAGCAAGGTAACCCGCCACTAGCCGCCGATCCTGCCGCGGAGCAACTTCCCGAGATTCATGGCGGACCTAGGCCGTTACCCGCCATCCCCGAGGACCAGCACCAAGAAGACTTCACGACCCCGCTGGATAAGGTCGTCTACGGAACTCTAGCAGATCCAATCACCCCTGACTATGTCAGAGATGTGAACGATCTCGAGAAGAAAAGGCGAGCACTCCTCAAGGAAGCAAAGCGAGTCGAGAAGATGGGCAAGCAGGTTGATGATGACATTGCAAAGGCTCAGGACACGCTGAAGCGCGCAAGGAACATGGAGGAGAAGTATGCTACTCTCATTCAGAACCAGATCAACGAGGGAGGCGACCCGCAGCTGGTACGAAACCTCGAGTTCACCGTACCAACAGCGGAAACTCTGGCCAGGATGTACATCAAGAATCCGCCATACGTGGACAAAAACCACGATGAAGTTAGGGCTACGCCCATCGAGAACATCGTGGCCGCAAAGGAGCTATTGGAGCATAACAAGAGTCCAGCAGCCCTAGAGACGGCGGTTAAACTGATGACCAAAGCATTAGTGCAGCAGGAAAAGGCTACGTCGTCACGGCGGCTCGAATCTGATCCTGCGCTATGCAGGTCCAGTACTGCGTCTAAAGCTCAGGGGGCTGGCAATAATGGTGGACGTCCTGACAACGAATCTCATACCGGATCCTCGGAGACCCGAAGAAGAGAAGCTCGCAATCGGAGACATGCCATCCCAATATCCTCCGATGACAAACCAAATGGCAAAGGCCCACAGAGAAATCCATCGCCACCCCGCAAGAACTACCCGGCTTACGGATACCAACAAGCCACTGCTGCTCCCCGCCATAAGACCAACATGCCGCCGCCAAAGCATAAGACGTTCGAAGTCCCTAAGGGAGGAATCGTCATACGCGACAATGATGGCAAACGAGGACAAAGCCGTGATGCTGGACGCCGAGACGATCCGCCACGACGAGAAAACAGCAGGGATGGCAGATCCAAGAGAAGGGACCGATCTCGCCATGACGACGGCGCGCATCGTGACGGTGACAAGGACAAGCATCGCTCTACTCGCCGCCACGATGACAAAGGGCAAGGCTCCCGCCGCCATGACGATGACCCATCTCCACGAAGAACGGACGGAAGTCGTAGCTGCAGAGAACAGTCGCAGGACGGCGAGAGTAAGCGCAGACGCGACCCTTCGCCATCCCCACCAGGGAGCCCTCATGGCGGCGGTGGCGGTGGCGGCGGGCCAGCAAGATCGCGCAACTCCCGCAAAGATCCGCCAGACCAGAAGCCCTACGACGCCCGTACCCATCTAAATGAGATTGCCAAGTCTCAAACGGCCTTCTTCCTCGGCCCAAAGTGCTTTGGACCACGGATTCGTGATGAGCCCATCCCGTATGGGTTCAAAATCGAGAAAAATATCCGCCAGTACAATGGAGTCGATAGGCCTTTGACCTGGCTACAAGACTACTTCAACGCAGTACAATTCGCCGGGGGATCTCCCAATGTCGCTGTCCGCTATTTGCCCCTGATGCTATCCGGCACTGCGAGGCAGTGGATCAATGACCTGGCAGAAAACTCCATCCAAACCTGGTTCGATATGCAAACTGCGTTCACGGAAAATTTCGAGGGGACTTACAAGAGACCCCACAACATTGGTGACCTCCAACGGTGCCGACGAGCGGACGACGAGACCTCCCAAACTTTCCTCGCGCGATGGCTGGATATGAAGAACTCCTGTGAAGGGGTTACTGACGAATCCGCCATCCTCGCGTTTATTGACAGTTTGGAGAGAGGCCAACTGCTCCGACATCGCCTGTTGCGGGAAAGGAACGAAGGGAAATTGACCCTAAATTCCATGATCACCATTGCAAGCAACTACGCGGCCGCTGACGATGACGCCAGCGAATCTCTGAAGGCTTCCGCCATCCAGAACACTGGAAAGCGGAATAGCAGTAACAAACGGAAGAATCCGCCAGAAGAGCCGCAGGCTCCGGATATGGTCGCCACAACCTTTGCCGACAAGGGTCAAAGCAGCCAGCGCGGCAGGGGATGCGGAGGTGGCGGTGGCCAGCCGCGGAGTTCCGCAACTCCCGTTTCGGCGCCATCCGCCCCTGTGTCCTACGATGAATACCGCGATATGCCATGTTTTGCCCATCGTGACGCGTCGGGAAAGTGCAACCACACCAATCGGAACTGCAAGTTTGTCAACGACCTCAAGGCGGATCAAGAAGCTGGCTTCAAACGCAGCCGGCGACAACGGCCTCGTGGCAGAGGAAAAGCGGATAAAGACAAGGAGTCTAGGGATGGCAGTGATATGGATGAAGACCCTGCGCCCAAACCCGCCGAAAAGGCAGAGGGTGGTGCTGGCAAGGGTAACCCAATCAAGGACAAAAAAGGCGCCTTTCACGCATTCCTTGGACCCCCCCATGGCTAAGGCGCAGAGAGCTGCTATGCGCTCACTTAATGCCACCGTGACAAAAATCCGCCAGTACGTCAGATGGTCCGAAGTACCGGTGCGCTGGAGCCGCGATGATCATCCAGAGCACATCCCAGATGGCTATTACGCCATGGTGGTCTGCCCTGTAATTCATGGCTATGAGTTCTCCAAATGCTTAATGGATGGCGGCAGCAGCCTGAACATCATGTACGTGGAAACGCTGACAAAGCTCGGCCTTACCAAGACCCAACTCCGCCATAGCGCGGTCACCTTTTACGAGGTGGTTCCTGGTCGCCAAGCTAAGTCCCTCGGATCCATCACACTCAAGGTTGCCTTCGGTAGTGAGGAAAACTACAGAGAAGAGCCCATAACCTTTGAGGTGGTCCCGTTCAAAAGCACTTACCACGTGATCTTCGGGCGCCCCGCCTTCCACAGCTTCCATGCAAGGCCATGCTACATCTGCAATCAACTGAAGATGCCAGGACCGGATGGCATAATCACCGTTTACGGCAGCTTCAGAACGGCAAAGGAGTGCGAGGAAGGAGAAGCCGCCTTCACGGAAGCAGTGTTCTTCGGCGAGGAGTTCAAGGAAATCCACGCCGCTACGGACCCCGCGGAGATGCCGGCATCCAAGCAGGAGATTTTCGCCTCCCCGCCCACCTTCAAGCCTACAGTCGATACAAAACAGGTGGAACTTGTCGCTCGCGATGCCGCCAAGACCACCGCCATTGGGACAAATTTGTCCCCCGCATAGGAAAGCGCGCTCGTCGAGTTCCTCCGTGAGAACCGGGACATCTTCGCATGGTAGCCATCTGACATAACGGGTGTACCCAGGGAACTCGCCGAGCACGCTCTGCAGATAATTCCTGGCTCAAAGCCAGTAAGACAAGCCATGAGACGCTTCGGAGATGAAAAACGCCGCGCCATAGCAAAGGAAATTTCCAAGCTGTTGAAAGCAGGCTTCATCAAGGAAGTGATACATACCAAATGGGTGGCGAATCCGGTACTAGTTCCTAAGAAAAACACAAAAGTTCTGCGCATGTGTGTAGATTACACTGGCCTGAACAAAGCATGTCCAAAAGACCCTTTTCCCTTGCCTCGCATTGACCAAGTCATTGACTCGACGGCGGGATCAGAGCTACTGTGTTTCTTAGATGCCTACTCCGGATACCACCAGATCAAGATGAAAAAGTCCGATCAGCTCGCTACGTCGTTCGTAACACCTTATGGCACATATTGCTATGTCACAATGCCATTCGGTCTGAAAAACGCAGGAGCAACGTATCAGCGCACTATGCAAAAGTGCCTGGCGGATCAAATCGGACGAAACATCCATGCATACGTGGACGACATCGCAGTCATGTCCAAGAAGCAAGATGGCCTTATAGCGGATTTGCAAGAGACCTTTGACAATCTCAGGAAGTACAACATGATGCTTAACCCAACGAAGTGCGTCTTCGGGGTCCCAGCTAGACAACTCCTAGGATTCATCGTCTCCCACCGCGGAATTGAGGTTAACCCGGAGAAGATCAAGGCAATCCTCGACATCTCCCGGCCCATCGACCTAAAAGACGTGCAGAGACTCATAGGCTGCGTGGCAGCAGTGAGCAGATTCATCAGTCGTCTTGGCGAGAAGGCTTTGCCACTCTACAAGCTGATGAAGAAATCAGACGAATTCGTCTGGACCGACGAGGCAGACGCTGCACTTAAGGATCTGAAGAGAGTGTTATCCACTGCACCAGTTCTAGCGGCTCCCGAAGACCAGGAACCCATGTTACTATACATGGCGGCAACCAATAGGGTGGTCAGCATCGTCATGGTGGTAGAGCGTAAGGAAGAAGCGCAGGAGTATGGCGTACAGCGACCAGTCTACTATGTCAGCGAGGTCCTGACGGAATCCAAGCAGCGCTACCCTCACTACCAAAAATTGGCATATGGAGTTTTCCTAGCTTCTCGTAAGTTAAGGCATTACTTCTATGACCATAAGATCACAGTGGTGAGCAAAGCCCCACTGAAGGACATCATCAACAACAGCGACGCAACAGGACGAGTTGCGAAGTGGGGCATTGAATTGGCCTCTTTCGACATCGACTACAAGCCTCGCACCGCCATCAAGTCTCGGGCTTTGGCGGAGTTTATGGCGGATTGGAAGGAAGCGCAGGAAACTACGCCCGTCCCAGAGCCAGAACATTGGGTGATGCACTTTGATGGCTCAAAGTTGCTACATGGCTCGGGGGCTGGAGTAACGCTCAAATCTCCTAAGGGAGATGAGCTAAGCTATGTTCTCCAGATTCACTTCCCCACCACCAACAACATCGCGGAATATGAAGCGCTACTACACGGGCTACGTGTCGCAAAGGAGATCGGCGTACAACACATCATGTGCTGTGGTGATTCTGACCTTGTGGCTCAGCAGGTGGCTGGCACATATAAAGCTCGGAACGAAGTCATGGCGGCATACAGAGATGAAGTGGACGAGATGGCCAAAAGTTTCCTCGGCTACGACATAAAACACGTACGGCGAGAAGATAACATGGCGGCCGACACCTTGTCCAAACTGGGATCCAGCCGTAAGGCAGTTCCGCCAGGCGTATTCCTCGAGCATCTGCGAGCACCATCAGTTAAGATGGTGGATCCAGAAAATCCGGAGATAGCGAGCTCCCCTGTTATGGCGGTTTTGCCTGGCAATCCGCCATGGGCAGAGCCCTTCCTGGAATATCTGACGAACAAGAAGCTTCCCAAAGACGAAGTCCAGAAAAGACAAATCGAGCGTAGAGTCAAAGCGTACACCATCATAGATGGCCAACTCTACAAACGAAGCACCTCGGGAATTTTCATGAAGTGCATATCCCAAGTGGATGGAATCGAAATACTAAGAGAGATCCATGAAGGCGAATGTGGGCATCACGCCGCCGCCAGATCCCTAGTAGCTAAAGCATTCCGCCATGGGTTCTACTGGCCAACAGCCAAGGCAGATGCAGACCGCATTGTGGAGCTCTGCCATGGTTGCCAGATGTACTCCAAGCAAACCCATATGCCCGCCACAGCACTGCATACGATCCCTATAACTTGGCCTTTTGCAGTCTGGGGGCTGGACATGGTGGGTCCGCTAAAAACAGCACCTTCGGGATTTACGCACCTTTTGGTAGCGGTAGAAAAATTCACGAAGTGGGTGGAAGCTAAGCCCATCAGAAAACTTGATGGCAAAACCGCCCTAAAGTTTGTCAAGGACATTGTGGTCAGATTCGGCATCCCACACAGCATCATCACCGATAATGGCACAAACTTGTCTCAGGGAGAAGTTGAAGAATACTGCCATCACAACGGAATCCGCCTTGACCTAGCATCTGTGGCACATCCACAGTCTAATGGCCAAGTTGAGCGGACCAACGGACTAATCATGTCAGGGATCAAGCCACGCCTAGAAGCACCGCTACACAGAGTAGCTGGAGCCTGGGCAGAGGAGTTGCCATCTGTACTGTGGAGTCTACGGACCACGCCAAACAGATCAACCGGCCTTACCCCTTTCTTCTTAGTCTACGGAGCAGAGGCAATCTTGCCAAGTGATGTTCAGTATGATTCTCCAAGAGTCGAGGCCTACAAGGAAGAAGATGCAGAAGCATCCAGACAACTATCTGTGGACCTGCTAGAAGAAGAGCGTGACCTCGCAGCCCAGAGATCCGCCATCTACCAGCAGAATCTCCGCCGCTATCACAGCAGGCGAGTTCGCCAACGCTCGTTTAAGGAAGGTGACCTGGTGCTACGCCTCAAACAGCAGAAGTCCCACAAGCTATCCCCGCCTTGGGAAGGACCCTTCGTCATCAGCAAAGCTCTACTGAATGGATCCTACTACCTCGTTGATATTCGCGAGCTAGATAAGCGACCAAGTAAGAAGCGCAAACGAAGAGACGCTGACGATATCTACGACGAGACAGATCGTCCATGGAACATCGCACAGCTACGTCCTTTCTACACTTAGCATTTCTCTAAGCTATGTAACAGGCACCTCTATATGATCAATGAAATAAAGCATTTGGTTCACTGTTGATTTTTTTTGAGTCTTTTACCTCCTTTATTGTTCATTTAGATCGTATAGAACCTTTTTGCGCAATTGTGCTCTACACTTGCGTCTCTTTTAAATCCGCCATAAGCGGTCCGCGTAGCTTTTTTATGTTTTGATCTTCATTCGATGTTCTCTGTGTGGATTCCAGAGTAGTGACTTTTTGACGATCCAAGCCGCCATCTGCTCAGGGTTCTGGACGGTTGCTATTAAGTATCGTCGCCCTAGCGGATTGTTCGTGCGAAGATTTCGCCATCTCACGAAAAGTCAAGCACAGAGAGCCGGATGGCGGATCGCATAATCCTACGCGTGAAAAATTTTAAGTGTTGTTTTTTGGGCATGGCAAAAAACTGCAAGTTGCATAAAATCAGGCCTGGCAGTTTTCTCGCACAATCAAACCACTTCATAAAAAACAAACTGCAAAAGTTCACAAGCATTCCACTGATCCGCCACAAGCAGATCAGTCATAGTGCAGACACATCACACGCAGTTTAAGTTTAACATTACAGACCCACTCAGGGGCCGAATTGATGCAAAGTATTTTCCTGCCATATTGCAGGGCACATCTCAAGAGGATGGCGGAATCTTGGAGGACACCTCATCCCCGCCATCACCACCTGCTGTAGCCGCGGAGGCTGATGCCGAAGCTTGGCTTGGCGACCCTGGCAGCTCGTATGCTTCATAATATACGTTCAACTGAGTGCCAAGGGCACACAGTTGATCATATCCAAGCACGCTCTGCCGGATGGCGGCCTCGTCCACCGGCGTGCCGTCCTTGCCGCTTTCAGGTATGCTGGAGGTGAGCTGGTCCAGGTCCATCTCGGGATAGTGGGCCTTCGCCAAGGTCAGCGCTGTTCTGGCACCACCTCGAGCAGAGGACAGCTTCCAGTCCGCCACCAGCCCTGGCACCAGCAGCAGCTTCTGCGTGAGCGCGATGGCGGAAAGGTTGGAAGAACCCGCTATCTGCAGGCTCCCGCACGCTTGGCGACCAGCGCTGAGAAGGCCATCAAGCTCCTTCCTCGCTGCGTTAGTGGCCATGCGCAAGCCTTCAGCGGTGTCCATCTCGCTTTGCCCCAAGGAAGCTGCATGGCGGAAAGAAGAAGATGCGTCACGTACTGCATAGCGGAAAGTGAAAAACTACATTATAAGAAGTGGTACCTAGCAAGTTGTCCTGGAAGTGATGGAGGAGCTCGTTAAAGCCTTCGCGCCGCTTCTCAAAGTCAGCGGCGGCTTTGCGGAGATCCGCTATCTCCTTGTCCTTCTTCTTGCCCTGGTTCTCCTGGTCCTTCAGCTGCCTCTCGAGGGTGGCATTTTCAGCCAGCGATTTCCGGAGCTGTTCATTTAGCCCATCCATCGCAACGGCGTGGCCTTTCTTCATCCCCTCAAGTGTGGACTTGAGCTTGGCAGCGTCTGCATGGCGGAATCTTGTCAGTTCAGCATTGATCGAATAAGCATAAAGGAAACTTAAGGTAGATTACCGCTATTCTCAAGCTGCTGCCGCAAATCCGCCACTAGAGCGCCTTTCTCCGCCAGCTCCTTCTCCTGTGAGCTCACGACCTGGACCAGGTCCTCCACCACCTTCTTGTAGTTCTGGCAAAATTTGAAGTGTTAGTCACTCTTAGAGCATCATGATGGATAGAATCCGCCATGACGCTCGGGGGCTACTCATGTTATTTTTTAGTCACTCTTAGAGCATCCTGATGAAGGATTATCCGCCATGATGCTCGGGGGCTACTAATGCTGATTTTTTCTCCTAAGAGCTTTATGCCGGATAATTATCCGCCATAACGCTCGGGGGCTACTCGGTGTGAAATTCAAGTTCGTTCTCTATAGAGCACTGTGTGAACTACCAGCGCTCGAGGGCTACGCTATTCTAAAAACTTACAGAAGGCAACCTTGGAGCCCTATAGCGGATTAAATTTGCGAATCCGCCATGGCGCTCGGGGGCTACTGGGAGTACATACCTCTTTAACAAGACTGGTTCTCTGAACGAATGCCGCCATTGCAGATGACACATGGTTACTGGCCTCCTCTTGCATATTGTCAAGACGGAAAAGAGCCCCTGCTTTCTTCTTCCACTTTGAAGCCTCCCCAGCTCCTGTATCCGTCTGGATTGCTTTTCCACTAAAACTCACTTTCTTGGCACCTTGAGCGGGGCAATCTGATGGTCCAGGACTTTTTCCTGGAGCATCCGCCACCTTGCTGGTATGCTGAGAAGAGGTGGAAGGCCCAGTTGGGTGAGCAGGAGCGTCTGGTGTGGGTGGAATGGCAGCGGGAGATGGCTTGGCTAGCGAAGGTTTCGGGCCAGAAACCTTTCTTCTTCTGAGTGCAAAAGAGACAGTTTAGAAAAAGTTATGCATGGTATGAAGGCAGGTTATGAGTATACTTACTTCCGCTCTGGTAGATTTATAGTGGCGGAATGTTCTGGCACGGTGTCCAGATGGCCACGAAGGGCAGGGGACGAATGGCGAGAGATGACTCTCTTGCCCATTCCACGAATGTGCCCGCCAGCACCGCGGACGCCACGCGGAACCGCCACTACAGGTTCATCCGCCACTACCTCTTCTTCCACCACCTTCTGTCTCTTGGGAGACGAGGATGTCTCGTCCTCATCGTCAGTAAGATCCTTTGTCCGAGGATAGCGGACGAGACCGCTCAATTCAGAAGGTGGCAGGGAAGAGAGCTGCGGAGAAATGTGAAGTTACTCAAGGAAAATTAGCTGTTATGGCGGAATAAGGAGAAGCACTTACCTTTGGACAACTGCCATTCTCATACATAGGGATTTTCAGCTTCAGAGGCTCATCTCGCCCCACTTTAATGATGTTGCGGATCCGAAGTTCGATTTCTTCAGCGGACAGTTCCTCCTTGGAATAGCGCTGGGGATCGTCTATTCCGCTATACTCGCACATCAGGGTTGGGCGGTATTGAAGAGGCTGAATCCGCCGTGAGATCCAGCAGTAAATGGTGTCAGCACCTGTCAGTCCAGAGAAGACAAGTTTCGAAATCCGCCGTGAGCATAATTGGCATTCATCATCCATTGTGAAATCATCCATAATGCCCCAGCTATCCTGCTCCTCGGCGGGGCCATCAGTAAAAGACCGCAGGCCGAACTTCCTTTCAGGAGGGGCCTGGTTAGCCAGATAAAAGAAGGAACCCCGCCATCCCTTAGCAGAGTCGTGAGGGACAATGTAGGGGTAGGATTTCCCGTGCCGAGGAACAAAAGAGATCGATCCGCAATTGCGAGGATCTCCGTTCGCGTCCCGGTTATGGCGGATATTAAAATATAAGCGGAATAAATCTCCGCGTGGGCTGATGCCCAGATATCCTTCGCATAGCGCGACGAATCCCGCTAAGGCAGTGAAGCTATTCGGAGCAATATGGTGTAGCTGTAACCTGTAATGACGGAGAACTTCCCTCAGGAAGTAGGATGGCGGAAGGCTGAAGCCACGATCAATATGGGACTTCAGCATAACGACCTCTTCATCTGAAGGAGTCGGTTTAGCTTCACCAGGCTCAACCCGCCATCTGGAGGCTTCCTTAGCAACTATACGGCCTTCCCGCTCCAAGGAAGATAGAATTTCCTCGTTCAGATTGCAGGAGTCCCAGTATCCTCCTGAGTTTTTGGGTATGGCGGACTCGGTATCCGAGGACCGCACCGAACCTTCAGCAGCTTCGAACTTGGAAGCTTCGCGAGGTGATTCAGGCTCCATGGCGGCAAGTGGCGTGGCGGTAATGACTTCGAGGATTTTGAGCGAGGACGAGGAAGACGATGCCAGTTTGTGGCGGAAAACGCTACCGGCGGCGAGGTCTTCCGCGGTGGCTCGCCGGAGATAGCGAAGCTCTCAGGGCGGCGCTGAAGAGAGAGATAGTGCGTCGGGGGTGAATGAAGGGGTGACCGGCCGGGGGTGAGAGGCCGGGGTATATATAGGCCCCGGGCCTCGAGATTCGTGCCCGCCATCACCACCGCTCATCCCGATCGCAGAAACCCTAATCTGGTGACACATGTTCAAGGGTAAAAAAGTAACTTGGTGAATCTTGCCCTAGAAGGAACTGTGTGCCAAAGTTTACGGCGGATTTCAACGGTATGATCCAACGGATCCCGAAAATCTCGCTAAGATAACTACGTCGCTTGATCCGTTATTTACGGCGGATTGATAGATGGAAAAGGAACATCAAGATAACCGCCATCCCAGCAAAGAAGAGCTATGGCGGAAATGACTTTGTCGTCGTGGTGAAACAACATATGCCATAGGATGGCTTAAATGGGGGCCGAACTAGATGCTGGAGGATTCGGGAGAGGGGAACGGGCTAAAGAGCACGACAGAAAGGAACACAGATCTACCCAGGTTCGGGGCTCTCGTAAGGAGATAACACCCCTACTACTGCTCTACTGATTGTATATTTGGGTCGATGTAGTACACAACAATGGTGCTTCCAAGCTCTCTGCTAGAGAAGGAAGATGAACTGCTAAGTGTAGGAACACAGAGTGACCAACCCTTTACCAGGGCTCCCTATGCCACCTTATATAGTGGTGGCCAGGGTTACAATGGTCATACAAGACCACAAGACACGGGCTACACTCCAAACAGGAGCTGGTGACGATGGCAGAGACCCTTGACTTTGCCCCTGATTGCTCTCGATGGGACGCCATATCCCTGTACCTTGTACCTCTTGAACTGTGGCCTTACCTCTGTGCGGTGAGCTCATACTTGTGCACAGTGAGGGTAGGTAACCTCCACTGTGCACCCTGCCATCTTACTCTGCTACCATGCTTGGATGTTTTCTTCCTTGATTGTAGGGATATGACACCTTGGTTGACTTAAGTATCCCGGATATGACCGTTGGCCATACCCAGGACATATATGCCGGACCAACGACCTACGAGGGTCGGGTAATCCGGCCTCCCCTGCTCCTGCACAACACACCAAATGGTTAGGCCGGCATATCTAAGTATATGTCGGCACACATATACCAGTATTCCGGCTATACCGGCATATCCAGTATTAGCCGGGATACACACATATGCCGGCCTGGCCGATGCTCTTATATTCCGGCCAGGCCCTTTCTTGATAACCCGGCATAAGTCAACCATAGACTTTGTGTCTTTCTAGTCTCTTGACCCTACCGGGGGTTATCCCCCCGACACTAGTCCCCGAAGCTGCCGAGGTTCCCCAGTCATAGCTGTGGAGCCTCGACAGGTTCAACATACCTTTCTTCATTATGTCCCGGTGATCAGATTATATCCCGGCCTCTGTTCCTGTTCCAAAACTTATTCCGGCCGGTCCCGAGGGTATTCCGGACGGAACATATACATCGGGCAGTTAATCCGACATATAGACGAGTCTTCCTCGAGAAGCCATGCCTGACAGCTTTGCATCGAAACTTGTAACTGTCCTGCCACCTCGAACGGTCACCCACGATGTGACGGTTCACAGTGCAGTTACTCCTCGCCATCATTGCGTCATGGCACGGTTACCGGAACCGCCGCCCCACTCTGTGCTGCCACGTGGCGACTCTCTGCAGGAACGGTCGGGGGAGTGGAGCACTACCCACGATCCCCACGACCCTGCCTCTTCGGTATAAATATGGGGTGGGGGTAAACTTGCTCTTTTTACCCCCGCCACAGTGCCTTCTTCCTCTTCTGCTCTCCTGCCCCTTGCGCTTCGCCGCCGGACCGAGGGACAGAGAAGGAGCGCCGCCGACGACCCGCTCTACTCCGGCGCCGACGCCCGACGACGCACGGCATCACCATTGACGACGCCGCCGCCGCCGCCTCTTCTCTCTGCAGCATTGCAGGGAGATTGGATCTTCTTCTGTACGCTCGCCGTCGTCGTTCTTTCGCCGTCGGCCAAACTCCGGTGAGTTCCTCTCTCCCTCTGTTCTTCCTCTTTGATGCTTCTTCATAGCTTCGCATTGGTAGCCATATCCGCATAGATCTAGTGCAGTTCCTCTCTGGATTCGACTAGCATTGCTAACAGCGCTCACAGGTGTTCTTCCTTAGAATTTTTACCCTTATTTGTTTCCTGTTTTAACTGGCTCGGTAGATCTTTGATTTCTGCTAACCTTGGGGAGAGTGGTATGCCGGAGAGACTAACCTCCCTCTTTTCTCCAGCCTTGATAGGAATAACATCACGGGACTCCGGCTCTCACGCCTTGTCCCGGCCACTAAGATGGCATCTTCAAGCATGACGGGCACCTCGGCCTCTGAGGAAGATACCTCGGCCCGAGCCCAAGGACGCTCCGGCTGGGAGGGGTCGGAGGTTACTCCGGCCGACATATCCTGGGTCACCTCCACCAGGAGAGTCCCGGAGGGCGTAGCATGCCGGCTACCAGCAGGAGAAACTGTGCCGGCACCTGAACCTGGCGAACGCGTCGTCTTCATCGCCCACTTCGAGCGTGGCTTCGGCCTGCCGGCATCGGACTTCTTCCGGGACTTCCTCAACACCTACGACCTACAACCTCATCATATCCCGGCCAATGCCGTGATGATCCTCTCCGCCTTCGCTGCTTTTTGCGAGGGCTATGCCGGCATAGAGCCCCTTACTCAAGGCTGGGCGAAGTACTTCCAACTGCGGAAGCAAGTCGTCCAAGAGCCGCCCCGGAGCAAGGACGACCCGCCGGAGACGGCCCAGGAAAAGAAGGACCGCCCCATGACCCTCTGCGGCGCGGCCACCATCATGTCCCGAAAGGGCTCAGACTTCCCCAAGGTGGAGCTCCTGGAATCTTGCAAGAAGTGGCAGAAAAGCTTCTTCTACGTCAAGAACACCACCGACGAGGATCTGCTCAACCTGCCGCCATTTGTGGACGAGCCACCCTTGGCTATGACGAACTGGACCTACAACCCGAAGAACTCGGTGATGCCGGTGAATGCGCTTCACCGGGTTAAGGGCGAGCTCCGGGATGCCGGTCTTACTCCTCAGGACCTGGTGGCCTGCTATATAAGCCGGCGCGTCTCCCCTCTGCAGCGCCGGTCGCACAAGATCTGCCAGATGAGCGGGCCAATGGACCCCACCCGGCACTCCACACATGAGCTGACTCCGGCCGACATTCTGCGCCGGATTAAGGATGTCTGCAAGTCCTCTCAGGCCACTTTTGCCTGGGGGCTAGAACCATACAGCCGGGATAGGCCCGCCCCAACGGTAAACCATCTTATCCGATACATAAAGTCCATGTCCGGCACATAGATACTTAAGCCGACACATGTCTGTTTGCCGACACATATCATATTGATCCGACATACCTCTTCCACCGGCATATTTCCTTGTCTGAATACTTGACTTTGCTGTTTATACAGAAATTCAGCTTCCAAGCCATGGGGAACTCTCGGATCAAGATCGCGGCGGACCGCACTGTTGCGGATGTTGAAGATCCGGATCATTGGGATAAGCTTCCCAGGAGCACCCGTGCTGCAGCTGCCATGGGTAAGGGCTCTTCATCCCGGCATTATACTCAAGACCGGAGTGAGATTGATTCTGACGAGGAGATCCTGCTGTACTATGACCCGATGCCACTTGCGTATGCCTTTCCAGAAACACCTATTGCTTACGAGTTTCCAATGCCGTCCTCAGCTATCCCGGACGATATGGTTATCGACGCCGCCCCTCTGAACCAGGGACCTCCTTCCACCGGCGGACGTGCCGGCCGGAAGCGAGGGGTGAAGCCCCAGCCCGACACACCTCAGAAGTCGAAGAGGCAGAAGGTCGGCGTGCCCATACTGAAGAAACCGAGACCTGTCGCCGTGGGGTAAGTTCCTTCTGCTTGTTTCATTTCCGACATATCTCTTGCTTGCATTATTGACTTGGCGTTTTTTTTCTCTTTCAGAGCTCCTCTTGCGCCGGAACAAGCTTCTGGCTCGAGTGGCGACCCGAAAGTTACCAAGCCCGCGGCCACCGCTACCTCCGACATACCCTCTGCTAGCCACACGACCTCCCCGGCGCCGGCATCTTCGCCTGCGCCCGACAAGACCTCCTCCCCGGCGAAGGACGTTCCTCCGCCAGAACAAGACACCTCTGCCCCCGATGTCCACATGGACTCGGGGGCTCAACAGGAACCTCCGGCTCCTGATGTCCACATGGACACAGGAGCCCACCAAGAAGCCCCAGACTCCGGCGCGCCCACCAGCGATGCCGGCACAACTGACGACGCCGGCGCAAGCGACAAGAGCGCCGGCATAGATTTTAAAGGAAAGGGCCCTGCTGTGCCAGAAGTCCGGACTATTCCGGAACCTGCCCCAGCTGGCCAAGCTTCACCGGCCGCGCCGGAACAGCCTGCACCCGAGACTCCATCCTCTGAGAAGACTCCTGCGCCGACCAAGGCCACTGCCTTGGCCAAAGCCACTGCCCCGGCCAAGACCACCGCCCAGGCCAAGTCCGGCACTCTCAAGTTCCAGCCTAGCAAGTCCGGCACGCCTTCCGCCGCCACTGTTCCTCCTAAAGCAGCGTCCCGGACCAGCTCTGCTCTGGCCCTGCATCTTGGCAGGGCAGCAACCCGTCCTGGTTACCGGGCCAGCTTCTTCGACACACCAGAACTCGAGGGCATCGTCCCTCTTCTGACGAAAAGTGACCAGAGCCTCGGCTCTCTTAAGGAGCGCTGCGAGAAATGGAATGACGCCGACTCCCTGGACACAGCTGAATCCAAGAAGAAGAAACAGGCCGAAGCTTCGGCCACCGGCAACCCAGCTGATATCCTGGCCGCGAAGCCCATTCCTATTGCCTGCGAACTTCTCAGTCTTCAGCAACGACTTCATCGCCTGGCCGATGCCACCAACGTAAGTCCTTTACATATAGATATCCCCAGTCCCCGAAAATGTCGGCTGTCCGGGATACGGACATCCGGGATTTTCCAAGACCTTTTGCACTTAGCTGCTTTTGCAATTAACTTTCCGACATATGAGCTCGATTCGAGCTTCAAATCCTAGTCACCGAGAGCCGGGATAGGTGCGCAGCACCTGTGCCGGGTCTCTACAATTTCACATCTCAATTATTTTTCAAATCCTCTTGACCGAGATATAAGCTCGATTCGAGCTTCAAATCCTAGTCACCGAGAGCCGGGATAGGTGCGCAGCACCTGTGCCGGGTCTCTACAATTTCACATCTCAATTATTTTTCAAATCCTCTTGACCGAGATATAAGCTCGATTCGAGCTTCAAATCCTAGTCACCGAGAGCCGGGATAGGTGCGCAGCACCTGTGCCGGATCTCCTATAGCATAAATAGTTCATATAATCCTCAACTGTACTGGCATGCTTTAGTTATCTCATATCCCTTCAAATCCTAATACTTTTGCAGCGCATGAATAACGCCCGTGCCGACATGTTCCATGACTTGGTGTGCGAGCATCGGAAGCTTTCCGACACACACAGCAAGCTCCAGCTGGAACTGTCCCAGAAAGGTAATTTCAGCCGACATACCTTGCCCTTCTCAATAGTCCTCTGGCCGGCACATCTTAATATGCCGACACCTAATCTTTGTCTGAAATTTGGCAGCTGGTGCCGAAGCCCAAGTCACCGAGCTTGCCAAGAGAGTGAAGGAACTGACAGGCATGCCGGATCCCCTTAATCTTCAACTAATCCTTCTGTACTTCAAATCCTTTAATGTTTTCACTGTTTTCTTTCTTCAAATCCTTGTTTTGACTTCAAATCTTTTCAGACGAGAAAGCTGCACTGGAGGCACGCCACCAGGACTGTGTGTCCTCGGTGGATGTAGCCAAGCAACTGGACGACCGAGATGCTGCTCACAAGGCCGAGATAGAGCAGCTGAAGGGCCGGATCACCGAGCTTCTGGACGAAAAGGAACAGAGGGAGGGCCTACTGAAGAAAACCCAGTCCCTGCTTGTCACCTCCGAGACTGATGCCTCCAACGCCCACGCTGAACTGGATAGCCTGAAGGAGCAGGCCACCAAATGGGAGGTTACAGTTGCACAGCTGAATGCCGACCTTGCCAGTAAGCTTCAAATCCTTTCCCTTTATCCTTCCCGACATAGTGTAATTCTCTCCGGCATAGCGTCTATGCCGACATATTCTCCTTTTGCTAACATTGTTTCTATTCCTCAGACATGTTTCCCGCTTCCGTCGAAGACGTTGAGAGGGCTTTGCAGTTGGACCGAGAAAGCCGGGGTGTTCCGGTTGACTCGCCCAACTGGGACATGTCGGAGCAGCTGCTGGCTCTGCAGTCCCGGAAAAACGCCATGACGCTCTACACCGAAGAACTCTTATATGGCGCCCAGGAGGCATTCTCTGCCCTCTGGCCAGGACAAAGGACTCCCACTGATCCCGTCGACCTCGGCAACGATCTGCAGCTGGCCAAGGTTCGCCTCCGGGAGTGGCGAGATTCCGGCGCGAGGGTTGGAGCTGACGAAGCTCTCAGCTACTTCTTGTCCTGGTATGAAAAGGCTGACTTGGAGACTTTGCGCACTGTGCGCGAAGGATCCATCTGGACCACGGATCCGGAACACATCCGGCGCCGACGGGAGCTGGCCCACAGCTATGTGGACTATGCCGACACCGACGCCTTCGTTCGGGATATCCGTGAGCCGGAGAAGAAGGACGATGCCGGGACATCCGCCGCTGCTGAGGGCTCCGACTCCAGCCAGGATGAAGATGAAGCTGAAGAGGCCGACACTGATGTCCCGGAACAGGCATCTGCCCCGGGCGGAGGTGATGGCTCCATTCCATCTGCTGGGTCCGGCACTCCTGAAGCCGACATCTCCATCGCCACTGCTCCACCAGCCGGCGCCTCTGCTTCTGCCCCTGGTCCTTGACTTTGCAGCATAAAAACTTTAAGTTTTATCAGATCCCCGGTATGCCGGGTGCAGATGTAATATACACGCTTAATTTCCTTTGGTTTGCTACCTGAACAAGTTTTATCTTGGTTTGCTTGTTACTAATGCCGGATCATCTTTTGGCTAAGTCACCGAGTTGTTTTCCTGTTTCCTCAATTTCACAACCTTGGCTACTTGTCTACCTCAATTGGCTTTCGACGTATGAGTCTCAAGGTTGCTTCCTCGAACATACAGTACTTTAACTTTGAGACTTAGACTTCAAATCATCCGACACTTTAAATTTTAACTTTAGCTTTAACGAAAATGTCGGTTCGCTTGCTTTGTATTTCCTTAGCCGTTTTCCATGTGTAGACAATCTCCGGCATCTACTCTTGCTAGCCATGAAGCCGGGTTTCGGACAGCAGCTGAGTCGAAGAGTGGCCTTTGGTGCCGACACATTACTAGGCCGACATAGGAAACATTCAAATAAAGCCAGCCGGCATATAATAAAGAACTGTAAATAAACAACAAATATACCTTGGAGCTAGTTACCCGGCTTCTTCGGGATGCCGGCATTTCATTCATTAGTCTTGTGCCGGCACAACACGCCGGCATACAAAGGAAAATATGGAAATACATACATTGTGTTGCTCAGGAGTAAAAGGGGCGCAGTAGAGCTATGTTCCATGGCCTCTTGGTTTCTTCTCCGGACCTGTCCGCCTTATTCTTCTTGGGGTCCTGCGCATCTATAAGATAATAGGCATCATTGTGCAGAGCTCTGCTCACAATGAATGGCCCCTCCCATGGAGGAGTTAACTTATGCCGGCCTTCTGTTCCTTGCTTTAGCCGGAGTACTAGATCTCCCTCTTGAAATCTCCTTGGATTTACCTTCTGCGCATGATAGCGTCTGAGGTTCTGCTGATACACTGCTGTTCTTGACAGAGTTATTTCCCTTGCTTCCTCTAGCAGATCAACATCATTTTCTCTGGCTTCTTTAGCCTCTTCCTCAGTATATAGCACTATTCTTGGTGCATCATGTATTACATCTGTTGGAAGCACAGCTTCTGCTCCATACACCAGGAAAAATGGTGTGTAGCCTGTTGATCTATTCGGAGTTGTTCTTAAACTCCACAGCACTGCTGGCAGCTCATCTAGCCAACATCCCGGAGTTTTCTCCAGGGGCTCTATCAGCCGGGGTTTTATGCCGGATAATACTAGCCCATTCGATCTCTCTACTTGGCCATTGGCACAAGGGTGGGCAACCGACGCAACGTCCAGCCGGATTCCTACCTCCTCACAAAATCTGGCAAATGGCCCTTGGGCAAAGTTTGACCCATTGTCAGTGATGATGCTATGAGGAACACCATATCTCAAGATTATATCCTTTAAGAATTTCACTGCTGTGTGACCATCACACTTGCTTATGGGCTTCACTTCAATCCACTTGGTGAACTTGTCCACCATGACCAGGATATGGGTCATCTTCCCTCTGGCCGGCTTAAAAGCCCCGACCATATCCAGGCCCCAAACAGCAAAGGGCCAGGTTATTGGGATAGTTTTCAGGGCAGATGCCGGCTGATGAATCTGGTGGGCATATCTTTGACACCCATTACATTTCCGGACCAAGTTTTCTGCCTCTTGCAGTGCCGTTGGCCAATAGAAGCCATGCCGGAATACCTTTGCCACCAATGCCCTGGACGAAGCATGGTGACCACACTCCCCCTGGTGAATTTCCCGGAGCATTTCCAGACCCTCCGCAGATTCGACACATCTCTGCAATACTCCGGTGGTACTTCTCTTGTATATTTCTTTGTTGATGATGGTATACGCTTTGGATCTCCTTATAACCCGGCGGGCCTCGGTTTCATCCGCCGGCACTTGAGCATCCACCATGAAGTTCATGATAGGACGTGCCCATGAGGGCACTTCCCTGACAGTGAACACTGCCTGATCTATTTCCATCATTTCGACCGACACATAATCGATCTCCATGGGCTGCGAAGTCCCCGGGACTGAAGAATCAGTCCCCGGGTATGCCGGAGCAGTCCCCGGGTATACCGGCACAACTTCTTGGCACATTTTACCCTTGCCTTTAGTTTTGCTCCGGAATACTGTACTAACAGCATATGCCGGCCCAGTCCCCGGGACTGAGGAAACAGTCCCCGGGTTATCCGTCCTGGCTCCGGCATCTATCTCCATTGGAACTGCTTCGTCTGGACCTGGCGGGACATAAATGGAGGATGACTCCGGCGAGGGTTTGATCGATGGCTTCCTCAGATGCTCCAGCGAAATGCCGGGCGGGATTGAATCTCGGGAAGACCCCAGCTTGGATAATGCATCGGCTGCATCGTTCTGAGCCCGGAGAACGTGCCGGAACTCACAACCTTCAAAGTAACCACTTAACTGCTGCACTAGGAAACGGTATGATGCCATGTTAGCATCATGCGCGTCCCATATGCCGGAACACTGCTGAATCACTAAGTCAGAATCACCGAAGCACATAATCCGGCGAATTCCTATGTCCTTAGACACCTTCAGGCCATGCACAAGTGCCTCATATTCCGCCACATTATTTGATGCTGCAAAGTGAATCTGCAGGACGTATCTCAGCTGGTCATTCTTTGGTGAACTGAGAACTATGCCGGCACCCAAGCCATGGATTGTCTTGGACCCATCGAAATGCATCCTCCAATAATTTGCATCTAGCAATGGTGGCTCATACTGTATCTCGGCCCAGTCAATAAAGAAATCAGCCAAGACCTGGGACTTGATTGTATCCCTCTTATCGTACTGCGGTGTATATGGTGAAAGCTCTATTGCCCACTTTGCTATCCGGCCGCTGACATCTTTGTTGCTTATAATTTCCGAGATAGGGGCCTCGGCCACTACCCGGATTGGATGCTCTTGGAAGTAATGCTTGAGCTTCTTGGCCGCCATATAGACACCATAGGTCATCTTCTGATAGTGGGGGTAGTTTTGCTTTGAGGTGGAGAGGACTTCACTCAGATAATATACCGGCCGCTGCACGGTTTTGCCTCCTTCCTCTCGCTCTACTACCACCACAGCACTGACAACTCGGTTGGTTGCCGCTATATAGAGCAACCTTGGCTCCCGGGGCATCGGAGACGCTAATACCGGCGCTGTTGACAACAACTGTTTCAATTCCTTGAAAGCTGCATCTGCTTGCGTTGTCCAGACAAATGTGTCAGACTTTTTCATCAACTGATATAACGGCAGAGCTTTCTCTCCCAGCCGGCTTATGAAGCGGCTCAGGGATGCGAGGCACCCAGTGAACTTCTGTACTTCCCTCAAATCTGTCGGCGGCTTCATCCTTTCTATGGCACGAATCTTGCCGGGATTCACCTCAATACCCCGGCTGGAAACAAGGAAACCGAGCAACTTGCCCGCCGGCACACCAAAGGTGCACTTAGCCGGATTCAACTTCATCTGGAATCTCCTCAGGTTCCCAAAGGTTTCCCGGAGATTATCTATGAGAGTCTTGCTCTCCTTGGTTTTTATGACGATATCATCGACATATACCTGCACATTTCTATCTATCTGATCATGCAAACACTTTTGCATACACCTTTGGTAAGTTGCGCCGGCATTTCTTAAACCGAACGGCATAGTGAGATAGCAATAAGCCCCGTACGGGGTAATAAAGGATGTCTTTATTTGATCTGGCTCATACAAAGGGATCTGGTGGAAACCAGAATAAGCATCTACGAAAGATAACAGTTCACATCTGGCTGTGGAATCAATCACTTGATCGATCCGAGGGAGCGGGAATGGATCTTTAGGACATGCCTTATTCAAGTTGGTGTAATCAACACACATCCGCCATACTTTCACTATGGCGGGCTCATCTTTCTTCTTTTCCACCAAAACCGGATTAGACACCCAATCCGGATGAAGTACTTCCTTGATAAAGCCAGAGGCTAAGAGCCTGGCCACTTCCTCCCATATGGCTTTCCTTCTATCGCCGGCATTCCGCCGGAGCGGCTGCTTCACTGGCTTAGCATCGGGTCTCACGTGCAATGCGTGCTCAGCCAGCTCCCTCGGCACACCTTGCAAGTCCGAAGTAGACCATGCAAAGATATCCCGATTCTCACGGAGGAAGCTGATGAGCTCGCTTTCCTATTTGGGATCCAAACTTGCCCCTACGAGGGCATGGCGCTCCGGGAAAGCTTCATCCAGAGGCACCTTTTTGACTTCCTTACTCACTTGAAAAGAAACGCTGCCACCGGGATTTGTCATGCCCGGCATAGATTTGCCGGCCACGACCGTCTCAGCAATCTCCACTGCTCGCTTGAGCCTCTTCCTCTCCTCTGCAATGATCAGAGTCTCGGCCAGATTAGATCCGGCGGTGGCACAAGCCATCGAACGCTTGTAATCACCAATGATGGTGATCACTCCTTTGGGTCCCGGCATCTTCATCTTCAGATACGCCACATGCGTAGAGGCCATGAATTTTGCCAGTGCCGGCCTACCCAGCAAAGCATGGTAGGGGCTCTCCAGATCAACCACCTCGAACATGAGGTTTTCCACCCTGCAGTTATCCCGGCTGCCAAACATGACATCCATCCGGATCTTGCCCATCGGCGCACACGAAAGTCCCGGCACAATGCCGTGGAACGTGGTCTTGCTCGGTTCCAGCATATTTTCCTTGATTCCCAGCTTCTCCATCGTATCCCGATACATGATGTTGATGCTGCTTCCATTATCAATGAGGACCTTGCTGAATCTCACGTTATTAGCCGGCCCTACGAATGTCGGATCCATCACCAGAGCATATCCGCCGGGATTTGGCATGATCCGGGGATGATCTGCCCTGTCCCAACCAACAGCCTGGTCAGACCAGTACATCAGCTTTGGCACAGCCGACATAACGGCATTCACCTCTAGACACCGCCGGTACAAGCTCTGCTTGTCTGTTCTCTCGGTCTCAAAGACCATATAGCTCTGATCATACTCCTTGTACTCATTCCGGCCCGCTCCTGGGCCTCCGGCGTTATATTCCGGATTATAGCTCTGGTCAACTTGATTTACGCCGACATTTCCGGCGTTGCTCTGATTCCCGGGATTAACCGGCCTAGGTGGGACTGCAATCGTATTGGCACCTGTCAACGGCGATGGAGCTGCCGGGACAGAGGGTCTAGCCGGTCCCCAGGGACCTGCACGACCTGCTAATATGTCGTCCAGCCACGAACAGTTCCTTGTCAAATGGTTTGCCGGCTTACCCGGCTGGAATGTGTGAAACACACAAGGCTTGTCCATGGCAAGACCCACAGTATACTTCGGCCACTGCTTCTTCTGGCCGGCGGCTCCGCCGGCATTCTTGTTGGTCCAGACATTCTTCTTCTGGAACGGCTGTGCTTGCTGCTGCGGCTGCTGCTGAGGCTGCTGATAGTCCTCATATCTCGGACGCTGGCTACTGCCGGCGCCCCCTTGCTCTTCCTCCACAGCTGCAACTTGTGCTGCCCCATACCGGTGATCCGGCCTTTCATCTCTTCTCTTGTTCCGGTTATCAGTGCGATAATATTGCCCTGATCTCCCGGCATTGCTGGTGTTCCCCTGGGTTTGCCCCTGTCCTTGTGAATCGAGACTGGGCTGCATGGGATCTCCCAGAGCATAACTATCAGCGATCTTGATTGTTTCGGCCAGCGTGGCCGGCATTTGCCTCTGAAGCTTTTGCCACAGCATGGTGCCATGCCGGCACCCATGAGCGAACCACATGATGGCCTGCTGCTCATTGATTCCTTCGCAGGAATTGCGCAACGTGCACCACCTGGTCAGATAGTCACGGTCAGTCTCATTCACTCCTTGCCGGCAGTTAGCCAGCTGCTGCGGACGGTTGGGCCTCTTGTATGTACTGGTAAAGTTCGACACAAACTGCTCTTCGAAATCAATCCAGCCGTTGATACTCCCGGCCGGCAAATTATTCAGCCATATCCTGGCTGGACCTTCCAACATCTGCGGCACATATCGTACCGCCCATCTGAGGTTTCCTCCGGCGATGTTCACCGCTGTGGAGTAATCCTCCAACCAATCTTCCGGCTTCGTACTGCCATTATATGTCCTCGCGCCACGCGCGAGCTGGAAGAAGTAAGGCACCGGCTCCCCCATAATCCGGGGTCCGAAACACATAGGGCCCGGAGCTCCTTGTCTCTCCACCAACTCTGATTGGTGGATCTTGTCCAGCTTGAAACGTGCATCATTGGCTTCCAAGGACCGAGGTCCAAGCCGGGATGCTATTGGGCCTGCGATCATCTGCTGCTGCTGCTCCGGCTGATGCTGCTCACTATGCCGGCCTTGCTGGTGCTGCTGCTGATATCCCGCCCTGGCAAGGGCGGAATTGCCGTCATCCTCTCGATGTCCCGGATGGCCTGCACCCTGCTGCTGCGCTGCACCTCCGGCGCCCTGCTGCTGACGCCGGGCTGCACTGTTACTCCGGCCACCACCGGCCGCGCCTGCTTCATGCCCGGCCGGCACACTCTGGCCGGGCTTCTTGCTGCCGACATACTTGTTAGCTTGGCCGACATTCTTCTGCACCATCGCCTGCTTTCCGGCGACAGCCGGATCATAGACCTGGATCTGCTTGTCCCGGCGGCCAGAGGTCACACTTTCGGCACGCCGGGCGCTGGGATGCGGGGACGAGGCTTGGCCCCTCGACCTCGCGCCGGCACCTCCCGCCGACACAATGTACTGAGACGCCCCGGCACCCGGGTTTGCCTTCTTAAAGGCCTCCTGCTGCTTTGTAGCTTCAGACAAAAGTTGGTTAAGCCGGGCTTGCTGCTCACGCAGTGCTTCGCCGGATAAACAAGATAAATCCTTAGCTACCTCGGCCGCCGCTCTAAGGTTCTTTACTGGCGAACTATAGACTACCTTAGGCACAGTACTAGTTGCGGTATGACTCTTATCTCTAGCATCTTTTCCTATCTCAGCATTAAGATTTCTGCCTCTAGTTCTAACCTCTTCTATCCGGCTAGGCCGGATTACTACAGGAGTAAAACCATGGGCTGCCTCATACTCACGGAGTTGCCGGTTAAACCGTTCGCGCTCCTGGTTCATGGCCAGGGCCTGACGAGATCCCTCCAGGACCTCCCTTGTTTGCTCCGGATCAACGCCGGATCGCACCGGCTCGAGAAGCCGGTCGATGATGGGAAGAAGAACCTCGCCCCTAGCCGGCACACCGGAAGTGCCGGCCAGGTTCTCCGCACGCTCCAACGGAGGACGCGCCGACCTCTTGACCTTCGGCGGCTCCGGAGGAGAAGCTCCGGCCGCTGCTGCTTTGCCGGCATCTTCCGCCGGCGGCACGGATGTGCCGACCATCATCACCTCAGCCGGCTCTACTGAGCGAGCGCTACGCCCAGCGTGAGCCAGCCGATGTGACGGAGGATCCGACGCCACCAGCACCTCCTTCCTGCAAATTCTCTCAGTCCCCACGTACACCTCGTGGGAACCGAAAGACATAATCCGGCCATCCCAGGGGAACGGCCGGCCACCGAGACAACCGGCGTTGTCACTGACGAAACTGAGCGAGCCTAGCCTCTGGACGAGGCCAGAGACCACGCGCACTCCCGAAGCTGCTATCACAGACCCCGTCCGAATGAACACTCCGCCCAGCATATCGATCTGCCCCACGGTGGGCGCCAAATGTCGTCGTGGTGAAACAACATATGCCATAGGATGGCTTAAATGGGGGCCGAACTAGATGCTGGAGGATTCGGGAGAGGGGAACGGGCTAAAGAGCACGACAGAAAGGAACACAGATCTACCCAGGTTCGGGGCTCTTGTAAGGAGATAACACCCCTACTCCTGCTCTACTGATTGTATATTTGGGTCGATGTAGTACACAACAATGGTGCTTCCAAGCTCTCTGCTAGAGAAGGAAGATGAACTGCTAAGTGTAGGAACACAGAGTGACCAACCCTTTACCAGGGCTCCCTATGCCACCTTATATAGTGGTGGCCAGGGTTACAACGGTCATACAAGACCACAAGACACGGGCTACACTCCAAACAGGAGCTGGTGACGATGGCAGAGACCCTTGACTTTGCCCCTGATTGCTCTCGATGGGACGCCATATCCCTGTACCTTGTACCTCTTGAACTGTGGCCTTACCTCTGTGCGGTGAGCTCGTACTTGTGCACAGTGAGGGTAGGTAACCTCCACTGTGCACCCTGCCATCTTACTCTGCTACCATGCTTGGATGTTTTCTTCCTTGATTGTAGGGATATGACACCTTGGTTGACTTAAGTATCCCGGATATGACCGTTGGCCATACCCAGGACATATATGCCGGACCAACGACCTACGAGGGTCGGGTAATCCGGCCTCCCCTGCTCCTGCACAACACACCAAATGGTTAGGCCGGCATATCTAAGTATATGCCGGCACACATATACCAGTATTCCGGCTATACCGGCATATCCAGTATTAGCCGGGATACACACATATGCCGGCCTGGCCGATGCTCTTATATTCCGGCCAGGCCCTTTCTTGATAACCCGGCATAAGTCAACCATAGACTTTGTGTCTTTCTAGTCTCTTGACCCTACCGGGGGTTATCCCCCCGACAGACTTATCAAGGACAAGCATGGCGGATGTAGATGGTGATCTTGAAGTTCCCTGGGGGCTACTGTTGGGGATATACCAAATAGGTATACCAGCGACGTAGTCCTAAATCAGCAAGCCAGGGTGGCCCATCAGGGGTGGTATGGCGGATTCGCCATACCGGGCGGCCCAGTTGCTGAAGATGGCACGGCGGTACTAGACGCAGGCGCTTATGGCGGATCCGGAGACAGGCCCATGGCGGGCTACTAGCGGCGAGCTTATGGCGGATCCGGATGACGGCCCATGGCGGGTGACCTTGTAGTGTACGCGCAGGACTTAGTCTAGGATTCCAAGTTGTATCCGCTCCGGTACCAACGTGTAGCCCACGCCAGGCGCCTTTATAAGCCCAGCGTGGAGCAGCCCTTGAGGCATCAGACCAATCTTACGGCCAATCGCATAGCGAAACAGCCAACCTCATCATTGTAATCGAGCACTTGTTGCCATATAGTGAATTATAGCAGCACGTAGGATCTCGCCACCGTCGCGGGATCTGAAGCTGGGTAAACTCGTGCTACCACCGTCCTGGATCGCTCCTCCGTGTTCACCCCCTTCCACAAACCGCCATACCCCTACCTCTATGGCAGATCTGTTGACGAAACCACGACACAGGGCTAGCAAAGCTGGAGTGGTGGCTGACTGGTTTTCTGGGTTTGGCGGGTGTGGGTGCCGGTGAAAGCCGTACTCGTCATCGATGGCGGTGCTTGCGCGTCGTGCCTGATACGTCTCCAACGTATCTATAATTTTTGATGCTCCATGCTTGTTTTTACACCATTTGCCTATTGTTTCGTTACACTTCGTGGCACTTTTATGCATTTTCCAGAACTAACCTATTAACGAGTTGCCACAGTGTCAGTTCCCTGTTTTCTGCTGTTTTTGTGTTTCAGAAGTGATACACAGGAAATATTCTCGGAATTGGACGAAACAAGTTCCTGAAGTCTTATTTTACCCGGAAGCTTCCAAAGATCCGAAGGAGAGTAGGAGAGGGGCCACCAGGCCCCCTCACACATGGCTCGCGCGGCCAGGGGCCTGGCCGCGCCGCCATAGGGTGAGGGGCCCTAGCCCCACTTCTGACATCGCCCCTTCGCCTATAAGAAACCTCGGGATGGAAAACCCTAAGGGAGTCGACAAAATTTCCAGAACAGTTCCGCATCTTCGCCACCGCCGCCGACGAATTTCGAGGGACAAAAGTCTCTGTTCCGGCACCCTGCCGGGACGGGGAAGTGCCCCCGGAGCCATCTCCATCGGTCTCCATCGCCGTCTCCGCCGTCTCCATCGACCTCACCGATATCTCCATCAACCTTGCTATCTCCTATGATGAGGAGGGAGTAGTTCATCCCCGGGGCTGAGGGCTCTACCGGTAGCTATGTGGTTCACCTCTCTCTCCCATGATGTGATCTTTATGTGATCGTGAGCTTTGTATCATGTTGAACAAGTAGATGTTATTATTCAGATATTATGTGTACTCTAGTGTGTTATTAAAGTAATGGGATTTCTATTTTCGTGCCCGCAGGTCGTTAGTTGTACTCAGTTTTCCCCAGCCGCTTAGTTTTTCCTCAGTTTTCCCCTCGCTCTAGTTTGAAACCCCTCGCAGACGCTGGGACGGGAGGGTTGCGGTCTGGTCAGAGGCCTTGACCGTTACCGGTGATGGCTAGGGAGCCGCGGTGGTTGTGGATTGACCGATGCTTTTGAATGGTGCTGACGGGTAGGGTCAGGAGACACGTCGGAGCAGCCATCCATCTATCGCTGACGTGTGGGCTGTTTTATTTCCTGATTGTATACGCGGTGCTGCCAATGACAAATGGGGCCGCTCTATAGGGCTGCCGCAGCCAATGACCAGTGGGGTCGTGTATTTTTCAGGAAAAGACATATATTGCCGCTCTGTGGGGATGCCGCAGCCAATGACCAGTGGGGTCGTCTATTTATTTAGAGAAAATCATATATTGCCGCTCTGTGGGGCCTCCGCAGCCAATGACCGCTAGGGTCGTCTATTTATTTAGAGAAAATCATATAGAGCTGCTCTGTGGGGCCGCCTCAGCCAATGACCAGTGGGGTCGTGTATTTTTCAGGAAAAGACATATATTGCCGCTCTGTGGGGCTGTCGCAGCCAATGATCAGTGGGGTCGTCTATTTATTTAGAGAAAATCATATATTGCCGCTCTGTGGGGCCTCCGCAGCCAATGACCGCTGGGGTCGTCTATTTATTTAGAGAAAATCATATAGAGCCGCTCTGTGGGGCCGCCTCAGCCAATGACCAGTGGGGTCGTGTATTTTTCAGGAAAAGACATATATTGCCGCTCTGTGGGGCTGCCGCAGCCAATGACCAGTGGGGTCGTCTATTTATTTAGAGAAAATCATATATTGCCGCTCTGTGGGGCCTCCGCAGCCAATGACCGCTGGGGTCGTCTATTTATTTAGAGAAAATCATATAGAGCCGCTCCGTGGGGCTGCCTCAGCCAATGACCGCTGGGGTCGCCCTTAGTGAAAAGGCATATATCCGTGCTTTTAGTTAGAGAGAAGCAACAAGTTCGCTAATTAATTTTTCTTAAGCTAGACCCAGCAGGTGACTATTTTCGCAGCTTAATCTAAAGTGAATCTTGTGCTAAACATGGCTGGAACCTAGTGTTGTGCATCTCATTAGTCATCGGAGAACCTCGTTCCCCACCCTCGGACGGAGCAGCCATCGCCGGCGCCTCGTCGCGCCGCCGGCTCTGTTCCCCGGCGGCATCGGACGGACTGCGGCGCTGCACGTCAACCACGGCTCCAGCACTTGTTTCGTCCGCACGCATTGTACCCACCGCAGGAAAGTCCGCTGCAAGCAGATCCGCCGCCCACGACGACCAGGATTTGCTCCGCCACAAGCAGATCCGCCGCCCACGACGACCTCCGCTTCCGCCTCCCCCGCCCCATAGAGGATCCGCTTAATTTATTTGGAGTTTGCAGGTGCGAAATAGTCCTCAATGTCTGGTCGTAGCGGGTACACCGGCGAGGGTGGGGATTCGATCATGTCATGGCCACGTTCTACTTCTCCTACCTCGTCGGAAGTGCAGGTATCTAGCTTGTGCTCTCTGTACTACCATTGAATTTGAAGTGCCGCCATGGCCTGTTGGAGTGATTTCAGTTGTTCTTTTTTCCATTATTGTTACAGTTCGCCAGGCAAGCCGATGATCCATGGTACATTGCATACCAAGATGAATCAACCCAGTGGTGTAGCCAGAGGATGGATTTGGAGGAGAAGGTGGCCAATTTAGGTGATGAATTGGCCCGTAAAAACCTGATGATATTTGAGCTGAAGCGTACTGTGGAGGAAGAAAAGAAGAATTCAGAGCTTATTCGCAAGGAGAAGTTGATACTTGAGACAGATCTTGCCTTATTTGATCAAGTGGTAGAAAATCTAGAACATGAACTTCAAGTGATGGGAGAGGCGAAAAGTAGATTCATCTGGGCAGTTTTATTAGGTGTCATCCCTGTCCTAGCAGTTATGTGGTTGTGGTAGATAATTTAGATAGTATAGAATTGTTATTCAGTAGATGGCTCTAACCACTGTATTTTGGTGTGGCTCTAACCACTGTATTTTGTCGTACAATTTCCTAGTTGTGCTAAGTAATGCGCGCGATAATTTTCATGCATGAACATCTTATAAAAGTGAAGGGATCCCAAAAGTGAAAGCATGTACCAGCCTCTCGGATCAAATACAAATTTATCATAATTTATCCCAATTTGCGGCGTCGAACACGGCCGCGCACCGATGGGCTAGAAGGGCCTGGACGACGGGCGGCTGAGGGGGCTGGATCTGCGCCATCCACAAACTCGGACATGGAGGAGGGCTGGATCTGCGCCGTCGCAGCGATGTTGTGGATGATGGCTTCAATCGTCTTGTCATCGATGACCACTGTAGACACGGCCGCCGTCTTGGTGTCCATCAGCAACAGATCTGAGGAGGGCAACGGAAGTGAGACATCGGCAGGCTCCGACATTGAAGGCTGGATCTGCGCCATCGCAGCGATGTTGTAGGTCGCAGCGATGTTGTAGGCGATGGCTTCAAGACGATCGCTGAGCACTGTCGACATGGCCGCCGTCTTGGTGTCCATCAGCAACAGATCTGAGGAGGGTAACGGAAGTGAGACATCGGCAGGCTCCGACATTGAAGGCTGGATCTGCGCCGTCGCAGCGATGTTGTAGGTCGCAGTGATGTTGTAGGCGATGGCTTCAAGACGATCGCTGAGCACTGTCGACACGGCCACCGTCTTGGTGTTCTTCATCATCAACAGATCTGAGAAGATAAACGAAAGTGAGACAGAGAGAGACATTTCAACTATTTCTGAGGGTTAGATCCTCACCGGCACTCTTAGATCCACGCCGCCGCACGGTTAGATCCGCGCCGCCGCACCCACGGTTAGATCCGCGCCGCCGCACGCACGCACGCACGCTGTAGATCCGCGCGGCCGCGACCGCCAGAGTAAGAGAGGAAGATGCAACTGGAATATGCGACTGCCAGGGTTGGTAGGTATGTGCTCTGCAGATCCGCGCCGCCGTGACCGCCAGGGTTGACAGGCCGTCCGATCATAAATGATCCAACGGTGCAAGCGTGCGTTGAGCTATCAACCAACCAAGATTCGTGTGAAATACATCTCGACCAATCAGAGATCAGCCAGTGAGTACAAGGGAGGAAAACTGAGTAGAACTAAGAGGGGGAAAAGTGAGGAAATGTTTATCGGAAGGGCAAAACTGAGTAGGACTGAATAAAACAAGTGGACCCGGAGGGGGAAAACTGAGTAAAACTAAGTAAAACAGGGGCACCCAAATAATAAAGGGAGTAAGGGAAATTGAAGCTTTTGGCATAAAAATTGTTAGATTGTGTTATTTGAACAATATAGTACATTTTGGCCGACGTGATATTGTTTGGAATTCAAAGATACACAAGTGTGACGATTTTGGACTCATTTGGACAAAGTTTGTAAGCATTGTGGGCATTTGGGAGGTGTGTTGAGTAGAAAGCCCTGCATCTTCATAGCTAGTAGCTCATGGACTAGGAAGTGGTTTTGGGAAAGGGAAACTTCATATCTCTATATATCCTTTTCCATTATTATTTCTCTAGGTTGTAGGTAACATAACAAGACTCCATGGGAAGGTTCCACTATGTTTTGAATTATTATGAATTAAAATAAACCCAAAACTATATTTTTTGAGTTTAGTCACTAAGAGGGGGAAAAGTGAGGAAACCTCAAGCGATGAACTATAGCTAGTAGCTCATGGACTAGGAACTTATTCAAGCAAATAACACATATATTCCCTACATTATTGTGATTATTCAACATACAAACCTGGGAACGTCACACTAGTTCGAATTCAATACAAAGGGATCCCCAATACAAATTGTTCATACAAATTCAAATTAATTGTTCAAAATAAAATCTTTCTCTTGCTCCTGGTGTGACTCGCTGGGTCCACCACCTTACTCCGGGTAACCCTACCAGGGATATTACCGGTGTCTACCTTCCTTTTGCCATCTTTCTTGTTCTTCTTCTTCTTCTTCTCTTCGGGTTGTGCCAAGACCGAGACAACCATATCATACGAAGCTTGTGCTCTTTCTTCTAATGCATTTTCTTCAAATGCTTCAAGCAGCTGTCGATCCATTGCTTCAAAGGCCTCTCGATCCATCTGTTCCCTCTGCTCTCGATCCATTGGTTCAAGCAGCTCTCGATCCATCTGTTCCCTCTGCTCTCGATCCATCGGTTCAAGCAGCTCTCGATCCATCGGTTCAATCTGCTCTGGATCCATCGGTTCAAGCAGCTCATGATCCATTGCTTCAATCTCCTCATGATCCATTGCTTCAATCTCCTCATGTTGAATTGCTTCTTCATTCTCCTTTGCATTTGCTGCTCCCGCCTGATCTTCCATTCCAAAAGCTGGGTCAACTGGATTTTTACAAAGCCTAGCAATGTGTCCAGGGATTCCACAACGTTTGCACTTACGTCGTCGAATCGGTGGACCACCCTCTGCACTAGCTCTGATCCTATTCTTCCTCGGCCTACCTGCCGGTCTAGTCAAAACTGGAGAGTACAGTTTGAAGCCTGGATCGACTTTCATCCATTGGTCTTTTCCCAACAAGGTAGGAACATTCATAGCATATGCAGCCCTAAATTTGGCAACAGAGAAATACTCTGACACATACTGATCAACTTCACCTTCTGCACCCGCTATAACACTCATGAAAAACAATGCGTGTATGCAGGGTATCCCACGGATCTGTCATCGCCTACAATGGCATGTCCTATCAACCAAACTCACTGGATACCTCCACTGCCTGTTTTTACTGTCAGTGTAGGTTACCTCAGCCTCCATTCCTTTTCTGATGCATTTCATCTTCAATTGTTTTGCCCTGGCATGCAAAGACTTAATCAAAGATGGGAGCATGAGATGGCCAACATATTTTGTGGCTGCAATTCTTTGACGCAGATCGATTTTTATCATGATCATCTGCCTAATCTTATCAAATATTTGCCACAGCATAAGCCCTTTCAATGACTTGACCTTTGCATTGAAACTCTCTGCAAGGTTACTTGTTACATAGTCTACCTTGCAAATTTCATTGAATTGGCTTCTTGACCACAACCTACCATGATGTTCATCCAAGTACTCCTTCACCCCAGTTTTTTGTTTATACAACACTTCCAAATGAAACAGATGCTTCCTAATGCTGCATGTGTATGCAGCTGGCCATAGGTTGTCAGTATAAACTTTACCCTTGAATTTCTTTGTAAAATTCTGTACCAAGTGTCGCATACATTCCCTATGCTCCACTCCAGGGAATACTGCTTCTACTGCACTCTCCAAACCTTTGCAAGCGTCTGTGTGGATAGTAAGTCCTGGTGGATGACCTATAAGGTCGCGCAAATTCTGCAGAAACCAAGTCCAACTTTCCTCTGACTCAACCTCCAAAACTCCATAAGCAACAGGGAACATCCAACTGTGTCCATCAATTACAGTAGCAGCAACTAGCTGTCCTTTAAACCTGCCATGAAGAGCTGTTGCATCCATGGCCAAATAAGGCCTGCAACCATCCAGAAAGCCTTTCCAGCAAGCTTTGAAACAAACAAAAGCCCTTCTAAAACATTCCTTCTGCATCATCCTCCCGCTTTTCAATTTGTAGGGAACTGTATGCTTGTCTATCGCTACAACACTGCCTGGACTAGCCATCTCCACTTCAGCTTTGAAAGTGTAAAGCAACTGAAAGCTTTCATTCCATGGACCATTTATCCTGTCAAGAGCCATTTCCTTTGCATAGAACATCCTCATGTAAGGTATGTTTATAGTAAACTTATCAGATATCAATTTTATGAGTGCTGTTGGACCAAGTGTTGGAGTTTCTCTCAGCCAATCTATGATTGCATCTGCCAACCACCTAGTCTTCGCTAGCTTTGATTTCTCCTCTGGCGCTCCCGCTCGAGGTGGACAAGTATGGTTGATCGAGTTCTTCTTTATCTGAAACATAATTATAAGGGATGTCAGTAACAGTTAACAAATTTTACACCGTGATCTGAAATACACAACTGGTTGGCGTAGTACCTGAACCACGGTGCTTCTGAGCATTGTGGATGCATGCAGCCTCCACCTACACCTCTTGTATGGGCACTTAACTGTGAACCTACCTGGCTCACTTTTAATAACCTCATAATCATTCTTGGTGAGAATGCAATATGTAGTAATTGCATTACGGCAGTCCATCATCGTTTGAAATACGGTGCCTTCTGCAAGCTGAGGATCCTCCCTGTTCCACTCAATTGTTGGCAAGTCATCGTCTTTGTAATCGGCTAAAACAAGGCTGTCATTGTTCTCATCCTTCTCTTCATCATCAGTGTCATCAAATCTGGCACCTTGTGCAATATCTTCCATGTATTTATCCTCCATTGCCTGCTTACTGCATCGATCTACCAATTCAGGAAACATCAACTCATCCTCATCATCTTGAGGAGACGGATCCTCAATCTCTGCATCGTCCTCCACATCGACCGCAGGAACAATCTGGCTACCACTAGCACTGGGGACAGATGGTGCTGCTGTGGACCTACAAGGAGCGGGGCGGCGCACACGATTAGCAGAGGCAGCAACACTAGAGAGACATGATGCCTGACCACCTGATGATGCCCCAACACCAGATGATGCCTGGAACCTGTCCACATGGATTCAAATTTTACCGACACGGCAAGAATCATTTAAAGCAAAAAGAATTCCCAGATCGTCGTCGGAAATTAGTGGAACAAATCTTCCCTCCGTGCTGTTGAAATATTGGAAATCAACTGAATCGCCAGCGCCCCAGGGGTACAGAGCGAAGATGTTATCTTTTAAATCCCTCAACGAGATGGTAGTTGCAACCACCGCTGGGATGTAAAATCCGGTCACATTGCGTTTAGAATCACGCAAAAAGCTAGTGTCCAGCCTAACCACCAGCCGAAAAGCCAGCGCTAGATCAATCCTATTCGAAAAGCAACGCAGTTAGTTGAGCAACAACGATTCGCGCTAAAAAACTGCGTACTCTTAATTCACATAGGCAGACGATGCTTACCCAGATGGAATCCATGCGTTAGATCCCTCCGATTCCCAATCTTCTCCGCTATTGAGGGGCATAATCGGCACATTAGACGGAAGTACAAACTCTACCTCCATAGGGGTAGATCTAGATCTACTAGAGGCGGAGCCCTCTCTGCCTCCCGGGGGAGGTGGTAGGGGCGGGACCGGCTCGGTGGCGGACGACGCCATAAGGTAGGAGGGCAGGACGGCGTGGCGGCGGAGGGGCAGTGTGTGAGCTCTTCCAGTCTCGGGCGGAGGGGAAAGCTTTGGGTGAGTGACAGACCGCCAGTCCGACGTGTCTCATTGGGTCAACAATCAACACCATTCAAAAGCAACGGTCCATTCACAACCACTGCGGCTCCCTAGCCGTCACCGGTAACGGTCTAAGGCCTCTGACCAGACCGCAACCCTCTCGTCCGAGCGTCTGCGAGGGGTTTCAAACTAGAGCGAGGGGAAAACTGAGGAAAAGTTAAGCGGCTGGGGAAAACTGAGTACAACTAATGAACCAGGGGCACAAAAATAGAAATCCCTAAAGTAATCTATTCCTCCTGCCATGGTGTAACGGTGACAGTGCGTGCATCATGGTGGTACTTGGTCTAGGCTACAATTGTAATCTTTTATGGATTATGAGAATAATTATTACTATGATAGTATTGAAGTGATCTATTCCTCCTTTCATGGTGTAATGTTGACAGTGTGTGCACCATGTTAGTACTTGGTCTAAGTTGTAATAATATTTATCTTGAATTGTGATTTGATTTGGATATCTCTATGAGTGGTGTTTGTCAAGTACTTGATGAACTTTAAGGGGTGCTTCTGTAGCCACTACGCAATGATTAGTGTTATTCAATAGAAGAGTAATTCAGAGTACCATAGTGAAGAGAAGTTGTTTATTTGTTCATTCATGTTATATTTGTTGGGAGTGTGTCCACTAGTGAAAGTATGATCCCTAGGCCTTGTTTCCAAGCTTTGCACACCGTTTATTTCCTGTTTTGTTACATGTTTGCTTGCAGCGATACTTATTCCATACTACATTTACTACTCATAATCATCACTACCGCTTGTATTTCACTATCTCTTCACCGAACTAGTGCACCTATACATCTGACAAGTGTATTGGGTGTGTTGGGGACACAAGAGACTTTCTGTATCGTAATTGCAGGGTTGCTTGAGAGGGATAGCTTTGACCTCTTCCTCCCTGAGTTCGATAAACCTTGGGTGATCCACTTAAGGGAAACTTGCTGCTGCTCTACAAACCTCTGCACTTGGAGGCCCAACACTGTCTACAAGAACAGAAGCGTGTGTAGACATCAGTGCCCTTGCTGGAGGCATCGATGGAGCAGTCCTCACCTACCCTCTCGGCATCCTCTAGGGGAAACCCTAGATCTAGTCTATCCAGATCGGTTATGGCGGTGCTAAGGTGTCGTGTTCCCTCTTGGGGGCTTGATTTTTGGAGATGGAATCGGTCAGATGGGCCTATGGTATGTGTAGGTGGGTGGCGATGGTGTGCAGCAGCTCGAGCACTGTCCACATGCAAGGGGCGCCGGAGGAGCCCTTTGGTCTTGATCTTGGGTTCGGGGAGGTACATGTCCTCCTCTTTCGGACATGTCATTCCTCTTTGGTGTTCAGAGGTTGGCAAAAAGGTTCTTGGTAGATCAGGTTGAGGCGACGGTTTTTGTTGAGCACTACGAGCGGCCTGTCGCTCGAGTAGCCCGATTGTGTGCCTCGGGTGTTCCCCCCACTGGCATCTTATATGTGTTGTCACTAGTGGAGACGGGCCTTTCTGTCCCGGCCCATAAGGGGCTTTAGTCCCGGTTGGCCAAGCGGGACTAGCCAAGCGGGACTAAATGCCAACCCTTTAGTCCCAGCCCGGTTACCAGCCGGGACAAAAGGACCTCCACGTGGGCACCGCGGAGCGCGCTGGGCGCAGCCTCTAGTCCCGGCTCATAACACGGCCCGTGACTAAAGAGTCTCTGTCACGGCGTGAATTTGGGCACTTTCTGTGCCGCAGTAGAGAATTCATTTTGTTTTTTATTTCTTTCTTCATTTCAAAATAGTTTTCATATATTTCTATGCGTACACGTTCATGCATATATATAAGATAACTTGTCTTACGATCGAGCATATATATACAATTACATGAAGATCACAATTACCGGGACTAAAGCCTGTCTATTCGATTATACGGACCGACATCAGTAATGACCCTTAACTACACTAAATCGTCCTTTGTCGTCTAGAACTTTTGTCATCAAAAAACCCGCCAGCTCCTCTGCAACAGCAAGTGCGCGTTGCTCTAGTAGAAACCTCTCCCGCATGACCTCGAACTATATAAGAAAAGGAGATCAATATGAATATCAATCATGATAACAAAAAGTGACAGTAATAAAATAAAGTTGTGAATGTATTGCTTACATCGTATCTATAATCCTTGTGCTCAGAGGTAAACGTGCGAATAAACTCGCAAACGTAGTATCCACATAGATGCGTCCCCGATGGCTGCTGGTCGCACTTTATGAGAATAGAATTCAATCAAAACAATAATCTAGCATCATAATTGTATTGAAATTAGAAGTAAAGAGATGTGCGGCCCTATCTCGTACTACTTACCTCAACCCTCTTAAACATTAGCTCCTCATGATAGATACCGTCAATCACGCACTTGAACCGCTTCCAAACCCTGCCCGGCAAGGAAAATGAATTACTAAGTTATTCATTACTTGATATCTCAGAAAATCATCGAAAGAGACTGATATAGCGCGAGAATGATTGAAATTACCTCTGGAGGATGTCCTGCATGCTTTGGAACTCTTCCATGTTTCTCGTTAATCGGTCGACGACATCAACTCTTCCCTTATCAATTTGAATGTCTAGCAGAATCCAGTGGAAGCTGCACACGTTTATATATGCGTCAGTAACTCATCAGTTACACTTGTAAGTGAATGGACATAAGAGAGTAAGACCCTCACTTGAAGTTGTAAGGAAACAGTATGTGGTCACAGTAATTCTCCTCGGGATTATCACTTAGCATCTTTATATTTACTTTATCTAGGTCACTGAACCCAACATTTATGATGTTCCTGATGGGTTCGTAGCATAGAAAACAAAAAATTTCCTACGCATGAACACATAAACTAGCCAAGAACATCTATAAGATGGTAGCAACAGAGACTAACCCTCGAAGACTGGTAGCGGGGATTACGTTCCCGCACAAACATTGCCGATAGAGAGTCGAGGAAGACGCACGTAGTCGACGTAGTCGTTCACTTGACGTAGTCGACGTAGTGGTTCACTTGACGATCACGAGATCATGTACATGACGCCACAACCGGCAGCACCCCCGTGCTCGGTCACACATACGGCTCGTCGTCGACTCCTCCACGCCCTCGGTCCAGCGGGGCAGCGGAAGAAGGGATCCACCGGACACTCCAACACTCACTTCTCCAAGTGTGTGAAACTCGAACTAACAATCCGGCAGAGCTTCGCTAAGCCAAGACGAATTTGGGGCAGCAACTTTGCGGGAGAGGGAAGAACCAAAGTGTAGGGAGAAGAGGAGTATGTCCAACATATATATAGGAGAGAGGGGGCAGCCACCCATGAGGGGTGCGGCCAGCCCCTCCCCTTTTCTCCTCTTCATGGTGGTGGTAACCCCCTCTTTCATGGAAAGGTAACCCCCCTCATCAAATGAGTAACCCCCATTTTAATTTTGCATGACATTCATGCTAATTAAAATTCATACTTATTGATTTAATTAAACATTTTTATTTCTTTAATATTTGTTAATTCATTCAATTAACAAATATTAACAAATACACCCTTGAGTTATTTCAATATCCCGAAACAGTTTCGGTGCTTTTCTGAAACAACCCTCACGCTATCCTGTAATTCGATCGGAGTATCGTATCCACTCAAAAACGATCGCGAACCTTAAGTGTGTCACCCTACGGTTCGTGAATAACGTGGACATGATCGAGACTCCTCTCCGATCAATAATCATCAGCGGGATCTAGAAATCCATGATGACTCCCACTTACTCAACGATGAACTAGTGATCGTGTGAATAACGAACATAGTTAATTCCTTTTGTCTCGCGATATTATTACTTGTCCGAGATCCAATCATTTGGTATCAACCATACCTAGTTCAATCTCGTTCCCGATAAGTCTCTTTACTCGTTCCGTGATAATGCATTCCCGTGACCTAGTCACATGCTTGGAAGCGATTCCAATGCAATATCACCGAGAAGGGCCCAGAGAATATCTTCCCGTCATCGGGTCGGACAAATTCCACTCTTGATCCATGAACCTCAACTAATACTTTCAGAATACCCAAATTAACCTTTATAATCACCCTGTAACGGTGTGACGTTTGATATCATCAAAGCACTCTTCCGGTATCAGTGATTAACATGATCTCATGGTCTGAGGATTAGAACTATTTCGTATGAGTTTGATATAGCAATGAACTTGATGACTTGATCGTATTGCTATTCTTACTATGGGTGTGAGTGTTCATCACATCATTCTTCTAATGATATGACCCCGTTATTAACAACATCCAATGTTCATGATCAGGAAACCTTGATCATCAGTTAATCAACGAGCTAGTATGAAAGAGAGGCTTTACTAGGAACCTTTTAGTTTATTAACCACACAAGTATTAATGTTTCCGATTAATACAATTCTAGCATGAGAAATAAACATTTATCATAAACATGGAATATGATAATAACCACTTTATTATTGCCTCTCGTCATATTCCCTTCATTCTCCCACTTGCACTAGAGTCAATAATCTAGTAGATACTTGCGTATATAACACTTATGGCATTCACGTGTTATCCATACGCGTTGCATGTGGTTAATCTGATCTCCAGATCTGGCAATTTCAGTTCTGTGTGTATTTGCATGTCTTTGCGTCTGTACGCATCACTCATTCTCAAATGAGATAGTTGGGTATAAATTTGGTCCTTAGGTGAGACCTTAGTTCCTTTAGCTAAAATTATGTTGTCACTATTGTCACACAATAGATCTTCATAGTAATAGCCCGCTTGAAACTACACCTAGTTTGATAACAAAATTCTTGACACAAATGCCCTCCTTTGCTACTTCTAAAGCAGCCATATACTCAACCTTTGTTGTAGAATCCATCACAATGTCTTAACTTTGGAACTCATCCAAATCCATCATAGAACTTCCTTCCATTACATTGTGCAACCTAACGTATAGCTAAAATTGAGATAAACTTAATTTGTATCTTGTGACAAACTTAGTATCAATGTAACACTTTACAATGAATTATGTGTCACTTTGTCATACATAATATATATCCTTAGTCCTTCCAAAGCACATGAGGATATCCTTACTATTGTCCAGTGATCATCTTATGACATTTATCACTCTGGTATATGCTCATAACATTTAGAGCATAGGACATATCTGGATATGTATATATCACGGTATACATGATCGATCAAATCATTCATGTGGCTTCACTCATCAAGTGTCAAAAACACCTAAATCTTGTTTCAACCTCTTCCATGCGGCAAGAACTTTTCTCGTCGTTTCCATATTGAAATTCATTCAATATTTCATCTATGTACTTTGGCACAACCATATTGGCACCTCAATCTATCTACATAGACATCGATACCCAATATTTTGGTTTTGCCTAAGTCTTTCATTGAAATCTAATTTTAATAAAATTCTTAACCTATGTCAATAAAAGATACATCATTTCCAATTAACAATATGTCTTCTACATAATGTACTGAAAATATGTCTCAGCGCTCCCACTTAATTTCTTGCAAATGCAAGCATATTCATCGTCTCTGATGAAACTAAACCTTTTAATTATTTCATCACGGTGAATATTCCAACTCCGCGATGCTTACTTCAACCATTGAAGTTTGCATGCCTTTTAGCATCCTTTGAATTTACAAAACCCATTGGACCATGTCATGTACATGTCCTAGGTAACCATTCTATTAGACGAATGTTGTCTTGTTTGTTCGACTAACATATACCAAACTTGGCATATGTAGTGGTTTCTACAATAATCCGTCCAGACAAAATATCACTACGAAAGATCAAATCTTATCATAGTCAACTCCTTGAACATAATCGTAAACTCTTTAACGATATGTCGACTATTTCATAGATGTTAAACATCCATGTCTATCTTTATAGGTCCTAACACGCTCGCTGGGCTTCATGCCTTTCTGAGGGTCTTCCAAGTTCAGAAACTTGGTTTGTCGTGTATGGAACTATCACAGATTTTTATGGCTTCTAGCCATTTGACGGAGTCAGGGCCCATCATCGCTTCTTTACATGTAGTCGGTTCATCATTATCAAACAATAATGATCTGTTCTCAAATCTAACTATTTGATTGTTATCCGACTCACGCGGTTCAATAGGAACTTAGATCTATGTGACCACAACCTTTGAGGTACAACAGCCATGTGCATTGTGGCCGCCTCTGGGACACTTCTCGGCGCTGCGCTACTCAGCACATATAGCTTAGGTTCAATAACCCAATCAAAGTTCTATTGTCCTCCCACTTAACTTTTCGCGAAAAATTCCTTCTCAAGAAACTTGACGTTTTCAGCGACAAACACTTGTGTCTTAGGTGTTCTGGAGGAATACCCAATAGTCACTTTGGGATAACCTACAAAGACGCATTTATCCGACTTTGGTTGTAAACATTTTACGTATGCCTAGCATACCAAAATTTTAGAAAAGACAACTTGGGTTTTATCCCATGCCATAACTCATATGGTGTCATTTAAATGGATCATGATGGCGCTCTTTTCAGTGTAAAAGCGGTAGTCTCTAAAGCTTTATCCTTAAAATATAATGGCAGTTTTATAGATGACACCTTTGATCCAACGATGTCAAACAAAGTTCGATTTTATTTCTCGAACACTCCATACTCCTATGGTGTTTCGAGAAATACAAGTCTATGGAACGATTCCTCAACTTTTAGGTGTTTGCTAAACGTGTAACTCAAATATCTTCCTTAATGATCAAATCATAAATTCTTTATTCTCTTGTTACAATGATTTTCCACTTCATCTAGAAATACTTTGAACAATATTCAAATATTTCATGCTTATTCCTTATCAAGTAAATATACACATATATCTACTCAAATCCTTGGTTAAAGTAAATGAAGTACAAAGATCCACCACACACGGCTACACATAATGGACAATATACATCAACATGTACAGCGTCCAATAAGTTAGTCGTCCGTTCTTCTTTGGCCCACGAACGGAGCTTTAATCATCTCTAGGGAATTTTTACAAGCGTCAATTGATTCAAAATCAAAAGACTCCAAAATCCCATCAACATGGAGTTTCTTCATGTTTACTTTCCAATATGATTTAAACGGTGGTATCACTCATAAGTGATCTTCTAATCATTTGTCTTGAGACATTTTTAGCACCAGTGTTATGGATGTGATTTCTCCAACAAGATAAACGTTCATTCATCTTTTATGAATGCGGTAATAATTTGAACAACCATTGTTCTCATAATACCATAACAAAATAACAATTATTCAAACAAATCTTGAAGGCTAGGTTTAATTCCAATGAAACACAATAACACTTTATTTGTTTTCGATGAGAATCATCCCATATTCATTTGCTAGTTAATTAGGCCATTGTAGTTCTTGTATTGCGTTGTTCTGTATGACAGTTCATACCAACCAATTTAGTATCAAATACGCAAGAACCACATTGTTTTAACAAGCAATGAATACACCCATAGCATGTATATCTTCTATATACCTGGGCTGGACATTTCCAGTCTTTTCTTTTTCGCCAGAATAAATTTTGGATTCTCTTTTAGCAATTCTTTTCCTTCTAGAAGAATCTATCAACATCAATAGTGGCGCCATACACATGGCACATATTTCAAGGCATGATTAGTCAAACACTAATACCCTTGGACTCACACTTTGAAGTAGATCACCATAATCAAATATTTGGCGCTCTTCCAAATTCCATTCTTTAGTAATCTTTTAATGTAGTAAACATGTTACCGACATCTTGTATTCATCCTATCATGACAACTTTTATGATCAAGCTACTATAGCTCATGAGGACAAATTGTGAGTATAATGTTAGTTCCCAAAACCTTTTTAGGAGATCTAGACGGCTAGCATCTCTAATCTTCGCAAATTCTCATACAATATGAGAATATGTGTCTTACTAAATTATACTCTATCACATTGCAACCAAACATTGTTTCAGATATCAAAATATCTTCCACACATGATAGTTTATGAAATAATCCTTTCAGCTCCTAGATAACCTTGATACTAAAAACAACTTTTGAATATAAAGGATCATGGAGGCAAGTGTGATACTTAGATCCTAACACTAGAATTGTTACTCTTGATTTAATACTACTTATTAAATTTTATCGAGTAACCAAGGTTTGCTAAAAGTTAGCAATAGGACTTTAAACTTTAGATTGACATTCAAACAATACGATACCAGTTTGTAAAGTTAACATCCAGAATTCTATAGTTCTATTATCTCAATTATAGCTAAACGCAAGGTAGTAAACGGATGCCAATGCCTACAACAAACTATGCAAATTCACTTTGATTTACTTCATGATAAATTGAGTTCTATAATTCAAAATTACTAAGTGAACTCCCACTTAAAAACAACATCCCTCTTAGTTTTCTTAAGTGATTACACGAACCAAATTCACTATACCGCAACCGATCATCACGTGCAACGACATAGTTTCAAAGGCGAACATCACCATGTTTGTCATATCAACCATATGACTCATGCTTAACCTTTCGGTTTGTGTTCCGAGGCCATGTCTGTACATGCTAGGCTCGCCAAGCAGAACCATAGCACGCGCGTGTGTAAAATTGTCTTACACCCGTCGTATGTGAACGTAGAGTTTGTCACACCCGATCATCACGTGGTGTCTCGAAACGACGAACTTTCTTAACAGTGCATGCTATGGAAGAACACATTTTATCTTGATATTTATGTGAGAGGGATCATCTTATAATGCTACCGCGTGATCAAATCTAAGTAAAATAAGATGCATAAAAGGATAAACATCACATGCATATATAATATGATATGATATGGTCCTTCACGCATTCGATCTCCATCTTGTGCGTCATGGTATGATCTCCATCCTTCCACCGGCGTAGCACCAAGGTCCATGGCGCGCCACCTTGATTGTCTTCCTCCATTACAATATATCGCTTGGATATATATATTCGGCACGCAGGCCATAAAATGAAAAAGACAACCATATGGCTTCTGCCAGTTGTTTATAACTTACAAAAAGGATCATTGCATACAATTTGTAATATAAACATTTTAACCATATCACATCACATGCCGAATCATGTCAAGTATGGGACAAGTCTCGTGAACGCGGTCACGTAATGTTAGTCTCGGGCAGCTTCAATCCCACTATGCCACTATGATCCAAAATACAAAAATTGCAATAACATGATCATCAATGCCCACATCCACATGTGTTTTAACCGTACATACCAACTACGCATAGAGATGGCTCTGATACCACTGATGGGTTCGTAGCATAGAAAACAAAAAATTTCCTACGCATGAACACATAAACTAGCCAAGAACATCTACAAAATGGTAGCAACGGAGACTAACCCTCGAAGACCGGTAACGGGGATTACGTTCCCGCACAAACGTTGCCGATGGAGAGTCGAGGAAGACGCACGTAGTTGACGTAGTGGTTCACTTGACGTAGTCGACGTAGTGGTTCACTTGACGATCACGAGATCGTGTACACGACGCCATAACCGGCAGCGCCCCCGTGCTCGGTCACACGTACGGCTCGTCGTCGACTCCTCCACGCCCTCGGTGCAGCGGGGCAGCGGAAGAAGGGATACACCGGACACTCTAACACTCACTTCTCCAAGTGTGTGAAACTCAAACTAACAATCTGGCAGAGCTTCGCTAAGCCAAGATGGATTTGGGGTAGCAACTTTGCGGGAGAGGGAAGAACCAAAGTGTAGGGAGAAGAGGAGTATGTCCAACATATATATAGGAGAGAGGGGGCAGCCACCCATGAGGGGTGCGGCCAGCCCCTCCCCTTTTCTCCTCTTCATGGTGGTGGTAACCCCCTCCTTCATGGAAAGGTAACCCCCCTCATCAAATGAGTAACCCCCATTTTAATTTTGCATGACATTCATGCTAATTAAAATTCACACTTATTGATTTAATTAAACATTTTTATTTCTTTAATATTTGTTAATTCATTCAATTAACAAACATTAACAAATACACCCTTGAGTTATTTCGATATCCTGGAACAGTTTTGGTGCTTTTCTGAAACAACCCTCATGCTATCCTGTAATTCGATCGGAGTATCGTATCCACTCAAAAACGACGGCAAACCTTAAGTGTGTCACCCTACGGTTCATGAATAACGTGGACATGATCAAGACTCCTCTCTGATCAATAATCATCAGCGGGATCTGGAAATCCATGATGACTCCCACTTACTCAACGATGAACTAGTGATCGTGTGAACCAATAACAAACATAGTTAATTCCTTTTGTCTCGCGATATTATTACTTGTTCGAGATCCGATCATTTGGTATCAACCATACCTAGTTCAATCTCATTCCCGACAAGTCTCTTTACTCGTTCCGTGATAATGCATTCCCGTGACCTAGTCAGATGCTTGCAAGCGATTCCAATGCAATATCACCGAGAAGGGCCCAGAGAATATCTTCCCGTCATCGGGTCGGATAAATTCCACTCTTGATCCATGAACCTCAACTAATACTTTCAGAATACCCAAATCAACCTTTATAATCACCCTGTAACGGTGTGACGTTTGATATCATCAAAGCACTCTTCCGGTATCAGTGATTAACATGATCTCATGGTCTGAGGATTAAAACTATTTCGTATGAGTTTGATATAGCAATGAACTTGATGACTTGATCGTATTGCTATTCTTACTATGTGTGTGAGTGTTCATCACATCATTCTTCTAATGATATGACCCCATTATTAACAACATCCAATGTCCATGATCAGGAAACCTTGATCATTAGTTAATCAACGAGCTAGTATGAAAGAGAGGCTTTACTAGGAACCTTTTAGTTTATTAACCACACAAGTATTAATGTTTCCGATTAATACAATTCTTGCATGAGAAATAAACATTTATCATAAACATGGAATATGATAATAACCACTTTATTATTGCCTCTCGGCATATTCCCTTCAGTTCCTACTTTTATAGACCAGGAACTTCATTCTGCACAATGGAGTACAAAAGGATATAATGAGGATAATTACATGCAATGAACTGAACAACTAAAATAACTGAAATAACTGAACAACTTACACACAGTAGCAACTCATGAGAGATTTGTCGAGGGCTTCGCAATTGTACATCTGGAAGTGTTCTTCAAAGTCGACATGGATCTCTTCGGGTCGGCCATAGTACTCCCGTGGGATAGTCACCACGATCATTATTCTCCCATTCTTTGAGGCAGTCCAGTACCTTGCATGCAGCTGACGCATATGTGTTGGCAGTTCTTCCAACCTCTCTTTGCTAACCAAAGGCTCCCCCATGATAAATTTAGGCTTAGGGGCTACAATAGCCGTGGGAAAGAACTCGTCTTGGGAAACCATAATGTCTTCAACACTCATATTCCATGCAGCCGCCCACTTCTTTGCTTCTTCCAAACTTTGCTGCTGCACCAGGGAGGGAACATTTTTGGATAACACCTTGAGGGGCGGGATCGATTGTTTGGCCTGTTATCCGAGATGGGGAACGTCTGATCTTTTCCCGCTTGCACTTTTACTTGATTTGCTCCCACTTCCACTTCTACTTGATCTGCTCTTTCTCCCTTCCTTCTACAGTGTGCATAGACAATCATCAGGCTTATGGTGCAAGTCATATTTCCTTAGCGATCATCAGAAAGTAATTTGAATAGTTTATTTGCTTCTTGGTGTATACCAAGCAGGGCTCGGGTTTCTTCTTTTTCATATGCGCATCATGATGTTCCTTTGTGATCCTGTCGTTTTCCTTGGGGGTACGATCGTAAGGTCCGATGGGAAGATTCGGATAAGGTACCTTTGGGAGGGGCGACCGTTTTTGCTTTGGGGGGCTCCGTCGGTTAGAACTCATCGACAGAGCGCTCTTGGCATGCTTCCGCTTAGTTTCCTTAGCGGCCGGCGGCAGCGACAGCGAAGACGGCCAATCCAATTCCAGCGGCGGAGATCGATGGGGTGGGCTTCTTGGAGGTGATGGAGGTGTAGGTGACCTGCGACGACTCAGAGGCGGTGTTGTCCTTAGCGCCAAGCCTGGAAGCTTGATGTAGTTCTTGTCCCATAGAATGACTCCACCCACTACTTCTTTGAGTGTCCTCTCATCTTCAGGTCCAGGGATGTCAAGCTCCATATCATGAAACCCCATTACGATTTCATACACCCTGACTTTAGCATAGCCAGCTGTAATCTCACGGCCATGCTAGTGTGCGTCAGGTGGACAAGGTAAAGCTTGTCCGACCACCACCCTTATGGATATGTTCTTCATTCTCTGATGGAGCTCACAAGATATTGACTCCTTGATTCCATCCACGGGGTAGCCAGGACCGCCCTCTATCATACGTCGTGCATCGTCAGTCGGGGCCTCCGATTTAGCCACGCTGCTTTTCCGCTTAGATGGTCCGGCGGTAATATCGAGTGCAGGATCTTGTAGGCACACTACTCCTCTAAGTTTGTCAATCTACTGCTGCTGCTCGTTAACTCTGGAAAGCAACTGGTTGAACTTGTCATTTTTCTCCTCCTGCTGTCGCTTCTTTGCTCTCGCTCGGCTTCTATAAGTCTCTTGGTCTTTGGCAAACCCAAGTCACCACGGGTAAGAATGGCCAAGGCCTCGTGTTTGTCCTCCATGTTCATCATTCCCGAGGACCAGTGTCAGCAAGCCTTTCTCTCTATCGGGACAGAACTTTCTCTTCCTCTCTTTAATTTCTTTCACTATTTTTTCCAATTTTCCCTAGGTATCCTAAGACCATCACTGCAAAGAAGGTTCCCTGTTTGTTCGTTGTATGAACCACCATGCGCAAGGAACCAATTTCTTGCTCTCAATTCACAATCATCACAGATCCATTCTGGTTCGATCCCTTTATCAAACATCTCTTGCTCTTGTTTATCCCACTTTGGCATGGCAGTCTGGTAGCCCCCTGGCCCCAAATTGTGGTGATATTTGTTCTTCTCGGCATTTTTCTTGTTCTTTTCTAACAAGTTCTTGGCATATTCTAACTCCTTGTACTCCTTACATGCCTTCCAGTGATTCGCCTGCTTCGCTAGATGGCCTTCGAATACTGGCACTTTATTATTCTTTAGATAGTTGATACGTCGTAAATGTATCTATAATTTTTGATGCTCCATGCTTGTTTTACACCAATTGCTTTGTGTTTTGTTTACACTTCGTGGCATTTTTATGCATTTTCCGGAACTAACCTATTAATGAGATGCCACAGTGTCAGTTCCCTATTTTCTGCTGTTTTTGTGTTTCAGAAAAGTTACACAGGAAAATATTCTCAGAATTGGACGAAACGAAAGCCAAAGTTCCTATTTACCTGACACGAAGACGGAGTCCAAAGGAGAGACGGAGGGAGGCCAGAGGGCAGCCGCACCATAGGGTGGCACGGGCCACCCCTGGCCACGCCACCAGGTGGTGTGAACCCCTGGTCCACCCCCTGACATCGCCCTTCCGCCTATAAATTCCCTTCGACGGGAAAACCCTAAGGAGACAAACACTTTTCCGTGAAACATACTGCAAGCCGCTGTCGTCATCGTCCCAAGATCGGGAGGGTCTAGAAGCTCTTCCCAGCACCCTGCCGGAGAGGGGAATCATCACCGGAGGCCTTCTTCATCACCATGCCTGCCTTCAGAGTGATGCGTGAGTAGTATACCTTGGACTACGGGTGCATAGCAGTAGCTAGATGGTTGTCTTCTCCTCCATGTGCTTCATGTCTTGATCTTGTGAGCTGCCTATCATGATCAAGATCATCGTTATGTAATTCTACATGTTGTGTTTATTGGGATCTGATGAATATTGAGTACTATGTCAAGTTGATTGTTGATTTATCATGTCTATGTTATTTATGATCTTGCATGCTCTCCATTGCTAGTAGATATCTTGGCCGAGTAGATACTAGTGACTCCAAGAGGGAGTATTTATGCTCGATAGTGGGTTCATGCCTCTAGTAATCTGGGAGAGTGACAATAACTTCTAAGGTTGTAGATGTGCTGTTGCTACTAGGGAGAAAACAACAATCTCTTGTTCAAGGACATTTGTATTGTTTACATTACACACTTTGCTTAAGGTGATAATCTGTTGCTTGCAACTTAATACCTAAGGGTTATTCAGATGATATCCTACGGGTGGATTATTAGTCATAGATGCAGTTGGATTACGGTCTATGTATTATGTTGTAATGCCCAAGTGAATCTCATAGTGATCTTCATGACATGTACATGCATTGCTATGCATTCTTTATTTTATCAATTGCCCAACTTTAATTTTTTTACCCAGCATGTTATTTATCTTTATGGAGAGACACCTCTAGTGAACTGTGAACCCCGGTCCATTCTTTTACATATATTACTTTCTATTGCAAGCATTATTTATTTACTTACTGCAAACAAATATCATTTTCCACACGATACGTTTAATCCATTGCTTTCAGCAAACAAGTGAGATTGACAACCTCACTGCTAGTTGGGGCGAAGTATTTTGGTTGTGTTGTGTGCAGGTTCCACGTTGCTGCTGGCACCGAAGCTACATGCAGACAAGGCGCCGTCAATAAATATTCTGGTGCCATTGCCAAAGTCAGCTAGCAACAACCTTCGGAAGTGGTTTCTTTCTCCTACTGGTCGATTAAACTTTGTTTTCATAACTGAGGGAAAACTTACCATTGTGCTCATCACACCTTACTCTTGGGGTTCCCAACTGGTCCACGCACCAACAAGTTTTCTGGCGCCGTTGCCGGGGAGAAAGATGATTTCTGCAAGGGGAGTCTCTCACTTCCACTATTTTTGTTTGCATGTTTTTATAAAAAATACAAAAAAATTTAGTTCCTTTTATAGTTGGTACTTTGTTACTTTATTTTTAGTTCATTATGTTGATCCCTAAGTACGTTCTGAAAGACTTATCAGTAGGTAGCGGTTCTATAATTGGGAAAGATAATATTGAAGAGTTCTTTAGTCATGTCAGTAAGCACAAAGATGTTGAGGATAGTTCTTTAGCAGAACTTGCTCCTAGTTATGAAATTGTTGCTGCTTATTTAGTTCACATGTTGGAGGCTAGGTTTGTTAACCTTAACCCCATGATGCAACAAATGTTTCTTAAGCTTCATGATATCGAAGAATCTGAAAAGAGAGATTTTATTTTGGAGACTCTACGTAAAGAATTTAGAGATGTTGTTATAGAAGCTAGAAAAGTCTTTGATCATTTTAATATGCTTGGCTCATGTGTAGATGTTACTCGTACAAATAGGGAGGAAATCAAAGTACCAATACCTTTTAAACTCGTAGGAATGCATGAAGCCTTGGAAAAGAATTTTGATTGGATTGTTCCTAAAAACCCTTTTGATGAAAGTAGTGAACCCAAGAGTGTTGAGAAAGGATCTTCTAAAACTTGTTTGGATCAAATAAAATTCTTTGTCAAAAAGACTTCTGCTGTTGATCTTGATGCTTTTTCATTTGAAAATATTTGATTCTCACTTTCTGCGCTTAGCTCAAAGGCGTTAAAGATAAGCACACTTGGGAGATAACCCAATGTTTTCTTTTTAGTACTTTTTCTTTTTGTCGAGTCTTGGAAGTTGTTACTACTGTAATGACCTCTCCTTATCATTTTTATTTTTTTTTGTGCCAAGAGTAACCTCTAATTGGAAGAAGGTAAGATTTGGGGAAGTTGCTGTCCTAAAACAGATTTTTGCGCTTCACCGTAAACATTCGTGAAAATTCCCAGGACGTCATTTTGATCTGCGATTTCTTGTGCACATGCCCCAGGTTATTATCTAACTTTCATTAGTTTTGCACTTTTTGATTTGAGCAACAGAAGATTTTCAAAAAAAATTGATCTTTACCAGCTATTCAGTTTTGATAGATTTCTGCCACTATTTGCATTTGCCTCTTGATCTCTTTCTGTTTGAGTTCTTTTGATCACGGAACTTTTGAGGAAGTTGCTATAGTATCTTATGTGTTAATATGTGTTGTACTTGAGTTGAAACTGAACCAAAAGTGGATTTACTATCTTGCATACACTAATGTTGCTAATGAGAATTGTGTGAAGTTTTGTATGAAGGAAGTTTTCAAGTGTAGGGAAAGGAGAATGATGAGATGAGATGAAGAATAGACAAAAGATCAAGCTTGTGGATGCCCATGTCACCCCAAGAAATATCCAAGAAGTACAAGCATCAAAGCTTGGGGATGCCCCATGGCACCCCTTCTTCATCAACAAAAATATCAGGTCATCTTTCAAGACACTATATTTTTATTGCTTCATATGCTATGTGTTTTTCTTGGAGCGTCTTTATTTTTGCTTTTAGTTTTCTTTTGCTTTGTTTGCTGCAACAAATAGTTGTACCCCAACATATTTCTTTTGGAGAAGACACACTCTGTTTTCATTGCCTAGAACACTCTAGTTTTCACTTTTATCATTCAACGAGTGTTCTCTTTTTTCTAGTACCGTGTTTAGCTTTTGTTTTTCGCCCTTGTTTTTGTTTAGAACTTGTTAGTTTTTTGTAGCTAGGTGTGTTTAGACCTATGGTCTTTGTTGGTTTTCATCTTTGGGAGTTGTTTCAAAAAGGTTGATTGGTGTTGGAAAAGAGTAAATTGTTTCATGCTTATAGTGATGCAAAAGGGAGCTTGTTTAGACTGTTGCTTAGACTTTATCATGTCATGCTTGATATTATTTTGATTATATGCTTAGTAGTTATTGTTGTAGCATGACTTGTCTCAAATAACTGAGAGTGCTTAATGTGCCTTTGAAAGAATCATGCATTGTTTTTATCTTATAGAAGCATAATATTATGGTATTCTCCTTTGATGCTTTATTTGGGTTGACTTGGCGCATGCTTACACCATGTTTTGACTTTAAACCAGTCGCCTCAAGCCTCTATGATCATTTGGTTTTGACTTGTGATATCACTTTATGCTTTGGTTAATAATGTTTTATCGCTATGCATGATTATGGCCGTTATTGCTCTCTTAGTTGGTTGCTCCCAGTCTTTTTGCTAGCCTTCACTTATACTAAGTATGAGCTCTACTCATGCATCAAACACCCAAAAACCAAAGTTTTCCAATGTGTCCACTATATCTACCTATTAGCATTTTGCTATTCCAAGTATATTCATCATGCTTTTATCTATCATCCAAATTAAATTTTCTGTTATGAGAAAATTAGTTAGTAAAGCTCTCATGAACTTGATGGCACATTTACTTTCTTGCACTTAATAAACTTGACCATTGTGGCTCTCTTATGTTGATTATATGCTTGCAAGTTGTAAGTTGGGAGTTAGTGATACGTCTCAAATGTATCTATAATTTTTGATGCTCCATGCTTGTTTATGCACCATTTGCTTTGTGTTTTGTTACACTTCATGGCATTTTTATGCGATTTCCGGAACTAACCTATTGACGAGATGCCATAGTGCCAGTTCCCTGTTTTCTGCTGTTTTTGTGTTTCAGAAAAGCTACATAGGAAATATTCTCAGAATTGGACGAAACAAAAGCCGAAACTCCTATTTTTCCCGGACGAAGGACGAGGACCGAAAGAGAGCCGGAGGGGGGCCAGAGGGCAGGCTCACCATGGGGTGGCATGCCCCTGGCCCACGCGGCCCTATGGTGAGGTGGCCCTAGCCCACCTCTGACGCTGCCTCTTCGCCTATATAAAGCCTCGGGAAGGAAAACCCTAAATTGATCGGTGTTTTTCGAGAAGAAGTCCTGTAGCTCTGCCGCCACCACCGATGAATTTTGGGGGACAGAAGTCTCTGTTCTGGCACCCTGCCAGGATGGGCAAGTGCCCCCGGATCCATCTTCATCAGTCTCCATCATCGTCTCCACCGTCTCCATCGACTTCACCGCCATCTCCACCAACGTTGTTGTCTCCTATGATGACGAGGGAGTAGTTCTCCCCCTGGGCTAAGGTCTCTACCGATAGCTATGTGGTTCACCTCTCTCTCCCATGATGTGATCTTTATGTGATTGTGAGCCTTGTATCTAGTTGAATTGGTAGATGCTATTATTCAGATATTATGCTACTCCCATGCGTTATTATTGTAATCTCTGGAGACACCTTGTATCATGATGTGAAGGTGACAGTGTGCGCATTGTGTGTGTCTCTTTTGGCTAGTGTCTCTATGAATTGTTGGTGTTTGTTGGAACCATCTAGTGCGTTCATGGTGATAGTGTGGGACAATCTAGTTTGGGGAAATACAAACTTTGAGGAGTGCTTCGTAGCCCTACACATGATTAGTGTTTGTTATCCATTGGAATAGTTTAGAGTGGCATATTGAAGTTAGTATCTATTGGTTCAATTATGTTATTTTGTTGAGAGTGACCACTTGTGAAAGTTGATACGTCTCCAACGTATCCATAATTTTTGATGCTCCATGCTTGTTTTTACACCATTTGCTTAGTGTTTTGTTACACTTCGTGGCATTTTTATGCATTTTCTAGAACTAACCTATTAACGAGATGCCACAGTGCCAGTTCCCTGTTTTCTGCTGTTTTTGTGTTTCAGAAAAGTTACACAGGAAATATTCTCGGAATTGGAGGAAACCAAAGCCAGTCGTCCAGATATTTCACGGAGCTTCCAGAACACCAAAGAGGAGACGGAGCCGAGCCAGAGGGCGGCCACACCACCAGGGGGCGCGGCCCACCCCTGGCCTGCGCCGGCCTATGGTGTGGGCCCCCTGGTCCACTTCAGATGCTGCCTCTTCGCCTATAAAGACCCGCCGACGGGAAAAACCTAAATACCCGATCACTTTTCTAGAACACATTGCGATCCACCGCCGCCATCGACCCGAAGATCGGGAGGGTCCAGAAGCTCTTCCCGGCACCCTGCCGGAGAGGGGAATCGCCACCGGAGGTCTTCTTCATCGCCATGCTTGCCTCCGGCGCGATGAGTGAGTAGTCTACCTTGGACTATGGGTCCATAGCAGTAGCTAGTTGGTTGTCTTCTCCACCATGTGCTTCATGTTTAGATCTCGTGAGCTGCTTTACATGATCGAGATCACCGTTATGTAATTCTACATGTTGTGTTTGTTGGGATCTGATGAATATTAGTGTTATGATTGAGTTGATGTGCTGAATATTATCTTATGTTATCTCTATGTTGTTTATGATCTTGCATGCTCTCTGTTGTTAGTAGCTATCTTGGCCGAGTAGTTGCTAGTGACTCCAAGAGGGGGTATTTATGCTCGATAGTGGGTTCATGCCTCTATTTAATCTGGGGGAGTGACAGAAACCTCTAAGGTTGTAGATGTGATGTTGCTACTAGGGGGAAAACAACATTCATATGCTCAAGGGCATATGCTTTGTTTACATTACACACTTTGCTTAATGCAATTATCTATTATTCGCAACTTAATACTTGTGGAGTTCTCGGATTGATTCACCACAAGTGGATTATTAGTCATAGATGCAGTTGGATGGCGGTCTATGTATCTTGTTGTAATGCCCAGAGTAAATCTCATAGTGATCCTCTCGACATATGCACGTTGTCTTTATTCTATCAATTGCCCAACTGTAATTTGTTTACCCAGCATGTGTTATTTTATCTTGTGGAGAGACACCACTAGTGAACTGTGGACCCCGGTCCTATTTCCTTTATATTGCCATCACCTATTTACTTTACTCGCATTGTTTACTTTACTCGCATACTATTATCACTTTCCACTCGATACGCTCATACCCTTTGTTTCAAGCAAACCGGTGAGATTGACAACCTCATCGTAAGTTGGGAACAAAGTATTTGGTTGTGTTGTGTGCAGGTTCCACGTTGCCGCTCGCAAAGCAAAGCTTGGACGAGGCGCCCTATAAATTGTCCTGAGCTGTCGCGAAGCTAGCGGGCATCACCTTTGGTCGTTTGTCTCCCTCCTACTGGATTGACTACCTTGGTTTCATAACTGCGGGAAAACTTGCTGCTATATTCATCAAACCTTCTCTTGGGGTTTCCAACTGGCCGGTCATTTTTACTTCATCAACAAACGCCAACAAGTTTTCTGGCACCATCATCACCGAGGCATCAACAAGTTTTCTGGCGCCGTTGCCGAGGAGGAAGAAGACTTCTGCAAGGGGAGTTTTCGCACGCACATCCTTTACTTTGTTTATTGTTTTGCTTTACTTTATTTTTACTTGCATCATTTTATCAAAAACCCAAAAAAATTAGTATCCTTGATAGTTTTTATTTCTTTATTTCTAGTTCATTATGTTGTTTCCTAAGTACGTTTTGGAGGACCTCTTAGTAGGTAGTGGTTCAATTATTGGAAAAAGTAATATCGAGGAGTTCTTTAATCATATTAGCATGCATAAAGATGTTGAGAAAAAGTCTTTGGCTGAGCTTGCTCCTAGTTATGAAATTGCTTCTTCTTATTTAATTCACATGTTAGAAGCTAGGTTTGCTAGCCTTAACCCTTTTATGCAATACATATTTCTTAAGCTTCATGATATTGAGGATCCCGAAAAGAAAGGTTTTATCTTGGAAACTTTGCGCATAGAATTTAGAAATGTTGCTATTGAGGCTAGGAAAGTTTTTAAGAAATTTAATAAGCTTGGCTCGCCTGTTGAAATTTTTGGTACACCCAATAAAGATTCTAGAATGCCAATACCTTGTAAACTTGTAGGAATTCATGATGCCTTGGGAAATAATTTTAGTTGGATTTGCCCTAAAAATCTTTTTGATGAAAGTAGTGTACCAAGGCGTGACTACAAGGGGTACTCAAAACCTCATTTGGACAGAATTCATTTCTTTGTTCCTGAAATGGATCTTAATGCCTCTCTTGATAATACTTGATTCGCATTTCCTGCGCCTAGCTCAAAGGCGTTAAAGAAAAGCACTCTTGGGAGATAACCCAATGTTTTTACATTCAGTTCCTTTTCTTTTATTTGAGTCTTGGAAGTTATTACTACTGTAATGACCTCTCCTTATCCTTTTTATTTCGTTGTTGTACCCAGAGAAGCCTCTAATTTGAGCGAGGTAAGATTTGGGGATGTTGCTGTCCTGAAATAGTTTTCGGTGCTGCACCGTAAAAATTCGTGAAAATTCTCTGTATATCTTTTTGACCTGCGATGTCTTGTGCATATGCCCCAGGTTATATCCAAACTTTCATTAGTTGAACACTTTTTGATTTGAGCAACAGAAAACCCTCTAAAAATTCGACCTTTGTCAGCTGTTCTATTTTGACAGATTTCTGCCAATATTTGTGTTTGCCGCTCGATCGCTTTCTTTTTGAGTTCTTTTGATCACAGAACTTTTGGGGAAGTTGCTACAGTAGTATATGCTTTATATGTGGTGGTTTTGAGTTGAAACCTGAAGCAAAAAGGGTTGATTCAATGTTATGCTTACACTAATGTTGCTAATAGATTTGTGTTTAGTTTTGTATGAAGGAAGTTTTCAAGTGTAGGGATTGGAGAATGATGAGATGAGTTGAAGAATGGACAAAAGCTCAAGCTTGGGGATGCCCAGCACCCCAAGAAATATCCAATAAGTACAAGCGTCAAAGCTTGGGGATGCCCCCGAGGCACCCCTTCTTCATCGGCAAAAATCAGGTCACCTTTCAAAACACTATATTTTTATTGCTTCATGCATTATGCGTTTTTCTTGGAGCGTCAGTTATTTTAATTTTTCAGTTTTGTTTAGTTTTGTTTGCTGCAATAAATGGTTAGACCCCAACAAATTCCTTTTGGAGAAGTTTCCTTGCTTTTCATTTGCCAAGAACACTCCATTTTTCACTCTATTCGTTTCCACGAGTGTTCTCTTTTTCTAGAACTGCGTTTAGCTTTCAATTTTCGCCTTGATTTGTGTTCAGATCTTGTTATATCTTTGCATCAAGGTGTATTTTTGCCTCTGGTCCATATTGGTTTTCATCAAAAGAGTTGGCTATAAAAAGTTTGAATGGTGTTGGAAAAGTGAAAAAGCTTTATGCAAAAAAGTGGTACAAGAAGGAGCTTGTGTAGACTGCGGCCTAGGCTTTTGCATGTCGTGCTTGATGTCTTTTTGATAGTATGCTTAGTGGTTTTGCTGTAGCATGACTTGTCTCAAATGACTGAGATTGCTTAATGAGCCTTTGAAAAAATCATGCGTTGTTTTAATTATTTGGAAGCATTATTTTGGTTTTCTCCTTTGATGCTTTATTTGGGTTGACTTGGCGGATGCTCACACATGTTTGACTCATACAAAGTCATCATTGCCTCTATGATCATTTAGTTTTTGACTTTTGATGCCATCTTATCCTTCTTTTAATGTCGCTTTGTCGCTATGCATGATTATGGCCGTTATTGCTCTCTTAGTTGGTCGCTCCCAGTCTTTTGCTAGCCCTCATTTTGTACTGAGTATGAGCTCTACTCGTGCATCCAACTCCTAAAAACCAAGTTTGCCATTGTGTCCACCATACATACCTATTAGCAATTTGCTATTCCAAAGTACATTTGACTTGCTTTTATCTATCCTTCAAATTAAACTCTTTTTGGTGTTATGCAAAAATTGGTCAGTAAAGCTCTCACGAACCGGATGGCACACTTTACTTTTCTCATTTTAAAATTTTGACATTGTGGTCTCTTATGTTGAGTTGTTATGCTTGCAAGTTGTAAGTTGGGAATTAGCCCAGCCATGCCGTCATGGGGCAAGCTTTCAACATTGCACTATCTTTCATTTGAGTTGATATCGTGATCTTTTGTTTATGGATTGTGGGGACCCCGGATTTAGCCATCCGGAATACCCGATATGCATACAATTCACGATCCCATGATCAGTGTGTCGTGAATCCACATATCCAAGTTGATAACAGAATTACATCATCCTTTACAGTATCGAATAATATACTTACAATTGGTCACATGACCAAGTATGCTATTGCCACGCAGGGCAAGTTTACAATTAAGCAGCGGATACCAAGCAGCGTTGATGACCCACGTTGTGCCTACTACCCTACAGGCAACTGACTGGGAGACGTTTCTAGTTCTCACCGGCGTCATCATAACCACCTGCTCCTTTCGTATTGTCTTCTCCATAGTCTGACCAAGTTAATAGCCAGGGACAAAGCCATGAGTACATTTTGAATTGTACTCGCAAACCATCTAAGAGGAAGTATTGTCATGCAGTTTGGCTGTAGCAAGGAGAAAGGCTCTAATCTAGTTTGTCCTATCTAGTCAATTTCTCGTGTCGATATAGCATGTCTTACGACATCTCTATATCCTTATTAAAGAAGATGCTTGAAAGAGAAGTCTTTGCAAAAGCTCTAGGAAAGGGGGAAACTCCTTTATGGTTGCCTAAGGCAGCCATGGTCAATCATACATGACCATTTCCATTCCCTCGGCAGTACCCTCCAAGTACTCCGAACCAAAACCGTGCCACGGCAGTACCCTCCAAGTACTCCGTCTGGCACAAACTCCATTTTTCTAAGAATCATTTTGTAAAATCAAAACTCGACATAGGTTAAGTATGGCCATTCCAACCGTCCATGACCGAGGACGCGGCTATTCGAATAGATTACACTCTGCAGAGGTTGTACACTTTACCCACACCATTCGATAAATCCGCCGGGATACCACCACGGACCGTCATACACAAGTATGCGGGGTTCGGATAATCGATCGAAGCCCTCCATCTATCTTCCTTAGTACGGGTGCCTACCCTGTGGAGTTTACCTCCCCGGCACGCCCCGGCAGTACCTCCTTCAGAGTGTCACTCCGGCGCCACGGCGGGAGAACCCAAGTGTCTTCCGGCTGGATAAATCCCAAAGGATCCCGATTTACTATTGCCCATAAACTAGCGGCAACCCGGATTCCAGAGTCCTGCAAACCCCTATATAGTATGAGGCTCCCCGCACTAAAGCACATAGACTTCAGACTAAGCCCGTCCCATACCGGGTAATGTGGTTGCACGGGAGTAATTGGTTTGGCGAACACTTATACACAATGCCACTTTTCAGAAATCCACCAATTTCTACACCTCCCAAGTCCAGCTCCATGTTTATAAAATCATTTGTAAACATCTCAATGGAGTAGCAAATACTCCAAGGTGTTCGAAAACATTTTCAAAAATCTTTCCAGAGGAAGTATTCCCAATCCTAGAGTTTTTGGCTCCACTACAAAGTTTCCCAAAGGCTTCGATGCTAATCATCGAGTCTCTATTTTTCAGGGTATTGAGTAGGTGTCAAAGGTGTCATCTTTAGAGATGATAGCAAATTGACTTGTGGAGCTAAGTCGCCAACTATTGCTACATAAGGGAAATAGCAATATAAGAAAACAATGCATAGTAATGGAAGCAAGAGTAGAGCAATGCATAGTGACATATAGGATTCAGATATGCAACAAGTAGATGGCTTGCCTTGGTTGGCTTGTCCCTGGTCTTCTTCTTCCTGGTACTCGTACACCTCTCCTTCCTCGGTACACTCGTCGTCGTTCGATTCTATCGTCGGTAAGAAACAACAACCCATAAGCAACAAGCATTCGCAAGGCACATGCATTATCACAATCAACATTACACAACCAATGAGTATCAAAAGCAAACAAGTTTAGATTCTGAATAAACTTTCAAAGTTTTATTAGCGTAATCTAACTTAATTAGAAACTAGGGTAATTCAATATAACAAGGAAAACCCTATTTCACTCCAATCAAGCATGCAGGTGCCTAAATAGGTCAAAAATCATTCTCAGTACATCAGTAGGTAAATAACAAGTTTCTGAGCCCAACAAAGTTGGATTCACCTCAAAACACCTTGTGGTTGATTTTCTATGAATTTCCTAGCAACATTAATAGCTATAACACTAGAATAATTCCCAAATATTCTCTGGACATCAGAAAAATGTACCAGAGAATGTTCTGGAAAGCTAACATAATGCATGACTCATAGAAACTGGATTCATGCTATAATACCCAATATTTTTCAAATGAGAAAATAAACAAGAGTAGTTAAACTATTTGCCTTCTTGAATACTGCTGCAGATGTATAGCTCCTAAAATATCAAACTCAGTGAGACATGCAAGATAACACTTCACAGCATCACTGAAAAGTGGAGACACCTCATTTGAATCGACAGATAACAAGATTTGGATTTTTGATTGAAAAGGTGCATGTTTTACAAGATTTATTTCAAGTAATTCTACAGGGATTCAAATGGAGTGGGGCCAGTACCATCAGCTAGATCTATAAACAAGGTTAACTCAGAAATTTGAATCAGAGCATTTGGATCTACAGATATTTAATTATGAATTTTGGAAGTTTTCAGATCTAGTGATTTGATTTAGCAGATCCCTAAAAAAAACTGCACGGGCTGAAACTAAAAACGGATCTGGGCTGTCCTAGTGGGCTGAATTTTGCATGGCTTGGTGCTTTAATAGTTGTGCAAACTGATTAATCGTGCATGCATCTTCCCTGCTAGCTCAATACGGTGGCAGGCCTCAGGGAGCTCACCGCGGGCTGCTTGGAGGCGGAGGTGACGCAGAGGACGGGCTGGAGAAGAGGCGGCGACCTGGGTCAGCGCAGGCAGGCGGAGGGGGCTTGCAGACGGGCTGGCGACCGACGGCGAGCACGAAGGCTGCATGCAGATCACGGCAGCGGTGATAAAACGGCGGCGCGACCGCGGCAGTGCGACGGAGGAGGATCGGAAGCTCACCTCGGTGAGGTCTGGGATGGAGGCGAGGTGGGGGAGGTGATGCTGAAGCTTGCAGTGGTCCTGTTGATACCCTTTCTCAGAGTCTTGTGCTCCCAGACATAGGTACGGCCGACGGCGTCGATGGCAGCGACGAGATGAGCGCGACGCCTCCAGGGATTCCTAGGAAACGAGATTGGTCGCGTTAGAACGAGTTTGAGTAGGCTATCTTGTAGAGTTGAAACTAGAGAGGAATGGTGGCTTGAAACAATGGCAATCATCCCCGAAAGCTCACAGTCTCGAGAGCAAAACCGAGCTCTCCCGGGCAGCTCAGAGTCAGAGTTTGGGTTGGGGTTTGGGGAGAGACAGAGAGGACTCGATTGAGAGGGAGGAGGTGCGGGTGTGAGTGAGGGAGATAGAGAGGAAAGCCGGGGCGTGCTTAAGAAGGCAGACGAGCTCTGCCAGCACGCGGCGCCCGTTGTCTGGCCGCGGAGCGCGGCGAGTGCTGACATATAGAAGAGGACAACAAGAATGGGAGCGGCTGCGCCAGGAGGTCGGTCGTGGTCTGAGGCGAGAGGGCATACGCGGAGGTGGGCTGTCGGCTTGGAGAAGGGATGCCGAATGCACGCACGCCAGGTGTTCGTCGAATCGACGTCCATCAGGACACGTCCGGGCGAGGCCGAGAGAAAGAATACAAAGTCGATGTCTTGCTTGGGAAGGCTCGGTGATACTTAGGGGAGGTCAGTGGCGCGGCTTCTCAGAAAGAGGAGCAAGTTTAGAAAAATAAATGTGTCATGGCGGTGACTGGGGGTCGGGCATGTACAGTGATGGAAGGGAGTGAGAGGGAGCATGCCTGGGAGGGACAGGGATGCAGGGCAACGGCGCTGACTAGCTACTTGTTGGTCTCCTGGGATAGAGAGGTGAGGGAGACGCTGCACCAAGATTTGCTGAAATCTTGCTCCCCGGCCACTCCATAATTCCAAGAGGATGGGGACAAAATGGATACTGTAGCTAGGCTGCAAAATTTCCAAGATGGAGAGAGAGTGCAGGAGAAGGTCACGCCATCTCTCTAAATGCTAGGATTCAGTTTTAACGAGAGATAGAAAAGTATACATGAATAATGATCAAGATAATAGGGTCACTCTAGTATCGTAGTACTTAGAAGAGCATTGGAGAAATATCCCACCCATTTCTAGATGGGGCCAGAAGCAAGCGATAACATTGACATCATTTGTAGGGATCTAATAATTTTGGAAATCAAACTAGGGAAAAATTATACATTTATTTTTGGGAGAAGATGAAGTGATACAGTATCTTGATGACCATGCCCAAGTTTATGTAAAAAAAATAGTTGTCCAAAAATAATAGCTAGTCCTCGAAAAGTTTTGTAGAAAAAAAAAGAAAATCATAAAGAATAATGGGTTTAGGGTTTTAGGAATATGTGTAGGGAGAATTAAATTTGAACAATGAATGAGATAATATTTGGCTTGGAAATATTACTAGGGATATGATTTGGTCACCAAGCTAATAGTCAACTAATCCAAGTGCAGATATTGGATTAGAAACATTCTAAGAACGGAAGAGAGGGACTTGGGCTCTGAGTAATGATCTTGGAAAGATGGTAGAGATGGAACTAAATATAGATGATTATTAGGAGCATCCTCCATTTTATTTGAGACTTGCTAGATGATTTTTAGGACAGGGTTTGGTCACATAGACCAATAGATCAGAGATAGATGTTGACGATTTGCGTAGAAAAGTTGATCATAGCCAGGTGGGTTTTCTTTTTAAGACATAGCGAGACCACTTTTATAAACCTTGGGTAATATTCCCAAATTTTTCAGAGACAAGAATGATACCAAAGTGGTACCTCTCCTATCTCTGTTATTATTTTGAAAATAAGAAAAACACTTGTGGAAATAATTTTTATAATAAATATTTGTGGAATAAAATGGGTGCACGTATAGAGTTAACCTCATTTCTAATTCCTTTGGATAAACTTGTATTTTGAAAATAAATACTCATTTCCTAAGAAATAGAGTTTTAGAGTTCTCAAAGAAGAAAACATTTAAAATAGGTTTTATTTGAAAGATAGACTAAAATAATTTTATAGGAATACCCCCACTGGACATTTTATAGCTTGATATGCTTTAGATAGGTTAGACCAGAGGACTACCTGTAGATCATAGCTACAAACAAGCAAATCAATCAAAGTCAAACAAGTCACACAAAGTCAATTTATCACACAAAGTCAAACCATTTGAAATAGGAGGGGTTGGTCCACAGTCTTATACAAAAAGCAACTTAAAGCAACAATCACACATCCAACAAGGAGAACATACAAGATACTCCAGTAAATCTGATGAAGCACAAAAAGTTTTTGTTGGCCCTCATTTTTGGCTCACTAAACAATACTTAAACTGGGTTACAGAAAGTGGGGTGTTACAGCTCTTCCCCCCTTAAACAGAATCTCGTCCCGAGATTCCTAAGCGTAGTAGTAAGAGGTGCTGAGACGAAGTTAGAGTTAGGCCTCAACGGTTGCTCTCCCAACTCGCCGGTGATAATCTGAGTTGCATCAAAGACTTGCTTCTGCCGAAGGTGTAGATCGTCTTCAATTACTAAGGTTGACGGCTGAAGAGTTGATGTTGCCGAGAGTATCCTGCAGAAACCTTGTCGGGACGTTTTTAAGGTTGGCGGGGCTAGGCTATCTAGTATGCCCGATAAGATTCTACGAGAGTTAGAAGGTTTCCAGCTTGCAAATTGAGGTCTTGAAGAGTCGAGGCTTCTCGGGTAGCTTTTGCTGTCTTGGGGTTATCGCTTCCTTCATGTATATTGATGGAGTCTTCAATTCTTGGTGTGGCGTCTTGAAGCTTGATGTTGGTGTAGAACTTTAATCTCGAGCTTGCAGTCCTCTGAGGATGGTAGACAAGAGCATTTATGCTTCGATCTTGATAGGCACGTCAAATCTGTTGACTTAGTCCTCTACGCTTCCTAACTACCAATGCACAGGTTAGTCCTAATAGAAACCATTCTTCTGGGTTGTCTTGTGATTGAGCTGAAAACGCTTCAGGTGGCGGCGCACCACCAACGGTGTGTCTTCCAGTAGTCAATAATCTGTTCCTTCTTGTCTTTGGGTTGGTTGAGATCATTGAAGATCTTCCTGCTTCTCCATCTTCTTGTAGCCTTGAGGATCTTGAGGTATATTGGGATACCTTGAGTTGACTTCATCTTCCGAGGAATCTTCACGTGGATTTCTACCCGTGGCATAAGTCAGCTTTGGTTTCAAACCCGCTAAAATTTAAACGAGCGAGCGAGTTAGTTTCGAAAAGTCTTCACTTCTTCTCGTTGCCACCTCCATTGGTATCTCCGAAATGTAGAGTCGGCATTGATGGCTCAATTTTAGAGAGTCTGCACTCTTCTATTTGCTTCGTGGAGATCAAGCACGTGAGTCTTTGGGCTTCAAGTGGCGGTAACGGTTTGATCTTCGAAAGTTAGGCGTGGCTTTGATACTTGCATGCCCCATGTCAGTTGGCTTGTTAGAAGATTAGCAAGTGTTTGAGGTGTTGAGAGAGTATCATCAATGTTAGCAAAACTCTAGATTTAGGGTTAGGCGATCCGAATTAGTGAAGTCTTTGTCTCCTAGAAGTCCTTCGTAGTCCAGGCGGGTCTATCTTCAGCTCCCTTGACGTTGTAGAGGGGTTGGTGAAGCGTGAGACACTCAACACAATTTATTGTATGAGATCTCAGGTATTTTTTTGCGAGAAGAGTTATAATCCTCTATTAACAAAGTTAGAGTTAGAATTTCTACTTTGAACTACCTATGCTACTCGAGCTGTCGTAAATGAATGGGAGGGAAACACATTTTTGGGAGGTCTTTCTATTTGGGGTTTTACATGCCATAGGGGTTTGTAAGGCTGAAAGGCCAAGTCAATTAGGAGCACAAAGTACAACACATATTCAAGAAACACACATTACAACTGCAAAAGCTATCAAGAACACACGAGGCAAACAACAAACAATTGCAGAAATCACACGAGGTACTTCAAGTACCGACGATGCCTAACAACGCTTGATATTTGGGGTTAGTCCTATTCATCCTAGGGTCATGGTTGGCCATAGTTATTGATGTCTTCATTCTCCTTGACTCTCGCTTCAGCAGAAACTTGATGGTAGTTGGTGGTGAAGTTGTAGTGTTGTTGAGCCGTTGATGTTGACTTGGGAAGTGCAGTTTTGTAAGTCTTCTTATATCACATCACATGGTTGTGAGGTCTTCAGAGGGATTGCTGAAGTGTGCCATTGGTGGCATACACGCCCGATAGACCTAATAGATACTAGTCAAGCAACTAAGTACTTGGTCCTTGGCGACTGCAAAAGTGCGAGTCCAGGGAGGAACAAGGTCAGCTTCTTGACAGAGCCATTGGTGTCAACCAAAGGCGAAATAGTTGTCAACACTCTTCTTTCTTTGCAGCTGGGGAGGTTTGAAGACGTCCTTCTGAATAGTTGCTCCATCATGTCCTGTTAAACTCCAGGTCTATTTGGGGACATCGTCCAACATGTAGTTTTGAAGAAGGTGAGACAGATGGAGTAATAGACTTCAAACATCTTTGAAAACTAGAGAGATAAGATTAGGAGTTTTAAAGAGGTGAGAAAGATATAAGCCATACTATTGGCTACTTAGAAGAAATAACCTTTGCAAATAGTTTTAGCAAAATATTACTTTCCTATCTAGCGCCCATGCTAACTAAGGTCTCCTACAGTCAGGATGGCTCTGATACCAACTCTGTGGGGACCCCGGATTTAGCCATCCGGAATACCCGATATGCATACAATTCACGATCCCATGATCAGTGTGTCGTGAATCCACATATCCGAGTTGATAACAGAATTACATCATCCTTTACAGTATCGAATAATATACTTACAATTGGTCACATGACCAAGTATGCTATTGCCACGCAGGGCAAGTTTACAATTAAGCAGCGGATACCAAGCAGCGTTGATGACCCACGTTGTGCCTACTACCCTACAGGCAACTGACTGGGAGATGTTTCTAGTTCACACCGGCGTCATCATAACCACCTGCTCCTTTCGTATTGTCTTCTCCATAGTCTGACCAAGTTAATAGCCAGGGACAAAGCCATGAGTACATTTTGAATTGTACTCGCAAACCATCTAAGAGGAAGTATTGTCATGCAGTTTGGCTGTAGCAAGGAGAAAGGCTCTAATCTAGTTTGTCCTACCTAGTCAATTTCTCGTGTCGATATAGCATGTCTTACGACATCTCTATATCCTTATTAAAGAAGATGCTTGAAAGAGAAGTCTTTGCAAAAGCTCTAGGAAAGGGGGAAACTCCTTTATGCTTGCCTAAGGCAGCCATGGTCAATCATACATGACCATTTCCATTCCCTCGGCAGTACCCTCCAAGTACTCCGAACCAAAACCGTGCCACGGCAGTACCCTCCAAGTACTCCGTCTGGCACAAACTCCATTTTTCTAAGAATCATTTGTAAACATCTCAATGGAGTAGTAAATACTCCAAGGTGTTCGAAAACATTTTCAAAAATCTTTCTAGAGGAAGTATTCCCAATCCTAGAGTTTTTGGCTCCACTACAAAGTTTCCCAAAGGCTTCGATGCTAATCATCGAGTCTCTATTTTTCAGGGTATTGAGTAGGTGTCAAAGGTGTCATCTTTAGAGATGATAGCAAATCGACTTGTGGAGATAAGTCGCCAACTATTGCTACATAAGGGAAATAGCAATATAAGAAAACAATGCATAGTAATGGAAGCAAGAGTAGAGCAATGCATAGTGACATATAGGATTCAGATATGCAACAAGTAGATGGCTTGCCTTGGTTGGCTTGTCCCTGGTCTTCTTCTTCCTGGTACTCGTACACCTCTCCTTCCTCGGTACAGTCGTCGTCGTTCGATTCTATCGTCGGTAAGAAACAACAACCCATAAGCAACAAGCATTCGCAAGGCACATGCATTATCACAATCAACATTACACAACCAATGAGTATCAAAAGCAAACAAGTTTAGATTCTGAATAAACTTTCAAAGTTTTATTAGCGTAATCTAACTTAATTAGAAACTAGGGTAATTCAATATAACAAGGAAAACCCTATTTCACTCCAATCAAGCATGCAGGTGCCTAAATAGGTCAAAAATCATTCTCAGTACATCAGTAGGTAAATAACAAGTTTCTGAGCCCAACAAAGTTGGATTCACCTCAAAACACCTTGTGGTTGATTTTCTATGAATTTCCTAGCAACATTAATAGCTATAACACTAGAATAATTCCCAAATATTCTCTGGACATCAGAAAAATGTACCAGAGAATGTTCTGGAAAGCTAACATAATGCATGACTCATAGAAACTGGATTCATGCTATAATACCCAATATTTTTCAAATGAGAAAATAAACAAGAGTAGTTAAACTATTTGCCTTCTTGAATACTGCTGCAGATGTATAGCTCCTAAAATATCAAACTCAGTGAGACCTGCAAGATAACACTTCACAGCATCACTGAAAAGTGGAGACACCTCATTTGAATCGACAGATAACAAGATTTGGATTTTTGATTGAAAAGGTGCATGTTTTACAAGATTTATTTCAAGTAATTCTACAGGGATTCAAATGGAGTGGGGCCAGTACCATCAGCTAGATCTATAAACAAGGTTAACTCAGAAATTTGAATCAGAGCATTTGGATCTACAGATATTTAATTATGAATTTTGGAAGTTTTCAGATCTAGTGATTTGATTTAGCAGATCCCTAAAAAAAACTGCACGGGCTGAAACTAAAAACGGATCTGGGCTGTCCTAGTGGGCTGAATTTTGCATGGCTTGGTGCTTTAATAGTTGTGCAAACTGATTAATCGTGCATGCATCTTCCCTGCTAGCTCAATACGGTGGCAGGCCTCAGGGAGCTCACCGCGGGCTGCTTGGAGGCGGAGGTGACGCAGAGGACGGGCTGGAGAAGAGGCGGCGACCTGGGTCAGCGCAGGCAGGCGGAGGGGGCTTGCAGACGGGCTGGCGACCGACGGCGAGCACGAAGGCTGCATGCAGATCACGGCAGCGGTGATAAAACGGCGGCGCGACCGCGGCAGTGCGACGGAGGAGGATCGGAAGCTCACCTCGGTGAGGTCTGGGATGGAGGCGAGGTGGGGGAGGTGATGCTGAAGCTTGCAGTGGTCCTGTTGATACCCTTTCTCAGAGTCTTGTGCTCCCAGACATAGGTACGGCCGACGGCGTCGATGGCAGCGACGAGATGAGCGCGACGCCTCCAGGGATTCCTAGGAAACGAGATTGGTCGCGTTAGAACGAGTTTGAGTAGGCTATCTTGTAGAGTTGAAACTAGAGAGGAATGGTGGCTTGAAACAATGGCAATCATCCCCGAAAGCTCACAGTCTCGAGAGCAAAACCGAGCTCTCCCGGGCAGCTCAGAGTCAGAGTTTGGGTTGGGGTTTGGGGAGAGACAGAGAGGACTCGATTGAGAGGGAGGAGGTGCGGGTGTGAGTGAGGGAGATAGAGAGGAAAGCCGGGGCGTGCTTAAGAAGGCAGACGAGCTCTGCCAGCACGCGGCGCCCGTTGTCTGGCCGCGGAGCGCGGCGAGTGCTGACATATAGAAGAGGACAACAAGAATGGGAGCGGCTGCGCCAGGAGGTCGGTCGTGGTCTGAGGCGAGAGGGCATACGCGGAGGTGGGCTGTCGGCTTGGAGAAGGGATGCCGAATGCACGCACGCCAGGTGTTCGTCGAATCGACGTCCATCAGGACACGTCCGGGCGAGGCCGAGAGAAAGAATACAAAGTCGATGTCTTGCTTGGGAAGGCTCGGTGATACTTAGGGGAGGTCAGTGGCGCGGCTTCTCAGAAAGAGGAGCAAGTTTAGAAAAATAAATGTGTCATGGCGGTGACTGGGGGTCGGGCATGTACAGTGATGGAAGGGAGTGAGAGGGAGCATGCCTGGGAGGGACAGGGATGCAGGGCAACGGCGCTGACTAGCTACTTGTTGGTCTCCTGGGATAGAGAGGTGAGGGAGACGCTGCACCAAGATTTGCTGAAATCTTGCTCCCCGGCCACTCCATAATTCCAAGAGGATGGGGACAAAATGGATACTGTAGCTAGGCTGCAAAATTTCCAAGATGGAGAGAGAGTGCAGGAGAAGGTCACGCCATCTCTCTAAATGCTAGGATTCAGTTTTAACGAGAGATAGAAAAGTATACATGAATAATGATCAAGATAATAGGGTCACTCTAGTATCGTAGTACTTAGAAGAGCATTGGAGAAATATCCCACCCATTTCTAGATGGGGCCAGAAGCAAGCGATAACATTGACATCATTTGTAGGGATCTAATAATTTTGGAAATCAAACTAGGGAAAAATTATACATTTATTTTTGGGAGAAGATGAAGTGATACAGTATCTTGATGACCATGCCCAAGTTTATGTAAAAAAAATAGTTGTCCAAAAATAATAGCTAGTCCTCGAAAAGTTTTGTAGAAAAAAAAAGAAAATCATAAAGAATAATGGGTTTAGGGTTTTAGGAATATGTGTAGGGAGAATTAAATTTGAACAATGAATGAGATAATATTTGGCTTGGAAATATTACTAGGGATATGATTTGGTCACCAAGCTAATAGTCAACTAATCCAAGTGCAGATATTGGATTAGAAACATTCTAAGAACGGAAGAGAGGGACTTGGGCTCTGAGTAATGATCTTGGAAAGATGGTAGAGATGGAACTAAATATAGATGATTATTAGGAGCATCCTCCATTTTATTTGAGACTTGCTAGATGATTTTTAGGACAGGGTTTGGTCACATAGACCAATAGATCAGAGATAGATGTTGACGATTTGCGTAGAAAAGTTGATCATAGCCAGGTGGGTTTTCTTTTTAAGACATAGCGAGACCACTTTTATAAACCTTGGGTAATATTCCCAAATTTTTCAGAGACAAGAATGATACCAAAGTGGTACCTCTCCTATCTCTGTTATTATTTTGAAAATAAGAAAAACACTTGTGGAAATAATTTTTATAATAAATATTTGTGGAATAAAATGGGTGCACGTATAGAGTTAACCTCATTTCTAATTCCTTTGGATAAACTTGTATTTTGAAAATAAATACTCATTTCCTAAGAAATAGAGTTTTAGAGTTCTCAAAGAAGAAAACATTTAAAATAGGTTTTATTTGAAAGATAGACTAAAATAATTTTATAGGAATACCCCCACTGGACATTTTATAGCTTGATATGCTTTAGATAGGTTAGGCCAGAGGACTACCTGTAGATCATAGCTACAAACAAGCAAATCAATCAAAGTCAAACAAGTCACACAAAGTCAATTTATCACACAAAGTCAAACCATTTGAAATAGGAGGGGTTGGTCCACAGTCTTATACAAAAAGCAACTTAAAGCAACAATCACACATCCAACAAGGAGAACATACAAGATACTCCAGTAAATCTGATGAAGCACAAAAAGTTTTTGTTGGCCCTCATTTTTGGCTCACTAAACAATACTTAAACTGGGTTACAGAAAGTGGGGTGTTACATGGATACTCGCGGTGTAAAATAAATTGGGAATCTTGCGGGATCATGGAGTTTGTATATGTGTTAGAGAAACGCCTGGGCAGCTAATCTAAGCCATGCATAATTCATGGTGGAAATTTACAGCATGCCCATAGTGAACATTCGACGACGCATCTCGCAATAAAAAGCTATACCAATGGTAAATAAAAGAGATGTCGAGGTGTTCATTGTCTGTTTGTCCTGTCATTTTGATGTGGGCTTTTTCCATGTCATCGGGCACGGAGGTACCCCATTGGCAGTTCTCGATGATACGTGTATACTTACAATGACAAGAGCTTACTTGGGACTCTAAGTAAAGTAGCATGAGGTTTGGGTATTCGTATTTCATGGGACATGAGGTTTTCAACTTATGATTTGTCAAGCATATGCAGCATAAGTGTACTTGCATTAACTTTAACCATTCAAGATGCTTATGATGGGGGCAATGAGAGCTCAAAGCCGGTAAGTACCATAATTTTTGAAGGTTTATAAAACTTGCAATCACTGCTTCCCTCCGCGAAGGGCCTTTCTTTTACTTTTATGTTGAGTCACCACCTTCTACCTTTCTGCACCATTAAGAGAGCATAGTTGTCATTCTGAGTATAATGTGCATTGTCCCAAAGTTTTCATTGATTGATTCATATTGTTGGTTTCACTTGTTCTTAAATTACTTGTATCTAGTCGCCCTCTTAAAACTTGAAGGTGTCCTATGCAGTTATGTTTTGCTCTCCATGAAGGACAAGCTGAAAACCATTTGTATGTTTTTCCTTATGATTTGAACACCCGTTTGACTTTCATTGTTTCATTTTCATGATCTTTTGTTTGTGTTCATTTTCATGTTATAACATGGTTGCTAAGTTTCTTCTATCAAGATTATATCTTTCATGCCCATGTTTTAAGTCCTTTTGATCCCAGCGCACAACGCTTACATAGATGATCAAGATTGTGTAGGTGCATGTCACCTCAAAAATCATTTCTTTTGTTATCACTGACCTACTCGAGGACGAGCAGGAGTTAAGCTTGGGGATGCTGATACGTCTCCAACGTATCCATAATTTTTGATGCTCCATGCTTGTTTTAACACCATTTGCTTAGTGTTTCGTTACACTTCGTGGCATTTTTATGCATTTTCCGGAACTAACCGATTAACGAGATGCCCCAGTGCCAGTTCCCTGTTTTCTGCTATTTTTGTGTTTCAGAAAAGTTACACAGGAAATATTCTCGGAATTGGACGAAACCAAAGCCAGTCATCCAGATATTTCACGGAGCTTCCAGAACACCGAAGAGGAGACGGAGCCGAGCCAGAGGGCGGCCACACCACCAGGGGGCGCGGCCCACCCCTGGCCAGCGCCGGCCTATGGTGTGGGCCCCCTGGTCCACTTCAGATGCCGCCTGTTCACCTATAAAGACCCCCCGACAGGAAAAACCTAAATACCCGATCACTTTTCCAGAACACATCGCGATCCGCTGCCGCCGTCGACCCGAAGATCGGGAGGGTCTAGAAGCTCTTCCCGGCACCCTGCCGGAGAGGGGAATCACCACCGGAGGTCTTCTTCATCGCCATGCTTGCCTCCGGCGCGATGAGTGAGTAGTCTACCTTGGACTATGGGTCCATAGCAGTAGCTAGTTGGTTGTCTTCTCCACCATGTGCTTCATGTTTAGATCTCGTGAGCTGCTTTACATGATCGAGATCACCGTTACGTAATTCTACATGTTGTGTTTGTTGGGATCCGATGAATATTGGTGTTATGATTGAGTTGATGTGCTGAATATTATCTTATGTTATCTCTATGTTGTTTATGATCTTGCATGCTCTCCGTTGTTACTAGCTATCTTGGCCAAGTAGTTGCTAGTGACTCCAAGAGGGGTATGCTCGATAGTGGGTTCATGCCTCTATTTAATCTGGGGGAGTGATAGAAACCTCTAAGGTTGTAGATGTGCTGTTGCTACTAGGGGGAAACAACATTCATATGCTCAAGGGCATATGCTTTGTTTACATTACACACTTTTCTTAATGCAATTATCTGTTGTTCGCAACTTAATACTTGTGGAGTTTTCGGATTGATTCGCCACAAGTGGATTATTAGTCATAGATGCAGTTGGATGGCGGTCTATGTATCTTGTTGTAATGCCCAGAGTAAAACTCATAGTGATCCTCTCGACATATGCACATTGTCTTTATTCTATCAATTGCCCAACTGTAATTTGTTTACCCAGCATGTGTTATTTTATCTTATGGAGAGACACCACTAGTGAACTGTGGACCCTGGTCCTATTTCCTTTATATTGCCATCACCTGTTTACTTTACTCGCACTGTTTACTTTACTCGCATACTATTATCACTTTCCACTCGATACGCTCATACCCTTTGTTTCAAGCAAACCGGTGAGATTGACAACCTCATCGTAAGTTGGGAACAAAGTATTTGGTTGTGTTGTGTGCAGGTTCCACATTGCCGCTCGCAAAGCAAAGCTTGGATGAGGCGCCCTATAAATTGTCCAGAGCTATCGCGAAGCTAGCGGGCATCACCTTCGGTCGTTTGTCTCCCTCCTACTGGATTGACTACTGACAAGGGTATAGTTAATAGAGCCCGTTAGTTGAGTACCCCTAGGGCCCGTATAGCTAGGCCCAATTGTAATAATAGTCGAATACGAGTCTTTACCGTATATCGATATTGTAATCTGTATTGGTCCCTACCTGATCCTCGAGACCTGGCCATCTATATATAGGGGCCAGGAGGGGACGGTGTAGGGCAGATTGAAAGCAAGCCAGGTTGAACACCCAAGTTTACTTTCGACATACACCTATTTCGACTAACTTTACCTTCGAGTTCATCCGACGCCCTATCTTCCCGATCCTAAGTCCTTAATCTAGGGCATTTGTCGAGTTAACCCCTCGTCAATTGGCGCCGACCGTGGGGACTTGGGCGTGGGAATCATGAATTCGACGGCTTTTTCGCTTTTAGCCAACAACAGTTCAGAACTCGACGGAAGTCAAGAGATGGAGTTAACCATTGGAAGTTTGAGCATCATCGTTGGACCATCGGGTTCATCCCGCCTCTCGGATTCGACGAAACCAGATCCGTCGGCAAACAAGCCCGAAACAGAAGAAACATTGGAATCATCAGAAGGCTCTTCCAGCGAGGCAAACTCGCCGGTCAGTTTCGACAAAACACCAATCGTAGAAGGCGACAAAATTCAGAAAAATTTCGACTCAGAAGAAATAGCGTGTCAGACGCACAACAACGCAAAGGACTTCGCCGTGGGAAGCAGCGGCGTCTCCAAGGTACATCAGTTATGCGTCATTATCACTGAAGCAGAAGAAGAAAATAATAGCAAAGGAAATAAGAATGTCGACAGGCAAAGTAAAAGATCACAGCAAAAAGGAAAAGGAGAAAGTCCATGTCTCGGCTGGTGAATGGAGGATGATCAAGTCAGCTATCAACCACAGTACAGAAGTACCCGAAGGATCGAGAAGAGAAGTACTAATGGGATATCAGTACGCATTATACCAGCACAGGAAAAAACTAAGGGAGGAAAGAGATATGGTTTTTCAAGATAATAACAGTATATCAAGGGAGGAATACTGGGAAGACTACAGTGAAGATTCAGAATACAGCAGAGAAAGGCGTGGAGACCCAAAACACAACAAGGAGGCGACAGCATACGGCAGAGAAGAGGAGTACTCAAGGAGCCCCACCCCGCAGCTAGAAGAGGAGGAAGAGGACTTCATACAAAAAACACCAGAAGTAGCACTAGTAGCAGCACAAGCATATTTATTAGCTACAAGACCAGAACCTGGAGACCCACGAGAAGACATGCACCGAGCCGCGATACGAAGCCTCGGAATAGTAGAAGGAAAGATCAGGGAACAAGGTCCAGAGACGAAGTCGACAAACTGCAAGGGAAATCGAGAGGAGAAGTCCAGATACAATTTCAAAGACAACGAGTATAGCGAGTCATCAGAAGAGAAAAAGCGACAGAAAAGGAAGGAGGACGCAAGAAGTATAATAGCACAAGCTCGAGTAAATAAATCGTGTCACGCTTGGAGGGAAGAGAACTACGAGGACGACGATAAAGATATGGGTGCGTTATGCTTTACCCGCAAGGTTCGCAAAACACGGGTACCCAAAGGATTCAGATTACCACACGACCAACCTAAGTATGATGGGTCGCAAGAACCTACCCTATGGTTATCGGATTATCTGCAGGCAGTGCAGATATTGGGGGGAACAAAGGCGACTGCAATGCAAAGTTTGCAGCTGCACCTCACCGGCGCCGCACGGTTCTGGTTAAATACCCTACCCAACGAATCCATCGGAAGCTGGGGGGAACTCGAAAGTCAATTCGCAAGAAATTTTCGTTCCACCTACAAGCGCCCAGCATCACTGGAGGAAGTTAAAACATGTGTGCAGAGGAAAGGCGAAACGCTACGTTCTTATATACAACGCTGGAGTATAATCAAAAACTCAGCAGAGGACGTCTCTGACGAACGAGCAATAGACGCCTTTTCGGCCGGACTTCGTCGCTCAGATCTCGTGGAAGAAATAGGAAGAACAAGACCGACGACAGTAGCCGAGCTAATGGAACAAGCCAACAAATTCGCTGATGGAGAGGACACGTATAACAACAAAAGAGGACGTTCACCAGAAGTCGACAGAATAAGTAGACAGAGGAGACGACACCGCAGCAGGGATAACCAAGGAAGGCGAAATCAGGTAGTCGCGGGTTACGTACTAGAAGAAGAGGAAGGATATGACAGCAGGAGGTTTTAGGCAAAAGGAGTAGAAAAATCGAGATACTCCGGTCCTTCGGCCGAGGATATGCTATACGGACCTTGTCGAATCCACTACGCGTATCTCGACGGGAAGAGAGTCTCAAATCACCAGATGAAGGATTGCAGGACATTCCTAAGGTTACAAAACGCCATGGGATCAAAACGAGAAGGGAGGCAAGGAGGAAGACACAGAAGTCAAGGATATCAAATGCAAAAGCTAGCAAGGCACTTAGAGTCAAAAGTGTACATATCAGCCATGATTCAACCAGTGCCCAAGTCAAAGAAAGAGCGAAAGAGCATATCCAGGCAAGTCAACCTAGCAATATCATCACCACCAGCTACCACAGAGTACCTACGGTGGTCAGAACAACCAGTCAAGTTCAGCAGAGCAGACCACCCGAGGAAAGTTCCCAGGCCAGGTCACTCGCCTATGGTTTTAAAAGCACAAATAGGAGGGTACGACATCGAAAGAGTGTTCATGGATGCAGGAAGTGGCATAAACTTAATATATGCCAGAACCTTGAAGGCAATGTGCATCTCGCTGACGAGTCTGAAGCCAACAGATTGCTCTTTCCACGGAATAGTACCAGGAGCCGCAAACTACCCTTTGGGGAGAATAGAACTCGACGTCTGCTTTGGCAGTAGCGGAAACTACCAAAAAGAGAAGCTGGAATTTGAAGTAATGGATTGGCCGTCACAATATCATGCAATCCTGGGGCGCCCAGCATTTGCAAAATTCATGGCAGTACCACACTACGCGTATCTTACGTTAAAAATTCCAGGTCCCAATGGAATAATCACAGTACAAGGGAGCTTTGAAGTAGCCAATACATGCGACAGGGAATTCAACAGGATGGCGCAAACCTTCGGCATGACAACGGAGTATGAGAGGTTAAAAGGAGAAACGGATCACAATGTACTACCCGACGTTGGACGATCCCTGCCAGATCAGGCTTTCGACACGTCTCAGGACTCGAAGAAAATCCAGGTCCATCCTACAGATTCAAACAAGACGACATCAATTGCGGTGAACTTGGATCCCGCATAGGAAAGCGCGCTCATCGAGTTCCTCTGTGAGCGCTGGGAAATCTTCGCCTGGTGTCCATCAGACATGCCAGGGGTTCCCAGGGAACTCGTCGAGCACGCACTAAACGTAGATCCCAAGGCAAAGCCAGTCAAGCAGCCATTGCGATGATTCGATGAACCTAAGAGAAAGGCGATAGCATCAGAGTTGCACAGGCTAGAAAATGCCGGATTTATCAGAGAAATCAAAACTTCGAGTTGGGTGTCGAACCCAGTCATAGTACCCAAGAAGAACACAGACGTACAAAGAGTATGTGTCGATTACACATCTCTCAATAAGCATTGTCCAAAGGATCCCTTCCCTCTACCCCGCATCGATCAGATAATCGATTCAACAGCGGGATGCGCGAGGCTTTCATTTTTGGACGCATATTCTGGTTACAATCAGATCAAATTGAAGAAAGAAGATGAAGAAAAAACAGCCTTCATCACACCATATGGGGTGTTTTGCTACCAAGTAATGACGTTCGGCCTAAAAAATGCAGGAGCAACGTATCAACGGATGATGCAAAGTTGCCTCGGAAGCCAAATAGGGCGCAACATACAAGTCTACATTAACGATGTAGTCATCACCACAAGAGATGAGAAATCTCTAATCAGCGACTTGGCAGAAACCTTCGACAACCTGAGCAGGTACAAGCTTAAGCTTAACCCGACAAAGTGCTCCTTTGGCATATCAGCAGGACAACTTTTAGGGTTCCTGGTATCAGCACGAGGAATAGAGGCGAACCCAGAGAAGATTCAAGCAATTTTGACAATGGGGAAACCCACGAAACTACACGACGTATAGAAACTTGCAGGACGCGTCGCGGCACTAAGTCGCTTTGTTGCTAGACTAGGGGAGAAGGCGCTTCCTTTTTATGCACTTATGAAGAAGACCGACGATAAATTCGAGTGGACAGAAGAAGCAGACGCAGCGTTTGCACAGTTGAAAAAAGTGCTTTCCACGCCACCAGTGCTGGTCGCACCAAAAGAAAAAGAACCACTGCTATTGTACATCGCCGCAACCCATCAGGTGGTGAGTACAGTATTAGTAGTCGAAAGAAGCGAAGAAGGAAAAGCCCACGGCATCCAGAGGCCAGTATACTTCATCAGTGAAGTGTTGTCTCCAACAAAACAAAGGTACCCGCACTATCAGAAGTTGGCATACAGTGTCTTCACAACCGCACGAAAACTATGACAGTACTTTGCGGTGCACCCAATTATAGTGGTCAACGAGGTGCCATTGTCGAACATATTAAATAATCCCTCAGCAACAGGACGTGTCTCTTTGTGGGGAATCGAGTTATCTCCCATGGACATCACGTACGAGAAAAGGAAGGCGATCAAGTCGCAAGTTTTGCCAGATTTTACAGCAGAGTGGCTGGAGCTGCAGAGCACAGGACCACCAGATTTATCCAGTGTTTGGACAATGTACTTCGACGGTTCTAAAAGAGTCCAAGGCGCAGGCGCAGGAGTAGTGTTGATATCACCTCATGGCGACAAATTGAAGTACGTCTTAAGGATGAGCTTTCCACAGGCTTCTAACAATGAAGCAGAGTACGAGGCTTTGTTGCACGGAATGAAGATTGCTAAAGCATGTGGAGCAACTCGCCTAAAAATATTTGGAGATTCCAACCTTGTTGTCCAGCAAGTTATGAACAGATGCGACACAATCAATGACAACATGATGGCCTACAAAAAATTGTACCATTATCTAGAAGGAACGTTCGATGGATGCGAAGTCTCGCACGTAAGCAGGAACAACAATGAAGAAGCCGACAATTTAGCAAATATCGGGTCACAGTGTTTACCTGTGCCATCCGGAGTATTTTGGGAGGAAATAGTGGAAAGATCAATAAAAAGTGGAAAAAGTTCGACTACTACAGCAGGCTCGGGGGCTACATCAGAACCAGAGGAGGTCATGCTGATAGAAGAAACATGGATGCAGCCATATCTTGCATTCATGATAAATAAAAAACTACCAGAAGATGCAGTGGAGGCCAAGAGGATAACTCGAAGATCGAAAGCGTTTGTCGTGTTGCAGGGGAAGTTATACAAGAAAAGTATTACGAGCGTTTTGCAGCGTTGTGTAACGCCACAAGAAGGACAAAAGATACTACAAGACATACACGGTGGAGTATGCGGCCATCATGCTAGCAGCAGAGCAATAGCAGCAAAAGCTTTCCGAGCAGGATTCTATTGGCTAACAGCCATCGAGGACGCAAAAGATATAGTTTGAAAGTGTGAAGCATGTCAAAGGTTTGCATCTAGACCGCATGCACCAGTAGCGGAGTTACAAACGATACCATTATCTTGGCCTTTTGCACAATGGGGCCTCGATATGGTGGGAAAGTTGCACAAATCCTGGCCAGGAGGGCATGTCTACATGCTAGTAGCAGTCGATAAATTCACCAAATGGGTAGAAGCGGCCCCGGTGACAACTCAAGATTCTACAGCAGCAATCAACTTCATCAAGTCAATAGTATTTCGTCTTGGTGTACCATACATCGTCATCACAGACAATGGGACAAATTTCACTTCAAAGGAATTCAAGAGTTACTGCGAAGGATTAGGGATAAAGCTAAAATTCGCATCTGTGGCGCACCCGAAGACAAATGGGCAAGTCGAAAAGGCCAATGACCTAATATGTAATGGGATAAAAAAGAGGCTCCTAGCACCTCTTGAGAAAGCCAAGAGCGCTTGGGTAGAAGAGTTGCCCTCCGTTCTTTGGAGTTTAAGAACTACACCTAACGCAGCAACTCAAGAAACTCCTTTTTTCCTGGTCCATGGCGCAGAAGCCGTGCTTCCAGTCGAGGTTACACACGAGGCTCCAAGAGTGACAGCATATGACGAGACAACATCAACAGAAGCATTGCAGGATGATGTCGATGCACTAGATGAGGCAAGAGATAAAGCATTGGAAAGGGCTACACAGTATCAACAGAGTCTACGAAACTACCATAATAGTCGAGTTCGTCCACGATCCTTCGTGGTGGGAGACCTAGTTTTGCGACTTAGGCAAGACAGCCACGGCAAGTTAGAGTCCCCTTGGGTGGGACCTTACATCGTCACCGAAGTAATACCAGGAGGAGCATATCGACTACAAGACAAGAAGACTGGGAAGGATGAGAGCAACCCATGGAATGCAGAGCAGCTACGACGTTTTTACGCGTAGTGGTATTAATAAATTCGAGTTAACCTTCTGAACCCAGAACATGAGGCCACATGTCAGGTTCTTTGGGTTGAACTCGACAAAATTGTACAATTATTACTTCTTCGCCTCGGGGGCTTCAACCCTCGGGTCGTACGAAAGGAATTTTTATCGCGACTTGGAAGAGTTTTTTCACTGAAAGGTTGTGCAGTCAACCCGATAAATATTCAAATAATGTGGTTCACAAAGGAACCCGATATTCTTGGTTCACAAAGGAACCCGATATTCTTGGTTCACAAAGAACCCGATAGATGGAAAGCATACTTCAGAACAATGACTTGTTTTCTTGGTACTAGCAAAAACATCGACATAGAATACAAATATTCATTACAAGAGAACATGGCAGCAAGGACATTATCAAATGATATTACATAAAAAGCAAAATCCTAATGGAAGTGGTCTTCAGCTTCATATTTCTTTTGGAAGAGGGTGCCGTCGTAGATCTTCACGTCGAACTTCGACGTGCCGATGTGGAAGTCGAAGGCCATGAAGAAGCCTTGGTGGATGTCGTGGTCTTCTGCGAACTGCGACCAACCACCCTTAAAGTATTGCTCGCCGTCGCCATCATCCTAGATGAAGGACTTACACTAGTGGGAAAAGGCTTATAGATAGATGTTTTATCAGTGGAGCATATTTTTCAATATGCTCCACTAGTATTTACTAGTGGCGCATTTTGTAATATGCTCCACTGATAAAAAAATTACTCGTGGCGCATTACTCCCAAAATGCGCCACCAATAAGTATGTGGGACCCACCAGGAGGGTCGTCGACAAAATATCTTGACTTATCAATGGCGCATATTGGAAATGCGCCACGCATATTTGAGCCTTTAGTGGCGCATATAGTGCATAATGCGCCACCAATAAGTATGTGGGACCCACCTGGGCCCCACTGGCCTGACCCCTACCAGCATTATGCGTGGCGCATATAGCAATATGCGCCACTGATAAATAAAATATCAGTGGCGCATATAGCAGTATGCGCCACGCATAACTAGTGGGGCCCACACCTCTGAAAAGGTGGCAGACTTATTGGTGGCGCATTTTGTTCAATATGCGCCACTGATAAGGTAGGCCAGATCTATAAGTTGGCAGCCCCACCACCACCATTTCATTCTTCTCCATCCAACACCAAACTAGATCTAGGTCGTCCTCCTCCTCCCCACCACCTCAATTTCTCCATTCTTGCCTCCATTCTTGGTTTTTAAACCTACTTTGCTCCATAGTTTTGAGAGGGGATGCCTCTCTAAGTTGTAGATCTACTAAACCAACTAGGTGAGTTGTTGGAGGACATGCATGTGGATGTTTTGTCTGGCCGGTGGACGTCTCGCGTGCGGTGTACACGCATGCATGCATGCTTGTGTGTGGTGCATGAATGTTTACAGGTGACGAAGAAGCAAGAGCATGTTGCTTGCTACGGTGTGGTGCATGGATATTTGCCGAAATGTTGATTAACTTCCGTTTCGGCAAATTTTTGCACTACCCATACGTCCTATTTTTAGGAGAGGTCCTGTTGAATTTTTCCGGCGACCATGCATGCATGCATATGTGTGTGTGTGTGTGTGTGTGTGTGTGTGTGTCTGTGAGTGCATGATGATGTGTGATTCATAAGGTACTCTCTTTTCTCTATACCGCGCAGGCAACCATGGTCAGACACATGAGCGAAGGTCAAGTGGCTAGATACAAGGAACGCGCGGTGGCCGACATGAGGATGAACAAGAGGACCCACATAAGATGTCCGTGTCGAAAATGCAAACTCGGGAGCTTACTTGACCCTGATTCCGCAGATCTGGAGAGTCACCTGCTCACGCGTGGTTTCATGCTCGGCTATGATTCTGAAGATGACGAGGACGTCAACAATGGTGTTTCTGAAGACGAGGGCGTACATGATGATGATCACGAAGGAGATGGCGGCGGCGGACATGATGATGATCATCACGAAGGAGATGGCGCCAACGGACATGATGATGATCATCACGAAGGAGATGGCGGCGACGGACATGATGATGATCATCACGAAGGAGATGGCGGTGATGGACATGATGATGATGATGGAGAAGACGCGGCGTCGACGGGCACACAGACACGACTAACCTCAGCCTTGCAGGACCCACATGTTCAGGAACTGCTCCTCAAGGAGACGAGCAATGCGAAAGCTGCTGCCAGAGAGAAAGCCAAGCTAGAGCAGATGGAGATTGATGGGAAAACTCCGTTGTTTCCTGGGTGTCGACCCGAGGATACACGCTTGAGCATCACGCTCAAGGCTCTAGAGATGAAGGCGGAAAGCAAATGGACCGACGTAAGCTTCAATAAAAACATGAGATTCTGGCAAAAACGTCTTCCCAAGGGAAACACGTGTCCAACTAATATCGAGGAGGCCAAGAAAATTGTGTGCCCTCTGGACATGCCGTACGTTAAGTACCACGCCTGCATCAATGATTGCGCACTTTATCGGGATGAGTACGCGGAGAGAACCACATGTCCGGTGTGCGGCCAAGGACGATACAAGATAGGGAACAAGAAAGTACCTCGGAAAGTGGTATGGTACTTCCCTATCACTCCCCGTCTGCAGCGGTATTTCGTAGACCCTAAGGAAGCAAAGCTCATGCGATGGCACGCAGATAGGAAGAAGACCGAAGATGATCCGCATAAGGGCAAGATCCTGACACACCCTTCGGACGCTAGCCAGTGGAACGCACTTGACATCGACTTCCATGAGTTCGGGGCTGATCCAAGGAACATCAGGCTTGGTATGAGCACTGATGGACTCAATCCGTTTGGCAACCAGAGTAGCACGCACAGTACCTGGCCCGTGTTTGTATGGCCGTACAACCTCCCTCCATGGTTGTGCACCAAGCAGAGATACGTACACATGTGTATTCTAATTCAGGGCCCAAAACAGCCAGGTGTCGACATGCATTTGTATCTCGGTCTGTTGAAAGAAGAGCTAGCCACGCTGTGGGAGACGCCTCCTCGTATGTGGGATGCATACTCAGAAGATTATTTCCCTTTGAGAGTCGCGTTGTTCACGACGGTGCAGGACTATCCAGGTTACAGTTACGTCTCTGGCCAGGTGAACCACGGACACAACGCATGTGTCAGGTGCATGGATAAGACCCCGCATCTCCAGCTACCAAGGGATCCCGGTTCCTCGAAGACCGTGTTCCAACGTACTCGGATGTGGCTTCGAATGGATCACCCGTGGAGAAAGCGCGGAGACCTGTTCAACGGTAAAGAAGAGCTTGAAAAAGCCCCACGTCCGAGGAGCGGTGAAGTAATCGATGACATGCTAGAAAACTGGGAAGAGTGCCCTTTGCCAGGAAAGAAGCGTCCGAGGACAAAGCCGCTGCATGGTGTGTGGAAAGCGAGGTCTGTTTTCTGGGACCTGCCGTACTGGAAATACCTCCACACGCCCCATAGCCTTGATGTCATGCACGTCACGAAGAACGTATGTGAGAGTCTGCTGGCCACTATCGTCAACATGCCGGATAGGACCAAGGACGGGCCAAAGGCAAGACACGACCTGGAATTCCTTGGCATCAAGAAAGAACTTCATGGTCCGCCCGATAATGATGATGCTGAGACGATGGACGAAGATACTCAGGGTCTGCGCAAGAGGGCTAAGAAGAGGGATGTGGTGTTTCCCGCTGCCTGCTTCACTCTAAGTTAGAAGGAGCTCGAGCAGTTTTTAAGTGCCTCCTAGGAGTTAAAGTTTCTCACGGTTACTCTGGGAACATAGGCAGATATCTGGATGAAGCGAAGAAGAGGTTCAGCGGGATGAAGTCTCACGACTGTCACGTCTTGATGACACAGATACTTCCCGTTGCGATCCGAGGGATAATGGACGAGCACGTCCGTGAGACGTTGTTTGGCCTCTGCAACTTCTTCGACGTCATCTCGAGGAAATCTATCGGCTTGAAGCAGCTCGACGCGCTGCAAGAAGAGATCGTCGTGATACTGTGCGAGCTCGAGATTTACTTCCCGCCCGCGTTCTTTGATATCATGGTGCATCTGCTCGTCCATCTCGTGGATGACATCATTCATCTCGGTCTGACATTCCTGCACAACATGATGCCGTTTGAAAGGCTGAATGGTGTTATCAAAGGATTCGTCCGCAACAGGTCCCGTCCAGATGGAAGCATCGCCAAGGGCTTTCTGACCTACGAGTGCGTCTCGTTTTGCCAGAATTATCTACGCACCGAGGAGGACGACACAGACGACCCTGTTGGTCTGCCCAAAAGGACGCACCTCGGTAGACTTGCCGGATATGGTCACCGCGAGGGGTTTCGCGCCTTGCATATCGGCGCGAAGGGTCGACGCCCCGACTTTCTCCGGGCACACCTCGTCGTGCTACAACACATCGAATTGGTTGACCCTTGGGTGGAGGAGCACAAAAGCTTTGTAGAGCAGAAGTTCATTGACCTAGGTCGACCGAGGAAGAAGGGAGACGTAACAAGAGAGCACAACTCCAGCTTCACGGCTTGGTTCAAGGAAAAGGTTCACGGCCTGCAGTCAACGCCTTCTACGGAGGATGAAAAACTCATTTTTGCATTATCACAGGGCCCCGGGCACAACATGAGGACATATCAGGCCTACGACATCAACGGATACAGATTCTACACCGAGGAAAGGGACAAGAGTAGCGAATATCAGAACTCAGGAGTAACGATGCTATCCTATGGCGATGATGAAGCCACCGTGAAGGAAAGATTCTTCGGAAGGATCGAGGAGATCTGGGAGCTTGACTACGCCGGAGAGAAGGTGCCGATGTTCTGTGTCAGATGGGCCAAGAGCGTCCAGAAAGAGGGCCGGTATTTCACCACCATGGTTATACCCGATGCCTCCGCGAAGAACGCCTCCGCAAAAAAACGAGCCATGGGTACTCGCGAGCCAAGTTGACCAATGCTTTTTCATCACCGACCCGTCAAAGCCAAGCCGTGTTGTCGTGAGGAGGGGCAAGAGGAGCATCATCGGAATGGAAGGACCCGCCAATGACCAAGACTTAGAAAAGAATGGTGATCCAAAGATCGAAGAGGAATTCGACAAGTACTTTGACAAGCCGACCGCTGCAGGAAGAAGGAAGACCACCCTACCTACTAAAGGTTGTCCATTCACGAGAAGAAACCTCAACATTCCCGGCCTAAAGTATTCAACAAACGTGAGGAAGAAGGGCAAGAAGATCGCAAAGCGACGCTAGCTCTAGCTAGCTAGCGCGGAATCGAGATCATGACATTTTTTGTGTATGCATGCGTTTACTCGAAACTATATAGACTATCATAATATTCGTACGTGTGTGTATGGATATCGATGTTCGTGTAACACGACGATATATATTCATGGTTTTTTGAATAAACTAACTATTATGATACTCGCAAATGAAGTGAGAAAAAGATGTGACATGACGATGTTTGTGTTTTTTTACTATTACAAACTATTATTTTGAACTAACTTGTATTTGTTAGAAATTATGAAAAAATAATTTAAAACTATTACAAACTAGCATACCTACTAGTTCTAGAAACACATTCTATATTGAGAAAACAAAATGTAAAAAATGCAAGGAATATTCTTCCTAATGCGTCCAGTTAATTAACAAAGAGGTGATATCGATGTATGACTATTTTGACAAAAGAAATAAGATTGGGTAGGTATGTATGACAAAAAAATGCAAGGAATATTCTTCCTAATGCGTCCAGTTCTTTTTTTCCTATATTGTAGAAAAAGGTTATTTTAGTCAAAATAGTGTCAATACAGCTTGGGTAGGTATGTAGCAGACAGTAGACATACCCGTTAATTCATATGTGCTAATAACCTCCGAAAATAAAACCCACAATTAGTGCAGAAGCGCGTGCAAAGGGGAGACCCAAAAATATGTCAAAACAAATGTAAAAAAAGGTGTGAGGCAAACAGGATTCGAACCCTGGATGCCCCTAATGCAAAGGGTGTGTGCTGCCACTGAGGCAGATAAGTGTTTCTGTCACATAGAGAGCCTTTGTGGTATTTGACTAAGTGTCAAATATGCGTGGCGCATATTGCACATAATGCACCACGCATAGTTGACACTTAGCCACATAACGGTTCGGCCGGCCGAGCTCTTCTTCTTCAATTACCCTCATTTCCCCCGCGCCTAACCCTAGCCCTTGCTCGCGACGCAATCCTCTCCGGCCAAGCCCTCGCTGCCGCAATCCTCGCCGTCGCTAGCCCCTCTCCAAGCCCTCGACCCTGCCATAGGGCAGCCGCAGAGAGACGCTGCTGCCCCTCTCCAAGCCCTCGATCGCAAGCCCGTGCCGCCTCTCCAAGCCGCTGATCCGCCGCAGAGCAGCGGCTGATCCAGATCAAGCGCCCGCCGAGGAGAAGGAGCAAGCGCCCGCCAAGGAGGGAGCAAGCGCCCACCGAGGAGGAGGAGAAGCCGCTGGCGCTGACCACCTGCAGGAGGAGCCAGACCAGGAGGAGCCCGACCGCACCCTCCCCATACCCGACACCGCTACCTCCCTCTACAGATCATCGCCCTTTCCATCTCCAGTGACTTCCCCGGCTGTCCCCTACCCTCCTTCCCCTTCGCTTCGTTGGTGAGCAATCGCTTCCCCTCTGCCCTCATTCCCCTGCCCTCCTTCCCCTGCTAATTCTTGGATTTTAATGTGTATCCATGTTCAGATTACCCTCAGATGCTCAGATTCTACCTTGGTTGTTCTTGAATGTTCAGACTACATCTTTTATCTCGCATGATTTCCTGCTATTTGTTTTGCCGTGCAAATATCTGTTCTGCGGGCACTGAGCCTGCGAATTAGTATTACACAGCTTTTGGAATTGGGGGTGAAAAGGCTGAGGTTTATCCTCCGCTTTGCTCAATCGACCATGCTAGGTTTAGGTTGTAGCTGGGGGATTCGTGGCCTGAACTAAGTTACGATTCAAATTCAGTTCACAGTGCATTTTTGTTGCCCAATATACCCTGCTGCTTGCTCATTTTTGTTCTGCCTATTTAGCTAGGTCACTGCATAGCATCTCCAAGGTATTGCTTGTGTATGCAATGGACTACCATTATAAGATGCTATTTTTCTGAACTTAGATATACCAGAGCTAGCTAGGTCACTGCATAGCATCTCCTGTTTCTGCTGAAGCTCTTTGAGCCTTTCTCAATCAAAGCCAAACTTTGCTAGAATTGTTGCCCCTTCTTGCTATTATTATTTTCTAACCTGAATGAAAGAATCCGAAAAATATGGATGCAGATTGAAAGAAGATAAATTTGTGCAATCTAAATACGTCTGCACCATTGGTTATCTTCAAATGTATAACAATAGCACAGCAACCATTTCATACTGAAAGAAGATAAATAATTAAGTACTAATTCTATATATATTATGTTTTGTTATCAAAATTCTTTGGCTAACTTTTAATCTTCAAATGTATAACATTTGTGATAAAAAAGATAACCACCATGTACTTTGGAGTATTGATTTAAAGATGAACTATGAACTTAACTGTGTTGTTGATGGCTATGAACTTAACTGTGTCATGTTGCATAAATCTATTTAGCTGTTATGTATGTGCACTGCTGACTTCACATTGAAAATTAGAATAATTCTCTTAGGGTATACCTTTAATTTCTTTTGACTGAATCTGTTTAAGCAACTATTTAATTTTGCAATTTGTGTGGAGTTGTGAATTTGTGCCAGGGACATTTATTATATCCTTGAAAATAACAGATGAATTTCTAATTTTAAACTAGAAGTGCATGTTTATATATATCTATGATGTACTCCTTTTGAGAAACTATGCAAGCAAAAAGTGCCAGCCCTAGCTAAGTTTGTAACTATACATAGTACTGTAACTATACTTTCCCATTATTTGACACCAGAAAGTGCCAGCCCTAGCTAAGTTTGTTTAGGAGGGAGGTCATTGTCCAATCAGTGAAGGATGTACATGTAGCAGGGACATTTATTATATCCTTGAAAATATTTATCTTTTTATGTCCATCCTTACTATGCTGACCACCCTTGTCTAAGTGTTCCCAGTATGTATGCTGAATCAATAGTTGTACACATGCTTGATGTATACTACAAGATATGCATTTTTTGAGATTGACCTGATGCATAATACAAGATACTGCTGGGACATTCAGTAGACTGTTTTTTGATGGCTGGGACATTTTTTGATGGCTGGGACATATATATGCTTATATACATATTAATCTGTTAAATATTTGTGCTATAGTGTGTGAGATGTGGTGCCTTTGGGCTATTTTTTGTAGCTGTGGTTTATAGTGTGAGATGTGTAGCTGTGGTTTATGAATATGCTAAGCCTCCATAGCTCACAGATTATATGTGAATTCCTGCTGCTGCTACTGCTGCTGCTTTGCTGCTGCTACTACTGCTTTGCTGTTGCTACTACTGATTTGCTGCTGCTACTGCTGCTGCTTTGCTTTGCTGCTACTACTACTGCTTTGCTGCTGCTGCTGCTACTGCTGCTTTGCTTTGCTGCTACTGCTGCTTTGCTTTGCTGCTACTGCTGCTTTGCTTTGCTACTACTATTGCTTTGCTGCTTTGCTTTGCTGCTGCTACTACTGCTTTGCGGCTTTGTGAATTCCTGGAATATGTATATATGTGAATTGCTGCAGGTTATTTCAAAATGAGTTGCCCATTTCTCCCGAAATGTCGATTTACTTCCGTTTCGGTTGAGAAATGGGCACTCCTAGGTCAAAAAACAGCAAAGGTCATGCCAAATTTTTTGGTCGACTCTAGCTTAATTAATTATTGTACTAATTAAATTATTACATATTTTGTATGAAGTGCCGACATGTCGAGCGGAGACAAAGACGTTGGGGCTGGCCCTTCTCAGCCCATGAGCGTCGAAGAGGAAGCAAGAAAAGCCAACCTAAAGTTTTGGCGGCTTGGCGATGACTTGAGCGGGTCCGACGAGGAGGCCGAAGAAGCTGCGGCCGATGAAGTTGGCGAGGAGGCCGAAGGAGGTGCAGCCGATGAAGTTGACTCAGAGTCCGAATATGACTTCGAGGCCGAAGAGGCCGAAGATGGCGACGACGCCGGAAGCAGCAATGGCGGCGAGGAGGATGACTTAAGTAGTCATGGTGGCAGTGACCGCATGGACGTCGGTGGATCGGACGCCGCCGCTAAGAAGAAGAAGAAGAAGAAGGAAAGGCAGGATCGGACGCCGCCGGTACTCGGCACCAAGCTCGAAGAGTTCACGTATGTGAAACCGAGTGGCCAACCCGTGGAGCCTGCGAAGCTTGCCGCTGGGTACGGCTTGCAGCTTGGGTGTATCGTGCGGGAGAGCATGAGCATCAACCAGAAGAACATAAGAGCTAAGGGCAATACGCGGTTGCGCGAGCTACTCATTGAGAAGCTTCACAACCGATACCAGTTCCGAGAGCCGTTCAATAACAAGAAGATCAAAGGGAACAAGGTCAACAAGTTAGCCCTCACGAGGATGAGCACTGCCTTGAGCAGCTGGAAAAGTCGAGTGAAGAAGAGAATTCTCGCCGGCAAAAGTTGGGAGGAGATAAAGAAGGCCGAGCCGATGCTCGACGAAGATGAGTTCATCAAGTTCAAGGATGCGTGCCTCACTCCGGAAGGTATCGAATGGACCGAGTGGGGGAGGCATATGCGGGACCTCAACATAGGTAACCAACGCTGCGGAGGCGGCGGTTACCGAGGAAAGAAGGCCATTTGGGCAAAGGAGGACGCCGAGTATGCCCGTCTAGGGAAAGAGAACCCGTGGCACAAATTCACAGATGAGCAGGTGATGCAGTTTGTCCGTGCCCGCTACTATCTCCACCCCGAACTCAAGGAATTCGTTACCGACGACGATGATGTGAGGAAGTTTCAGAAAAAGCTGGTAAGGAATTTACCGCGCATCTCGATCGAGTCGATATGCGTTCTAAATTTCTAAATGGCCATGTCTTTCCTTCTCTGCAGAGAATCGAAGAAAGAGCTTGTGCTTCAAGTTCGAGCTCATCCCAGGGGTCGACGGCGAACCCGCGGTGGGACACGCCCTTCAACAGGGCGATAAACATGATCAAGGGGAGAGCCAAGTCCTTGCCGCCGACTTCAGCTGGCCGCGTGGCCGGCTATGGTACGTACGACAAGGTTGGCGACTTCAAGAAAGAGGACCCCGAGGCGAAGAAACAGAGGAAGGCCGCGGCAGTGGCGGCGGCTGCGGCCGCCGCCGCAAATGAAAGACGCGAAGTTGAAAAGCTCCGGGAGCAGATGCCGGACCTGATCGCCCAGCAAGTGCAACAGAAGCTCCGCGAGATCATTCCCGATGAGCTGTGGGAGGGGCTTGCTGCTTGGAATGCGGCAGGTCGACGAGGGGCGCTAGTGGTGCCTAGCATCTCCGGCAGCAACTCTATCCAGCACGTGTCGCCGGATGTGGTGACTCCAGATACCGCCAACGTCGAGGAGGCGCAGCCGGCGGCCGCTCCGGTGCCCCCTCCCGCCGTCGCCAACATGAACGCGCACCTGGAGGTCGCTCTGGTGACACCACCTCCCGGCAATGCCAACACCGAGCAGCCGATCGCACCGGTGCCTCCTCCCGCCATAGCTAAGGCGCAACCGATTGTGCTTCGTCGTAAGGCATCTCGGCGGGAGAATGATACCGGTGTATCGACATTAGCCGAGCTCAACGCCATCTCCAAGGTAATGACTTCGGCCAGCACATTTCATTTCCTTTGCCTTCGATGACTATATAGCTATAACCAGCGACATCTCATGATATGAATGCAAACTTGTTTTCCCACAGGACACACCTTGCACACTTTTGCATTTCGTGGACGGCGAGCTGAAGGATGTTGCTAAGGGCACAATCATTCAGCCAAATAGCACAGTCATGCATCATAAGGAGATGGTATCAGCGGTGTTCAAGGTCCAGCTGGCTCGGGTGTTGTCGGGATGCGAAGACATTGACCCCCCAACCCAACCTCAAGGCGCTGATGAACATAAGACCCTTGCGGGTTGCTTCGGCTGGGTCTTGACATGGCCGAAGACCCAGATTCGGCTTGTGAAGGAACAACAAGTTACTCAGCCGCCACGCATGGAAAAATTTACTGAGCCACCGCCATGTTCGGCACCAGTTACTGAGCCGGCGCCGCCACGTATGGTGCCACCGCCTCGGCGGCCACAACAAGTTGTCTCCACCAACACCTCCCGTCACCAGAAGTTGTTGGCCGCCGCTTTACCGCAACCACCACCAGCACCACATGGCAAGGCCGTCGCTGCATCATACCCAGTACTGGTTGAGGACATCAACGATGATGATGATGACAACCCAGATGACTGGCTCAACACCGGCGCCACCGACTCTTTGTTCATGCCAAACATGGAAGAACCCTACCGTGTCCGTGAAGATCCAAATGCTCGCACCAAAGCATGCACGCGTTTGGACTTCCATGGTGCCCTAGAGGAGACGCCTCCGGATGCTGGCGCCGCTGATCCTAAAGTCAATACGGGAAATATTTTTAGCCCCAACACACTCCATAAGGTGGTGAGCGGCGGTGATCAGTTGGCAACCGACTGTGGTGAGCAGTTGGAAACCGGTGGTCCCATCCAGAAGAAGCACCACCGGAAGAGGACCAAGAAGGATAAGCCCTCTGCGAGCCAGCAGCCTATCGGTCCGAAGAGGCCCAGGGTTCACGATGACCTGATGTCACAACCCGCTAAGGGCACCTTGTAGGGCATAATTCATGAAGCTGGAAAACCGATTATGACTGAGGAGCAGGTCGCCCACGCGAGTGGAGCGATGGTGAGCCTTATGCACGGTATCCTGTATCTGGAGGAGGGCCTTCTTAAGGAAACAAATCCATCATACCCGGTTTTCACGGTGAAGGTTCCAGCGGACGTGGGCTTCGTCGATGATCACCCCGCGGATATCTTCTTCATATCGTACGAGGACGTCTTCAAGCTTTTCAACGCCAAACGGCTGGACTATAACTTGGTCCGCCTATACGCGCTCCAGCGGGCGATGAAGGTCAACAGAGAGGAGAACCCTGGCGTCGCGATAGCGGACCCCTACTACATGCGTGAAGGCATGTTGATGAATCCAGCGAACCGTTCCAGAGCAAAGGAGTACCTCCAAAAGTTCCTGCTGGACAACAAGAGTAAAAAAGACATACTTCTTCCTTACTTTCCCGAGTAAGTGCACACTCACTCGGCCGCCGTAATAACTTGTCATTTCTTAGCTCCTTTTCCAACATTCTTTCGTTTCAACTGTTTTGCGCAGAGACATATACTGCACATTGATCCTCGTTGCCCCGAGGTACTCGGTAGCCGTCTACTTAGACTCGGGGAGTGAGGCAAAGACAAAAAACTAAGCCTACATCAAGGGTGTTCTAGATGATGCTCTCGAGGGATACGCCAGGAAGGGAGGCGACTTCAGGAAGGGGGCGGAAAATGTCAAGGACGGCAGACACATGTTCAAGCACGTAATCAAGTTCCCCTGCGTCAAGCAGCCGCCTAACAGTGTCAAGGAGGCCTTCTACGCCCTCCATCACATGCGGGCGATCATCCAGAACGAACACAGGCTTACAACGCCAGCTAGTGTCCGAGGATGGGCCGAAGAGCATGCAAGGATCGAGGACGCTGAACTTAGGGACGACTTCTTCCACATCCAGAATCAGATTGCGACTATCTTGCAAGAAGATGTCATCACAAGGGGCAGAACCTTGTCCTACGCCTGTCGGTGTTCTGGATACCGGGGTATCCCGGTCCACCTGCTCCTGGGCCCCGTCATCGGCCCATCTTCAGCCCAGGGGACAATCAGCAATCCAAGTCACGGAGAAGACCCTCACGAGGAGGCGCCTCGTGAGGAGAACGACAACAGAAACGGCTAAGGACCAGAAGACCTCCTCACGAGCCCCTGCTGGTGAGGAGAGGACGCACGCCTACGCCAGCTCAGCACGATTGGCGTGCATAGCAAGAAGCTGGCGGGCAGAAGACCGCGTACCGCCCACGCTACCCCCGACATGGAGGAGACCAACTTTCTCTGTGCCTGCCCAAAGCGGCACAGTGGCAGTTGGCCACCCCCCTAAATATAGCATGGACAGTGCAGGGCGCCAGAGGAGGACGTCAGCCTCCTCCACCCACTCCTGTGGACCGGCGCCGCTACCCTACGAAGACCAAGTCTACAGAAGAACATAGTCTACAGCTGTCCTCCCTCCTTGGCCGTGTGTGGCAACCCCTTCCCCAAGAAGATAAGGGGAAGGAGGACCTTGGCGCTATAAAAGGAGGGAGAGGCCATCCCTTAGGGGGGGCGGTCCAATCGAATCTTCATCTTCTTCAAGCTGCTAGTTGGGCACGCAGGTTCTTCAACCTCTGGCCAACTAGAGCTTTGTAACCAAGGCCTTGTACTCCTCGCGAGGTGTCGCGTTGCAATACAAGAAGGCAGGAAGTAGGGGTTTTACCTCACCACGAGGGCCCTGAACCTGGGTAAAGCTCGGTCTCCCTCTCTGCAGTGCGTTGCGCATCCGACAATCGAGGCTTCCGTCACCGTGTTCCGTTGCGATCCAAGATCTCACACGTTCAGCCCCCTGCGTTCGAATCCTTGGGTCCGTCGCGTGGTACCCCGTGTTCTTGCGACACGAAATCCATCGACATTTGGCGCGCCAGGTAGGGGGCTATGGTGTGTTTTCTTCTAGATCTGCTTCGACATGGCTGACGCCAACGCAAGGCTCGAGCGTCTTCGCCGTCGCAACGCTGTTCGGGGGCAAACCGAGCCCATCTTCCGTCGTCATGAAGCTTCGGCCGAGGAGGAAGAGGAGGAAGATCTGGAGTCCTCCTACCTCCCGTCCGGGCGGACAGAGCCTTCGCTCTCCTTCACCGCCACCGCCACTTCTCGCGCTCGTTCTGGGAGTCAGCTGTCTCCTGCGCAGGCACTCGCCATGGCGCAGGAGCTGCTGCGCTATCAACCCACCGACGACGGGCGTGAGGGGTGGCGCGTTCGAATCGCCGAGCTCGTCGCCATCGCCAACGAAGACCCGGCCTTGGGAGGAGCCCAGGGCGCGGGGAGCCCAGATCCGGCGGCGGGGCATCGCGCCCCGGGTGCTGGAGATGGGGTGGCCAACAAGGCCAAGAAGGTGGTTTCCCGCGCCGCATCTTCGCCGCGTGGGGAGCCCAGCTGCCAAATCGTCCAACGCGCTCCGGAAGACGCACGCGTCTCCCTCGAGCGCCGCCGCGAAAATCATGACCGCGCCATCGATGACATCGGCGAAGTTGGCAAGAACGTCAGGACCCCCGGCGTCCCAATCTACAACCCCGGGTGTCTCGCCCTCACTCGCCAGCAGCGCTACGTCGTCTGGCCTGACAAGTTCAAGCCGGACATCAGCGCGCGTTATGACGGGACCACAAATCCTGTCGAATTCCTCCAACTCTACGTCGTCGCCGTCCAGGCTGCGCGTGGAGATCAGCGCGCCATGGCCAACTGGTTCCCCATGGCCCTCAAGGACGCTCCGCGAACTTGGCTCATGAATCTTCCTCACGAATCCGTGACTTTGTGGAAGGATTTGTGTCGTCAGTTCGTTGCCAACTTCATGCCCACGTACGAGCGCCCCGCTACCAAGAACGATCTTAAGGCGGTGCGTCAGTACAAGGGCGAAACGCTTCGTCAGTACATCCAGCGCTTCAGTCAGATGAGGAACAAGATCCCCAGGATCTCCAACGAGGAGGTCATCTCCGCGTTCTCCACGGGCGTCTCCGACATCAAGATGCGGGAGAAACTGTCTGTGAATGATGAGCTGACTTCCGTCGTCAGGCTCTTCGAGATCGCCGACCGCTGCGCCAAGGCTGAGGAGGGGGGGCTCTTCGTGCACAATCTGCCGGAGGCGCCTCCCCCAAAGCCGAAGTCCAAGGACCCCAAGCGAAAGGAGGCTGCTGCCCTCGCGGCGGAGCCAGATCACAAGCAACGCCGCGGGGACCGCTCCGACCGCGATAAAGGTCGACGTCGCCACTACTGCATTATCCACAAGAAGGACACCCACAATACCGAGGATTGTTGGATTGTCCGGAAGTTTCACGAGGAAAACGGTGTCGCCAAGCGTCGCGGGGGCGGCCGCAGCAACGGCAAGAGTGGATCCCGGGGCGATCGCCGCGACGACGACCGCAAGGAAGGTCGCCGCCGTGGGGGTCTGTCTCGAGACGATCCCGAGCCGCTGCCGCTGCCCCCACCAGCAAACGATCGTCAGGAGGAGGACCAGGGGGGCTATCAAGAGCCGCGAATCTTCGCCGCTTGCCTCCTGGGTGGAGCTCAGGCTCCTCTGTCAAATCGACACTTTAAGCAGCTGTCGCGAGAAATCACGGCGGCGCAGCCCAGCGTCGGCAATCGCCTAATGAAGTGGTCGACGTGCAAGATTGGCTTCGACGAGGAGGATCACCCGGCTTCCACAAGGGGCGTGGGCACAATCCCCCTCTTGTGCACGCCAACCATCAACAACGTCGCCGTCAACCGTACTCTCATCGACGGAGGGGCGGGCCTCAACATCATCTCCGTCGAGATCTTCGAAAAGATGCAGGTGCCGTACCACCGGCTCATGCCAACTCGGCCGTTCTTCGGGGTAACCGAGGGATCTACAACGCCAATTGGGCAGGTAAGCCTGCCCGTCACCTTCGGCACCCGGGACAACTACAGGACAGAAAGCCTCGACTTCGACGTCGCCTACATCGCCCTGCCATACAATGCCATCCTCGGCTACCCAGCCTTGGCTAGGTTCATGGCAGCAACGCACCATGGCTTCAACGTCCTCAAGATTCCGGGCGCCAACGGCACGATCACCGTGCGCTACAATGAGAAGGATGCTCTCCGATCAGTTGAGCATGTCTACCGCGAGGCCGCCACAATGTTCCCCGCCGACGAAGATCTACTGGAACACTCCGGCGACCTCGCGAGGAAGAAGCAGCTCGTATCCCAAGAGCGGGCTGCAGCGAAGAAGGCCTCTCTCGAGCCCCATCCTCTGGGTTCAACAGGGAAGAAGTTCGCCGCCTCTGCATCGCCTACTCCAAGCGAGGACCTGGTCCATCCAATGCTGGACATGAGCATTGGGGAAGCTGCGGTACCCTCCGGCAGGAGGCCCCAGTTTACCCAGGAGCGCTCGGCAACCAAGAAGGTCCCGCTTCAGGCTGGGGGCTGCGACAACTTCGTCACCATCGGGGCAGGGCTTTCCCCCAAATAGGAAAGCGCGCTCGTCACCTTCCTGCGGGCAAATTCTGACATGTTCGCTTGGACTCCGTCAGATATGCCCGGCGTTCCCAGGGAGGTGATTGAGCACCACCTAGCCGTGTGCCCTCAGGCACACCCAGTGAAGCAGAAGACCAGGAAGCAAGCGCAAGAGAAGCAAGACTTCATCGTCAAGGAAATAGAGAAGCTGAAGAAGGCCGAGTTAATACGCGAGGTGGCCCACCCCACCTGGATTGCTAATCCGGTGATCGTCCCAAAGGCCAATGGTAGTGGGCGCCTCTGCGTGGACTTCACAAGTCTCAACAAGGCCTGTCCCAAGGACCCTTACCCTCTCCCGAGGATAGATCAAATCGTCGACTCCACCGCCGGCTGCGACCTCCTTTGCTTCTTGGATGCTTTCTCCGGCTATCATCAGATCAAGATGGCAAAGGAGGACGAAGAGAAGACCACCTTCATCACGCCCTGTGGGGTGTACTGCTACGTCTGCATGCCCTTCGGCCTGAAGAATGCGGGAGAAACATTCCAAAGGCTCATGCGTAAGGCTCTGGGGGCTCAGATGGGAAGGAATGCGGAAGCCTACGTCGATGACATCGTCGTCAAGACTCGCGAGGGTCATACCTTCATCGAGGATCTAGAGGAAACATTCGTCAACCTGAGGAAGGTAAACATCAAGCTCAACCCCACCAAGTGCGCCTTCGGCGTACCGTCGGGAAAACTGTTGGGGTTCCTCGTGTCCAATCGCGGGATAGAGGCGAACCCCGACAAGGTCAAGGCCATCGAAGAAATGCATCCTCCGTGCAATCTCAAGGAAATGCAACGCCTCGCGGGGTGCATGGCAGCCCTGGGGCGCTTCATCGCGAGGAGTGGGGAAAAAGCTTTACCCTTCTTCAAGCTCATGAAGCGCACCGGGAAGTTCGAGTGGACTCCGGAAGCCGACAAGGCCTTCGCCGAGTTAAAAAGGTACCTCACGAGCCCACCGATCGTGGTTGCCCCAACGACTCACGAGCCCTTGCTACTCTACATCGCGGCAACTCCAAGGACTGCAAGTGCCGTTCTCGTCGCGGAGCGGGACGTCAAGGTAATCGCGAAGGAGGAGGTCCCTCCTCCAAGCTCGGGGGCTCCTCGCGAGGAAGAGGCCGCTTCACCTCCCGCCCCTCGAGAGGAGCCGCCCGAGGGATCTTCACCGACTGAGCCGCTCTCTCAGAGCAATGCTCAAAAGCCTCCTGAGGAGGAGCCTTCCGAGGGTGTCGTCAAGGTGCAAAAGCCTGTGTACTTCGTCAGCATGGTACTGCGCGACGCGCGGGAGCGTTACACAATGCAGCAAAAGTTGCTCTACACCTTGCTCATCACCTCGCGGAAGCTACGCCACTACTTCCAGGGTCACCCGATTAAGGTGGTAACCGATCGGCCCCTGGAAACCGTCCTGCGCAACCCCAATGTCACCGGGCGGGTGGCTGAGTGGGCTGTGGAGCTTCAGCCTTTCGAGATCTCCTTCGAAACTACAAAGGTAATCAAGAGCAAGGCTTTGGCCGAGTTTACTGCAGAATGGACTGATCCGTTCGTCGACGAGCCTCCAGAGGTGGAGTCAACTCTCCCTGGAGAGGAGGCCCCAGGCCTCTGGGTCATGCACTTCGACGGCGCCTTCAACCTCCCCGGCGCGGGAGCCGGTGCTGTCCTAACCTCTCCCTCTGGAGACAAGCTTTTCTATGCTGTGCAGCTCTGCTTCACGCCTGAGAACAAGGTCTCCAACAACATCGCGGAGTACGAAGGACTACTTGCTGGCCTAAGGGCAGCAAACGCTTTGGGCATCAAGCGCCTAGTCGTCAAGGGAGATTCACAGCTGGTTGTGAACTTCTCGAACAAGAGCTACACTCCAAAGGATGAGCACATGGCGGCTTATCTCGAGGAGCATCGAAAGATGGAAAAACGCTTCCAAGGCTTGGAGCTGAAGCACATCCCGAGGGGAGAAAATGTGGAAGCCGACGAGATCGCCAAGCGCGCCTCTCATCGCCTGGCGCAGCCTGCCGACGTCTTTGAGGAGCGTCTCTTCAAGTCGTCCGCCTCTCCGTCAACATCCAAACCACCTCCTCTTTCTGCTTTGCCGCCACCGCCGGAGAAGGGGGCTCCGGATTGCGGGCCTCCTTCGGGTGACCGCGTCCTTCTGGCATTGGCTCGGCAGGAGGGAGTGGATTGGATCATCGAGCTCAAGGCCTACCTCACCAGCAGCCGGCTTCCTGAGGATGAAGAGGAGGCCGAGAGGATTGTGCGTCAAGCTTCGGGTTACTGCGTCAAGGACGGTGACTTGTACCGGCGTCGCCCAAATGGCGTCGCTCTGAAGTGCATATCTACTCACCAAGGCCAAGAGCTTCTAAGGGACATCCATGCCGGCGAGTGTGGCCATCATGCCTCTGCTGCAACTCTAGCCGCAAAGGCATATCGAAGTGGCTTCTACTGGCCTTCGGCGCTCGGGGATGCGGCGGAGATGGTCAAGAGGTGCGAGGCGTGCCAATTCCACGCCAAGCAGATACATCAGCCGGCGCAAGAGCTGCGAACCATCCCACTCACTTGGCCCTTTGCCGTTTGGGGGCTGGACATCCTCGGTCCATTCCCCAGAGCGCAAGGGGGCTATCGCTACCTCTACGTCGCCATCGACAAGTTCACCAAGTGGGTGGAGGTGGAACCGGTGTGCACGATCCCGGCGAGGTCCGCAGTCAAGTTCATCCGTGGGCTGGTCTGTCGTTTTGGAGTGCCTAACCGCATCATCACCGACAACGGCAGCCAGTTCACCAGCGGACTGTTCCGGGAGTACTGCGCATCGACCGGCATCAAGATTTGCTTCGCCTCCATCGCCTACCCCCGGAGCAATGGCCAAGCCGAGCGTGCCAACGCTGAAGTACTCAAAGGACTCAAGACGAAAAGCTTCAACGCCAAGCTCGAGGCCTGCGGCAAAAAATGGTTAGACAACCTCCAATCCATCTTGTGGTCCATCAGGACTACCGCCACCAAACCCACTGGAGAAACCCCTTTCTTCCTGGTCTACGGGGCGGAGGCTGTTCTTCCCACCGACATCAAGTTCGGGTCGCCAAGAGTGCTCGCCTTCGACGAAATTCGCCAAGAGGACCTCATCAAGGATCGCCTCCTCCTGCTCGAGGAAGCTCGGTGCGAAGCCGCGCTCCGCGCCGCGAGGTACCAGCAAGGACTACGCCGCTACCATAGCCGCCATGTTCGAGCAAGAACTCTGGAGGTCGGCGACCTGGTGCTGAGGAGAATACTCTCTCTCGCGAGGGCCTGCACAAGCTGTCTCCAATGTGGGAAGGGCCCTTCAAGGTGACGCACATCGCCAGGCCAGGCTCGGCGCGGCTGGAAACCGCAGAAGGCGTGCCAGTGGGGAACCCGTGGAACATAGCTCATATGCGAAAGTTCTACCCCTAGGTTCCTCACGAGGAGAAAAAGACCGTTTTCACGGCACTTGTATCAGCTCAACCTGCTCTTAAGCACTGATATTAAGTTATCGCGCAATGTAGCGCCTCTGCTTCGGCATGACATCAAAATGGCATGAAGTCCATTTATTTTCTGTTGTACTCCACGCGGAAGGGGGCTAGGCACGGTGTCTATGCTGGGGCCTTCGCCCGAAAAACAGCAAGCCCGAAAAACCCGAAGGGAGCGAGCTCTGGTCGGGGGCGACGGCCCCGTTAACGATCACCTCTGGATGCCCATGGTGCTTAGTTCCTCGCGAAGTACACCGGAAAATAAAAAATCTTCGAGGATAGTCCAAGGTGTGCCCAAGGCACCCGTTAAGGACCTACCCCTCGTGAGCAACCCTCACGAGGGAGCAAAGACGCGTCGATGCACTAGCATCCGCAGGAGGATTCCCGCTCTCGAGGAAGGCCTAACGTGGCAGGATTATTGAAGACCAAGGCCGCTCCGATCAATCTTGCGAAGGAGACGCAGATCCGGAGGTCCGCGCCAGGCCCTTCACCTCATGAGCAATCCTTGTGGGGTGTCGACGGTCTCTGGGCTCTCTTAAGCGTCGACGTTTTCACGTCCGTGAGGGTCTAGCTTCCCTCAACGACGAGGAAGGCCCCGTGAATCGCCACGCGTGGCAATTTGCTCTTAGCTGCTGGCACAGATAGTGCCGCGCTCCTCCACGACGGAGAAGGTCCCTGTGCCGGTCACAGGGGCATCTTATTCGCCTTCTTTTTTTGTTTGTTTTATCGATTTGTTTTTCCGTTTTCGGGGATTTGGGGTCTTTTCTTTTCCAACTCTTTCTTCAACTTCTTGTCTCAGGAATCGTCCAATGTGCCGTCGACGCCGACCCCGTCTCGAGCTCTAAGGCAAAGGGAGGCTTCCCGTCAATGCCAATAGCTCACTAGGGCTCTCGAGCGAGCAAACGACCAGGACGATGAAGAGCGACAAGGCGATCGACAAGCGGAGTTCATTAAAAATCCCCCATTGGAGGAAGGAGCAAAGCACGATGGGGCATACCCCGCCGGCAAGGACTACAAGGCAAAAGAGGGGAGGAGACTAGCTCCCCCCCCCAGAAGACTATCGCCCCAGGACCTCCTCTTCACTGCGCCGCGAGCTGGGGGTAGGTGCGGCGGACGCCGTCGGCGGTGAAGATCCGCACCGTAGCCTCCAGGGTCCCCAGCTTGAAGCGGAAGACGAGGCGGTCGCCGACGCAGAGGCGACAGCCGAGGGCGAAGGGCCTCCAGCGGCCGGAGAGGACGACGTTGCCGTTCGCCCCGAAGAGGATGTCCACAGGCCAGAAGAGATCTGGCCTGCTTTGCTCGCCCAGGGCGATCTCCCCGGCGGCCGGGCCGTGGGCGTGAATCGCCCTCCGGATGGCGTCGGGCAGCCGGAGGGAGTTGAAGCCCGGGGCGTCGACGACGACGAGGAGCTCCAGGAAGCGGGACCCCGGGGCGATGAGGGGTCCCAGAAGCGCCGCCGCCAGGTGGCGCGGAGTGGCTACCACTCCATTCACCGGCGGGGCCGGAAGATCTGCAGCAGGGGAAGGGGGGCCCAGGGCGGCCTCCACCTCCCGGAGGGCCCGATCGATGCTCCCCGAGGCGCGGGGAGCAGGCGCCGCCGCCAGCGGCGACGGCAAGTTCAGGGCGCCTCCACGCGCAGGACCCCCGAGGGTCAGGGCGCCGGAGGTCCCCGCGGCGGCACGGCTCGCCTCGCCCTGCCGCGGCGCGCCGATGCGGAGGGGGCCGCCGGCGCCGGGCGTCCACTGGGCCGGGACCTTCGCCTTCTTCCCGCTGCCCAGGGGACGTCCGCGGCGCTTCGCCCCGGAGCTCGATCCCACGGCGGCGGAGGAGTTGGAGGGGTCCATGAGCTTGGGGGCGAGGAAGCAGAAGTGGCACTGGAGGAAGGAGGTGAGGTGCCGGAGGTCTCGAGGAGGATCTATTTAAGGGAGGCGTCCGGCGTTGATGCGTCAAATCCTTGCGCGGGAATCGAAGCGTTGGTGCGGCGCTCTGCAGTCAAGCGACACAACATTATGGCAGGTTGACGCCTTGGAGACCGTAGCGTCGCCCGCCGTTTCGTCTCGCCAGCTGCGGCCGCGCCACGTGTCCGGAGTCTCTGCTTCTTCACATGGTCCTCTGACCACGCGGTTGACGCGTGCTATTGGAGGGCCCAGCAGCTTCGGGGGCCCCCGACCCTTCGCTTCCTCAAGAGGGTGCGTTCATGGGCCGGGCTCCTGGGGGCTACTGTCGGTGTTCTGGATACCGGGGTATCCCGGTCCACCTGCTCCTGGGCCCCGTCATCGGCCCATCTTCAGCCCAGGGGACAATCAGCAATCCAAGTCACGGAGAAGACCCTCACGAGGAGGCTCCTCGTGAGGAGAACGACGACAGAAACGGCTAAGGACCAGAAGACCTCCTCACGAGCCCCTGCTGGTGAGGAGAGGACGCACGCCTACGCCAGCTCAGCACGATTGGTGTGCAGAGCAAGAAGCTGGCGGGCAGAAGACCGCGTACCGCCCACGCTACCCCCGACAGGGAGGAGACCAACTTTCTCTGTGCCTGCCCAAAGCGGCACAGTGGCAGTTGGCCACCCCCCTAAATATAGCATGGACGGTGCAGAGCGCCAGAGGAGGACGTCAGCCTCCTCCACCCACTCCTGTGGACCGGCGCCGCTACCCTACGAAGACCAAGTCTACAGAAGAACATAGTCTACAGCTGTCCTCCCTCCTTGGCCGTGTGTGGCAACCCCTTCCCCAAGAAGATAAGGGGAAGGAGGACCTTGGCGCTATAAAAGGAGGGAGAGGCCACCCCTTAGGGGGGGCGGTCCAATCGAATCTTCATCTTCTTCAAGCTGCTAGTTGGGCACGCAGGTTCTTCAACCTCTGGCCAACTAGAGCTTTGTAACCAAGGCCTTGTACTCCTCGCGAGGTGTCGCGTTGCAATACAAGAAGGCGGGAAGTAGGGGTTTTACCTCACCACGAGGGCCCTGAACCTGGGTAAAGCTCGGTCTCCCTCTCTGCAGTGCGTTGCGCGTCCGACAATCGAGGCTTCCGTCACCGTGTTCCGTTGCGATCCAAGATCTCACACGTTCAGCCCCCTGCGTTCGAATCCTTGGGTCCGTCGCGTGGTACCCCGTGTTCTTGCGACACGAAATCCATCGACAACGCCAGACCGTTGGCTAAGCGCGAGATTGAAGACCGGTTACAGAAACAGCGTGACACTAGGACATGGACAACGAAAGATTGCTACAAACCGTTCCCGGAGCCATGCCAACCAAAGTCTGCATGATTCTTCCTAGTCGTTTAAGCGTGTATGTCAATCGTGTGTGCTTGAGTCATAAACTTTACCGTCTGCAACTCATTCCGGTGTGTGTGTGTGTGTGTGAGGTGTAAACTTATAACTTGCCTTAGTCAAAAGCATCGTTGTTGGACTTATTTACTTTTGTATGCGGGATACTTATATATAACTCTTTGCTTAGCTCGAGTACTTTCCTTTGTCGACATGCATGTGAATCCTTCATTCTGTCGGTTGCATATGATATATGGCTTATCGACATATGTAACTCTTTTCTTATAGCTTGAATACTATATATATGGCTTTATCTACAGAGATGCCGAGATGCTACGTGGTGTACAAAGGATGGGTACCAGGAGTCTACGATGAGTGGGAGGATTGCCAGAAGCAAGTGAACAAGTTCAGCGGCAACTCCTACAAGGGGTATCCAACGAGAGAGCTAGCGGAAGCTAGGTGGAGGATCCACCTCCTAGGAGAGCGGAGAAACAACAACCGGATGAAGACCTTGATGATCGTGCTCCCGGTCTTGCTCACCATTGCGGGTGTAGTCTACTCGGTCTTTTGGTGACATGTGTAGTGTGTGTAATGCGTAATGTGTGTAATGCATGGACTTGGGCTATATATGCTCTAACACTTATAATATTCGGGAACTTTGTCACTATATTATGGATCTAATTGTTTGTGATGATATATTTGTTTTGTACTGTATGCTGTGTATTCTGGTATACCTATATACATTTTTGTGCATTGCTGTCTATAAATACCAGAAAATATTAGATTTTTTTGGACCTGCACGAAATATCAGTGGCGCATATCACAGGTCTTTAGTGGCGCATTACCTATTGGTGGCGCATATAGCAATATGCGCCACGCATAAGCCTCTAATGGCGCATATGCTATATGCGCCACCAATATTCACCATATGCGTGGCGCATATCGTGATGCGCCACCAATAAACTGTTATTGGTGGCGTGGCATTGGTGGCGCATACCATATGCGCCACGCATATGATAAAATAATGCGCCACCTATAAGCTTTTTTCCACTAGTGTTAGGATCGGGGAGATAGGGCGCTGGATGAACTCGAAGGTAAAGTTAGTCGAAATAGGTGTGTGTCAAAAGTAAACTTGGGTGTTCAACCTGGCTTGCTTTCAATCTGGCCTACACCGTCCCCTCCTGGCCCCTATATATAGGTGGCCAGGTCTCAAGGATCGGGTAGGGTCCGATACAGATTACAATATCGAAATACGGTAAAGACTCGTATTCGACTATCATTACAATTGGGCCTAGCTTAACGGGCCTCAGGGGTACTCAACATACGGGCTCTATTAACTATACCCTTGTCAGTAGCCCCTGAGATTCTACCAGAATTGAAGATTCGGGTTGAATCTCTAATCTTTATATCTTCGACTTGATCAATTCTTTGACTTCTTCTTATCTTCAAATCTTTGACTTGGTCTTTCGACTTTATATTCATGATAATTTGCTCGCAAGGGGTCTTGATGAACAAGCCTGACAACTCTGACGGATCAAGAGGTCAGTTAACTGCCGGAACAGATACTTGCCACCTACTTCAAATTCAATCCCCTTGGACTTGAATTCGGGATACCGGTCAAACCCATTCTTTTGTCGCATTTAGGACTTACAAAGAATGAATCCCAGTGATTCTCAGGGTACCCAGTGCGTCCACCAGGATTTTCTTCGCATCGTAGACATGGATACATACCAGCAGAGCGCATCCATGTGCGTATACCAGGCCACACAAGACGGATCCCGGGGTCTTACCTTCGTGACAAGTCACGGCATTCGAGTCGCGTTGCGATAACGCAACTCGAGAATCTCATGTCGCAGTCAAATTTTGACTGAAAATATTTCGGGTTTCTACAACCATAAAACTTGCTCCCGATGGGAGTAACACTTCTGCACTTCTCCAGCTCTAATGCTTTACCAAGAAATATCGTCGGGTGCGCGCTCAGCGCTCCCGATGGGAGTAGCCCCCGAGGCTATAGTCGAAAAACACTTTGTCGAGTATAGGCTCAAAATTTTAGTGTAGTCCATCGTACTTCAACTCGAGACACTTCAACTTCGATATACTTCAACTTCGAGATACTCTAAGAACATCTTGTCGTCAAATACGCGTCCCCCACTCTAGTAAAGAGTTCCATTCGATATCTTTGAAGGTAGTAGCCCCTAAGGCTATAATCGAAAATCCTTCACATATAATTTTGCATTTGTCGGTGCCATTCTTCTTCTTTCTTATATCATCTTTTTTATGACGTCAATCAACACGTCACTCTGTATAAGTGCGAACCGTTTTATGGGCAACACTGTAATTTTCATGATTGTTTGACCGTTAGTGGGCTGCCGTTTCCGCTCTTTGCGCCACGCCTCAGCCCACGATCCTTCTCCCAGAAGTTATATAAGGGGCGTGGTGGGGGATTTACTATTTACCAGCTCGTTCCCTCCGCCGCCTCCATTGCTAATCTCTGCTCCTCTGTCCGTTCGTGCATAGCCCCCGAGCGTGGTGCGATAGATGCGCGTGAAGCACCTAGCCACCAAGAACACCATGGCCAAGAAGTCCTCTTCCACCAAGTTCGTACGCTCTGCCATCACGCCGAAGGAGGTGGAGAAAGCCAGGGCAGATGGCCTCATCTCCGCCCAGGATTCCATCAAGTTTCCCAGTACTGAGCAGATCCCGGAGCCCCCGAGTGGTTATCGGGTAATGTTCCTCGCTTTCCTCCTCCGTGGTCTTTCTCTTCCTGCCCACGAATTCCTTCGTGGTCTTCTCTTTGTTTATGGTGTGTAGCTTCACCAGCTCACACCTAACTCTCTTCTGCACATTGCGTGTTTCGTGACTCTTTGCGAGTCATTCCTGGGCATTGAGCCCCATTTAATCCTCTGGAGGTCGATCTTCCGCCTCCGCCCCAATGTTGCTTTACGCAGAAAACCCGAACTGGGCGGAGCCGTTGTTTCGGTGCGTCCTGAGGCACAATATCTTGAATTTTCCATGGCCGCGTCTGTCCAAGGGTGGAGAACGAAGTGGTTCTATATCAAAGACCGCAAGGCCTCTCCTGGAGATCAATATGGTCTAGGCCCTTTTGACGCCTCTAGGGAAGTAAAGAAATTGGCGTCATGGGATGCACTTCCCTCAGATGCAGAAGTTCAACAAGTTCTTCCTCTTCTATCTCGCATTCAAGCTTTGAAAGGAGGCCAAGGAGGAGCTTTGTCGGGTATCCAACTCATGGCGTTTTTCATACAACGTCGAGTTCAACCCTTGCAGCACCGCCTCACCAAGTTCTAGAATTACTCTGGCTTGGAAGATCCTACTCGCGTCTCTGAAGATTTAATAGAGAAAAAAGATGTCGACAAGTGAGTTAGGAGCCTTACCAAGCTCACCAAGGATCATGCGGTTGCTGACTTAACCGCTGATTACTTCGACTCCGTGCACCCTTTACCCGAGGTATGCATCTTTGTGTTCACTTGTTGTCGATTTTTGCTTGCCTCGACTTACAATTGCCTTTGTACTCTGCTGACTTATTTTATACGCAGGGTCACCAATTCCTTGTTTCGCACCCTCCTCTTCCAGAGGCAGGGCCTCTTCCAGCTGAACTGGCCTCATCTATATCTGAAGCCCCCGAGGCTGACGATAATCAGGACGGGGATGACGCCGAAGAGTCGGAAGAGGAAACGAGCTCATCGACATCGTCTCCCTCCGCGCCTGCCGAAGATGCTGGTGTCGACAAGAAGAGGAAGCGAGTCGAAGAATTTGCTTCTTGGAGTTCTGCAGCGGCTGATAAGACCGTTGCTCCTGCAGAGGATGAGGAGTACTTCGACCTCCTAGCATCGTAAGTGTTTTTTATTCGAGTTCCTCAATTGCATTTCTCTTGCCTTGTTTCCGTCGTGTTACTCATAATTTTTTTGCTTCATGTAGAGATGATGAAGAACCATCAAAAGCTGCTACAGGTACTCCTTCAATTCCTCCTACTGTTGACGATGAGCCCCCGGCCCAAGAAGTTGCGCCTAGGGTTACCAGGGCCTCTGTAAAGAAGGTTCCTGTTCCCCGAAACCCTAAGCGCTCAAAGAAGGCTAAAGAACCTGAAGTTTCTCTGGAAGCCCACGAATCCGTGGCTTCCCCCCATGATGTGAGTAACTTTTCTCTTACTTATTCTCCTTGCATACACTTGCGCTCTTACACGCTCTGTTCTCTTAGGCTTTGTTGAACAGATTTGTCGCCTTGGGCACTGAATGTGCTGAGTACCTAAAGGTTGCGAAAGCTTCCGAAGGTACACTTTTGACGTCCAGTTACAGCTTGTCCCTTGTACTTATCCTTTTCTATTTACCTGACACGCTTGCGTCTTCTCCTGTAGCTGCTCTGGCAATGGCCAATGCTCGAATTGCGTCACTGGAGGTGGAGCTTCGAGCTTCGCAGAAAGCCTATGATGCTGCGGCCATTGCTAAAACAAACGCTGAGAAGTCGCAGAAATCTGCGCTTGGTAAGGCGAAGAAAGCTGAAAAAGCTTTAGCTGATGCCAACAAAGATCATGCCCAGCGAGAGCAAGCCGTGGCGGAGCGTCTTCACACGATGTCTACTACTGCTGAAAGTAAGTGTTTCACCTAGTCTTCTATTTTCGACTTCTGTTGCACTGTTTTACTTGCTGACTCTTTTCTCCTCTCTTTTCTCTTCTGTCTGCTTCGTGTCATGCAGTATTTACCGGGGTGTCTCCGTCGTCCCTGCAACCGGACGATGATCCTCTGATGACTGCGGTTAACCTACTCGAAGAAAACTGGATATCTATCCAGGAGACTTTTGAGTTGGTTACCCGCGTTCTATCGCGATTGTTCATCGGGTTGTGGCCGAAGAAGAAGGCAGAAGTCCCGAAGGATAACTTTAGTGATCTTGCCAAATCCTTCGATACAGTTGAAGACCCAATCCTCCAGCTGAAGGGGCTCTCTCTTAAGCGTGGCGTTGAGGGTGCCATTGCGCTTTCTTTTGCTCATGGCGCGGACTTCGACTGGGAGAAGGTGAACTCTCCCCATGGCCGCACCCGCGATGAGATGAAGGTTTTCATCGAGAAGGCGAAGAAGTTAGCGCCTGCACTGGCAGCGATTATTTCTCCTTCGGCATCCTCTGCGGCCTCTGCTGCACCACCTCCAGCGGCGGAAGATCCAGTGCCTCCGTCAACTTCTGGCGAGGAAACTGCCATGCCTTCTTCTACCACGGAGCGTGATGCTGAGGTGGCGTAGAATTGGCTTCTCTGTAGCTTTAGATTTCTCCTTTTGAATGTAACAAACATTAGTTGCGTGCAACCCGAGAACCTTAGTCATAGGGTTTTGCACTTTATGTAAATATATTTCTTTGGGTATGAAGTCTTTATGCTGTCTCTCTGAAATGTTTTTCCTTCCTTTTTTGGCTTGCAGTCGATGCATACCATCGATCCCTTGACTGGCAGGCCTGCTCCTTCCACTGCCCGCACCTTCGACTCGACGATTTTGCTGCCTCCTAGTCAATGCAGTCAATGCGCAGAGCACTCTTTAAGGATTTCTGATCTTGAAACTCGCTTGACTTTGTCCAAACGCCAAGCTCAGATGGCATTTGACAAAGCCAGCAAGACTTCTAATTTGACGAAGCAGGTATCTATTCTTGATGATAAGGTGTCCAGCTTGACGGCAAAGATTTTGCATCACGAGGAATGCAATTCTTTTCTTCTTGGCATCATTGAATCCGCCTGCGAGATGTTGCGGTGTGAGTTTCCTTTCGACTTATCTTTTTCTCTCTTTGTTCCACTACTGTTTTTATGATACCCTCCTGCCCTCGTAGGCACTTGTTTAGATTTTGCTGCTGAAGATCGTCGGGTTACCGAACGAAATGCGGCCCTAGAGAAAATGTCCACAGGCGTTGAAAACTTGTGGTCTGATCCTCGACGCTGGAGTGCTGTTGTATTGCTTCAGGACCGTGCCCAGCACGTTGGTGAAGCGGTGGATGGCTGCAGAAGATCTCTCGTAACTATGCACTCTGTTATGCTTCCTCGCAATCCTCTACCTGTGACTTTCCCACTTCTCCTTGATACTTTCAGATCCAGCCAACGAATTCATCGGTTGATAGAACTGAACTTAGTGGCAGGTGCCAATTTTGCTCTTGGATGGATACGCAAGTGGAAGCCAAGACTCAATTATAGTTCTATGTCGCTGAGCTACCCTCCAGGTGGAGCTAGCCTTCGAGTACACTTGGAGAGTACCCTGCAGCCTGCCCGACGAATTATAGCCAGGCTGTTGCAAGAAGATGCCGCGTTTTTCCACGAGTTTCACTATTTAGACCCTTTGGGTGTAGATGATTCTGACAACCCGATGTTGTAACACATTTTTGTATGTGTGTAACGCGAGAGTATTTTATTTCGCGACTTCATGACGAAAATTTGTTCTCAGAGCGTTATTGTATGACTCGTGCGTTTGCCGCATTTTCTCTTTGAAAGACTCGTAAACTCGAATGTGAGGAACGTTTTGTCTTCATTATACTTGTAATGTAAGATACATGGGGTGACCCAAGAGATCCGGCCTATGGCCTGTGTTCTGGATCTAGAGGGCATTGCCCCTGGTATAACTCGTGGCTTTTACAACCTTATTCTTCTACTCTATTGTGCTTTGATGCTTATGCTGTCATAGCTTTCTCCTCTTCTCCTGTATTTTTGTCCTCTCCTGATGCTCCTACTCGCGGTTTCTTCATCTCTGGTTCCGCAGCGTGTCCTTCGAGTGGTTTGACGCCCTCTGTAGTCGTGCTTTTCGCCTTCTCTGCGTAGTTGGCTATCATGCCGAAGTTTGGCGCCATCTTGTGGAACTCGCTGTCGCAAAGATCTGAAACTTCAAAACTTCCTTTCACTGTAATTATTCCTCTTGGTCCTGGCATTTTAAGTACCAAATATGTATAGTGAGGTACTGCCATGAATCGCGAAAACGCGGGTCGTCCGAGGATCGCGTGATATTGAGATGGCCAGTCCATGACTTCAAAATCTAGCTTTTCTCTTCTGTAGTTTTGTCGGTTGCCGAAGCAAACGTTGAGTGCTATTCGACCCAGTGGGTAATTGGCACTTCCTGGCACGATTCCATGGAAGGAACAATCTGTTGGCTTCAGGAATTCTAGTGATACATGCATTGCTCGGAGTGTTTTTGCGTATATCAGGTTAATTCCACTCCCTGCGTCCATGAATATTCTGTCGACATCATACGCACCGATTTGAGCTTTGAGTACCAAAGGCGCGTTTCCCGGCCGAGGTACTGTTATAGGGTGGTCTTCTCTGTTGAACTCGATTGGTTGTTCTGACTAGTGCAGATACTCCGTTGTGGCTGGAGGTGAGATGACTGCTAGGTTGACTTGTCGAGTTATACTCTTTTCTTCTTTGTTTGACTTGGGCACGGGTTGTATCATTGCTGTGATGTGTCCTTTGGATGGAACATACCCGTCGTCGTCATCATGTCCCTTATTTTGCTGATCTTGTCCTTGAAGAGCTCCGTTGTTTCCTTGCTGATTTGTCGGAGGATTGTTGCTTCCTTCAAATCCTTGTCGCCTTGCTTCAATTTGCTTGTTTAGTGCTGCCTCTTGAAGTTTTAAGAATGTTGTGCAATCTTTCATTGCGTGCCTTGATACTCGCTTCCCATCGACGAACGCTGAGTGTATATGACAAGGTCCGTTAAGCATATCTTCTGACGAGGGGTTGTATTCTCTGGATTCTCTTACGGGGAATTTTTTATAGTCCTCTTTTCCGTAGCTTCGATATCCTGAACTTCTTCGATCACTTCCTTGGTAGCTGTTGTCTTTGTATCCTGCGGCGACTTGGCTATGAGGGCCATAGTTGTCATAATTTTTGGACCGTCTCCTTTGACTTCCATATCTATTTCTTCTATCGTCTTCTGGGGATCGCGTCCGTTTGTTGTTGCATGCGTCTTCTCCATCTGCAAATCTGTTTGCTACATCCATGAGGTCTGATACTGTTTTTGGCTTGATTCTACCCATCTCTTCGACTAGGTCTCTTCGCCTTAATCCAATGATGAATGCATCTATTGCTCTTTCGTCTGAAACTTTGACTGCCGAATTTTTGATAAGGCTCCATCTTTGGATGTATGCCCGCAGTGTTTCGTCGCGTTGTTGCACGCACGCCTTGACTTCTTCTATTGATGCTGGCCGCTTGTATGTCGACCTGAAGTTGCCTGTGAATTGCTTTGTGAGGTCTTCCCAGCTTCCAATAGTTTCTTTCTCTAGTTTGCTCAACCATGACCTTGCTGCTCCGGTGAGGTGTAGTTGCAAACTTTGCATTGCTGTTTCTTTGGTTCCTCCTAGTATTTGCACTGCTTGTAGATAATCTGATAGCCACGATTGTGGTTCTTGCGACCCGTCGTACTTTTGCTGATCATGAGGTAACTTGAATCCCTTGGGAACTGGAGTAGTGCGAACCCTTCGGGTAAAGCACGATGCCCCCATCTCTTTTTCGTCTTCTTCATAGTCGCGTTTTTCGTTTGGTGATCGCGATCTTCGAGTTCCACCGTGCTGTTTTGGTGATGTCGATCGAGATCGGTGCTTGCTGCTTCTGTGCCGAGGACTGTTGTGACGACGAGGTGACCTTGCTTTGTGCACTTCCTTGTGGTGATATGCTTCTTCTCCTTTTGCTGATAGCTTGTGGCCTACCATGTTGAGTCCGTTCAATGCTGCTCTATGCATATGTTCCCTAGGATCTCCTGGACTTGGTCGGGTTGTAAGCAAATATGCTTGCGCTGCTACTAATGCTGCTTCAGGGGTTTTTGGCAGGATATTCCCCTGCTCGTCGACTGATAAGAAGGACGAGTCAAGGTTTTTGGAGATGCTTTGCCTGTTGGAGTACTCGAGGTTATCGTACCTTGAGACGTGTCGACGATTTTTCCTTGCGTTACTATATGATGCGTCGCTTCATGCTTTTCTAGCAGCTTCGCTAGCTGCAATGGCTGAATCTTTTCTTCTTTGTATCTCTATTTTCTCCTTTGCTAATTGCTTGGCCTGCTGCCTTAGGGCGTAATGATACCCCAAAAGCAAGTCTTTGCTAGAACTTGATGGTATTGGCGTGCCGTGTTCTACTACTTCTCTTATTATCCTCCATTCGTCGACTGATAGTCGAATTTTTCCCCTGGTTGTGAGGGATTCTGGTGTTTGCCCATCTGCTAGGTGATTTGCTCCTCTGTCGATATTTGCTGGGTTTAGCACTGGATTGTCGTTTTCGTCGAATTCTTCTGAGTTATCTCCTATAATGGCGAGCACCTGGCATTGTTTGCCGATGTTACCCTTGAAGATTGAGAAGATCGAGTTACTATCCTCAGAAAGCTCTAATCATGTCTTCCATGTATCTGTTGACTTGTCTGAAATATCGTCGAGGCAGATCATGAGATCGTCGAGTTGGACTCCTGTGTCGAAATTTTCCTTTCCTTTGTTGTCTTCTGCGATCTTTCCTTTTTGCACTTCTTCTAGGCTGACCGGCGAGTTTACCTCGTTGGAAGAGCCTTCAAAATATTCCATCATTGCTATTGTTTTGGGCTCACCTGCCGACGGATCTTGTTCCGTCGGATCTGAAAGGCGAGATGAACCTGATGGCCCGATGAGGATGCTTAAACTTCCGATTGTCAACTCCATCTCTTGATTTTCGTTGACTTCTGTACTGCTATTGGCTAAAAGCGAAAAAGCCGTCGAATTCATGATTCCAAAGCCCAGATCCCCACGGTCGGCGCCAATTGACGAGGGGTTAACTCGACAAATGTCCTAGATGAAGGACTTAGGATCGGGGAGATAGGGCGCTGGATGAACTCGAAGGTAAAGTTAGTCGAAATAGGTGTGTGTTGAAAGTAAACTTGGGTGTTCAACCTGGCTTGCTTTCAATCTGGCCTACACCATCCCCTCCTGGCCCCTATATATAGGTGGCCAGGTCTCGAGGATCGGGTAGGGTCCGATACAGATTACACTATCGACATACGGTAAAGACTCGTATTCGACTATCATTACAATTGGGCCTAGCTTAACGGGCCTCAGGGGTACTCAACATACGGGCTCTATTAACTATACCCTTGTCACCGCCAGAAGAGCCATAGGCTCCGGACATGGTGGCCACAACCTTTGCTGACAAGGGCCAAGGCAGCCAGCGCGGCAGGGGACGCGGTGGTAGTGGTGGCCAGCCGTGGAGTTCTGCAACTCCCGCTTCGGTGCCATCCGCCCCCATGTCTTACGATGCATACCGCGATATGCCATGTTTCGCCCATCGTGACGCTTCGGGAAAGTGCAACCACACCAACCGGAACTGCAAGTTTGTCAACGACCTCAAGGCGGATCAAGAAGCTGGCTTCAAGCGCAACCGGCGACAACGGCCTCGTGGCAAAGGGAAAGCGGACAAAGACAAGGAGTCCAGGGATAGCAGTGACATGGACGAAGATCCTGCGCCCAAACCCGCCGAAAAGGCAGAGGGTGGTGCTGGCAAGGGTAACCCAATCAAGGTCAAAAAAGGTTCCTTTCACACATTCCTGGGACCCCCCACGGCCAAGGCACAGAGGGCTGCTATGCGCTCCCTCAATGCCACCGTGCCAAAAATCCGCCAGTACGTCCGATGGTCCAAAGTACCGGTGCACTGGAGCCGCGATGATCATCCAGAGCACATCCCAGATGGATATTACGCCATGGTGGTATGCCCTGTAATCCATGGCTATGAGTTCTCCAAATGCTTAATGAATGGTGGCAGCAGTCTGAACATCATGTACGTGGAAACTTTGACGAAGCTCGGCGTTACCAAGATCCAACTCCGCCATAGCGTGGTCACCTTTTATGGGGTGGTTCCTGGTCGCCAAGCCAAGTCCCTCGGGTCCATCACACTCAAGGTTGCCTTCGGTAGCGAGGAAAATTACCGTGAAGAGCCTATAACCTTTGAGGTAGTCCCGTTCAAGAGCACATACCACGTGATCTTCGGTCGCCCTGCCTTCCACAGCTTCCATGCCAGGCCATGTTACATCTACAATCAGCTGAAGATGCTAGGCCCGGATGGCATAATTACCGTTTATGGCAGTTTCAGAAAGGCAAAGGAGTGCGAGGAAGGAGAAGCCGCCTTCGCGGAAGCAGTGTTCTTCGGTGAAGAGTTCAAAGAAATCCACGCCGCTACGGACCCCACGGAGATGCCGGCATCCAAGCAGGAGATTTCTGCCTCCCCGCCCACGTTTAAGCCTACGGTCGACACAAAACAGGTGGAACTTGTCGCTAGCGATGCCGCCAAGACCACCTCCATCGGGACAAACATGTCCCCCAAATAGGAAAGCGCGCTCGTCGAGTTCCTCCATGAGAACCGGGACATCTTCGCATGGCAGCCATCTGACATGACGGGTGTACCCAGGGAACTCGTCGAGCACGCTCTGCAGATAATTTCTGGCTCCAAGCCAGTGAGGCAAGCCATGAGACGCTTCGGAGATGAAAAGCGCCGCGCTATAGCAAAGGAGATTTCCAAGCTGTTGAAAGCAGGCTTCATCAAGGAAGTGATCCATACTAAATGGGTGGCAAATCCAGTGCTAGTTCCTAAGAAAAACACAAAAGTTCTGCGCATGTGTGTAGATTACACTGGCCTGAACAAAGCGTGTCCAAAGGACCCTTTTCCCTTGCCTCGCATTGACCAAGTCATTGACTCGACGGCGGGATCGGAGCTGCTGTGTTTCTTAGATGCCTACTCAGGATACCACCAGATCAAGATGAAAAAGTCCGATCAGCTCGCTACGTCATTTGTAACACCTTATGTCACATATTGCTATGTCACAATGCCATTCGGTCTAAAAAACGCAGGAGCAACGTATCAGCGCACTATGCAAAAGTGCCTGGCGGATCAAATCGGACGAAATATCCACGCATACATGGATGACATAGCGGTTATGTCCAAGAAGCAAGATGGCCTTATTGCGGATTTGCAAGAGACCTTTGACAATCTCAGGAAGTACAACATGATGCTTAACCCAACGAAGTGCATCTTCGGGGTCCCAGCTGGACAACTTCTAGGATTCATCGTCTCCCACCGCGGAATTGAGGTTAACCCGGAGAAGATCAAGGCAATCCTCGACATCTCCCGACCCATAGATCTAAAAGATGTACAGCGAGTCACGGGCTGCATGGCAGCAGTGAGCAGATTCATCAGTCGTCTTGGTGAGAAGGCTTTGCCACTCTACAAGCTGATGAAGAAATCAGACGAATTCGTCTGGACCGATGAGGCAGACGCTGCACTTAAGGATCTGAAGAGAGTGTTATCCACTGCACCAGTCCTGGCGGCTCCCGAAGACCAGGAACCCATGTTACTATACATGGCGGCAACTAACAGGGTGGTCAGCATCGTCATGGCGGTAGAACGTAAGGAAGAAGCGCAGGAGTATGGCGTACAGCGACCAGTCTACTATGTCAGCGAGGTCCTGACGGAATCCAAGCAGCGCTACCCTCACTACCAAAAAATTGGCATACGGAGTTTTCCTAGCTTCTCGTAAGTTGAGGCACTACTTCTATGACCATAAGATCACAGTGGTGAGCAAAGCCCCACTGAAGGACATCATCAACAACAACGACGCAACAGGACGAGTTGCGAAGTGGGGCATTGAATTGGCCTCTTTCGACATCGACTATAAGCCTCGCACCGCCATCAAGTCTCAGGCTTTGGCAGAATTTATGGCGGATTGGAAGGAAGCGCAAGAAACTACGCCCGTCCCAGAACCAGAGCATTGGGTGATGCACTTTGATGGCTCGAAGTTTCTACACGGCTCGGGGGCTGGAGTGACACTCAAATCTCCCAAGGGAGACGAGCTAAGCTATGTTCTCCAGATCCACTTCCCCACCACCAACAACATCGCGGAATATGAAGCTTTACTGCACGGGCTACGTGTCGCAAAGGGGATCGGCGTACAACACATCATGTGCTGTGGAGACTCTGACCTAGTGGCTCAGCAGGTGGCTGGCACATACAAAGCTCGGAACGAAGTTATGGCGGCATATAGAGATGAAGTGGATGAGATGGCCAAAGGTTTCCTCGGCTACGACATAAAACACGTATGACGAGAAGATAACATGGCGGCCGATACCTTGTCAAAACTAGGATCTAGCCGTAAGGCAGTTCCGCCAGGAGTATTCCTCGAGCATCTGCGCGTACCATCGGTAAAGATGGTGGATCCAGAAAATCCGGAGCTAGCAAGCTCCCCCGTCATGGCGGTTTTGCCCATCAATCCGCCATGGGCAGAGCCCTACCTGGAATTTCTGACGAAGAAGAAGCTACCCAAAGACGAAGTCCAAAAAAGACAAATTGAGCGTAGAGCCAAAGCGTACACCATCATAGATGGCCAGCTCTACAAACGAAGCACCTCGGGAGTTTTCATGAAGTGCATATCCCAAGTGGATGGAATCGAAGTACTAAGAGAGATCCACGAAGGCGACTGTGGGCATCACGCTGCCACCAGATCCCTAGTAGCTAAAGCATTCCGCCATGGATTCTACTGGCCAACAGCCAAGGCAGATGCAGACCATATTGTGGAGCTCTGCCACGGTTGCCAGATGTACTCCAAGAAGACCCATATGCCCGCCACGACACTGCATACGATTCCTATAACTTGGCCCTTTGCAGTCTGGGGGCTGGACATGGTGGGTCCGCTAAAAATAGCACCTTCGGGATTTACGCACCTCCTGGTAGCGGTAGACAAATTCACGAAGTGGGTGGAAGCTAAGCCCATCAGGAAACTTGATGGCAAAACTGCCCTCAAATTTGTCAAGGACATTGTGGTTAGATTCGGCATCCCACATAGCATCATCACCGATAATGGCACTAATTTGTCTCAGGGAGAAGTCGAATAATACTACCATCACAACGGAATCCGCCTTGACCTAGCATCTGTGGCACATCCACAGTCTAATGGCCAAGTTGAGCGGACCAACGGACTAATCATGTCAGGGATCAAGCCACGCCTAGAAGCACCGCTACACAGAGCAGCTGGAGCCTGGGCAGAGGAGTTGCCATTTGTGTTGTGGAGTCTACGGACCACGCCAAACAGATCAACTGGCCTTACCCCTTTCTTCTTAGTCTACGGAGCAGAGGCCATCTTGCCAAGTGATGTTCAGTACGATTCTCCAAGAGTCGAGGCCTACAAGGAAGAAGATACAAAAGCGTCCAGACAACTATCTGTGGACCTGCTGGAAGAAGAACGGGACCTAGCAGCCCAAAGATCCGCCATCTACCAGCAGAATCTCCGCCGCTATCACAGCAGGCGAGTTCGCCAACGCTCGTTCAAAGAAGGTGACCTGGTGCTACGCCTCAAACAGTAGAAGTCCCACAAGCTATCCCCGCCTTGGGAAGGACCCTTCGTCATCAGCAAAGCTCTACTGAATGGTTCCTACTACCTTGTTGATATTCGCGAGCTAGATAAGCGACCAAGTAAGAAGCGCAAATGAAGAGACCCTGACGATATCTACGACGAGACAGATCGTCCATGGAACATCGCACAGCTACGTCCTTTCTACACTTAGCACTTATCTAGCTTTGTAATAGGCACCTCTATATGATCAATGAAATAAAGCATTTGGTTCACTCTTGATTTTTTTTGAGTCTTTTACCTCCTTTATTGTTCATTTAGATCATATAGAACCTTTTTGCGCAATTGTGTTTTGCACTTGCGTCTCTTTTAAATCCGCCATAAGCGGTCCATGTAGCTTTTTTATGTTTTGATCTTCATTCGATGTTTTCGGTGTGGATTCTAGAGTAGTGACTTTTTGACGATCTAAGCCGCCATCTGCTCAGGGTTTTGGACGGTTGCTATTAAGTATCGTCGCCCTAGCGGATTGTTCGTGCAAAGATTTCGCCATCTCACGAAAAGTCAAGCACAGAGAGCCGGATGGCGGATCACATAATCCTACGCGTGAAAAATTTTCAGTTTTGTTTTTTGGGCATGTCAAAAACTGCAAGTTGCATAAAACTAGGCCTGACAGTTTCTTCGCACAATCAAACCACTTCATAAAAACAAGCTGCAATAGTTCAAAAGCATTCCACTGATCCGCCACAAGCAGATCAGTCACAGTGCAGAAACATTCACACGCAGTTTAAGTTTAAATTACAGACCCACTCAGGGGCCAAATTGATGCAAAGTATTTTTTCCTGCCATATTGCAGGGCACGTCCTAAGAAGACAGCGGAACCTTGGAGGACACCTCATCACCGCCATCACCACTTGCAGTAGCTGCGGAGGCTGATGTCGAAGCCTGGCTTGGCGACCCTGGCAGATCGTATGCTTCGTAGTATACGTTCAACTGAGTGCCAAGGGCACACAGTTGATCGTATCCAAGCACGCTTTGCCGGATGGCGGCCTCGTCCACCGGCGCACCATCCTCGCCGCTCTCCGGGATGCCGGAGGTGAGCAGGTCCAGGTCCATCTCGGGATAGTGGGCCTTCGCCAAGGTAAGAGCTGTCCTGGCACCACCCCGAGCAAAGGACTGTTTCCAGTCCGCCATGAGCCCTAGCACTAGCAGCAGCTTCTGGGTAAGCGCAATGGCAGAGAGGTTGGAAGAACCCGCTATCTGCAGGCTCCCGCAAGCTTGGCGACCAGCGTTGAGAAGCCCATCAAGCTCCTTCTTCACTGCGTCGGTAGCCATGCGCAAGCCTTCGGCAGTATTTGCCTCGCCCTGCCCCAAAGCGACTGCATGGCGGAAAAAGAAGATGCGTCACTCATGGCATAGCAGAAATTGAAAAAACTTTACGCTATAAAAAGAAATGGCACCTAGCAAGTTGTCCAAGAAGTGATGGAGGAGCTCGTTAAAGCCTTCACGCCGCTTCTCAAAATCAGCGACGGCTTTGCGGAGATCCTCTATCTCCTTGTCCTTCTTGAGGTTCTGGCGCTTCTGGTCCTTCAGCTGCTCTTCAAGGAGGGTGTTTGCGGCCAGAGATTTCTGGAGCTGCTGTTGCACCCCATCCATCGCAATGGCGTGGCCCTTCTCCACCCCCTCAAGTGTGGACTTGAGCTTGGCAACATCTGCATGGCGGAAGTATCAACACAACATTGATTGAATAAGCATAAGGGAATTAAAACTTGTTGAGTAAATTACTGCTATTCTCAAGCTGTTGCTGCAAGTCCGCCACAAGAGCGCTTTTGGTTGCCAGCTCCTTCTCCTGCGAGCTGACAACCTGGACCAGGTCCTCTACCACCTTCTTATAGTTCTGGCAAAATAATTTGAAGTATTAGTCACTCTCAGAGCTTTATGCCGGATAAGTATCCGCCATAATGCTCGGGGGCTACTCACGATGATTTTTTAGTCTCTTAGAGCATCATGATGGATAGAATCCGCCATGATGCACGAGGGCTACTTATGCTGATTTTTTGTCTTCCTAAGAGATTTATGCCGGATAGTCATCCGCCATAACGCTCGGGGGCTACTCAGTATGAAATTTAAAAAGTTCTCTATAGAGCACTGGGTGAACTACCAGTGCTCGAGGGCTGTGCTATTCAAAAAAATTACAGATGTCACTCTTGAAGCCCCATAGCGGATCGGATTTATAAATCCGCTATGGTGCTCGGGGGCTACTGGGAGTACATACCTCTTTAACAAGACTGGTTCTCTGAACAAACGCTGCCATAGCAGATGACACATGGTTACTGGCCTCCTCTTGTAGATTGTCAAGGCGGAAAAGCGCTTCTGATTTCTTCTTCCATTTTGAGGCCTCCCCAGCTCCTGTGTCCATCTGGACCGCTTTTCCGTAAAACTCACTTTCTTGGCACCTTTAGCGGGGCGAACTGATGGTCCAGTACTTTTCTCTGGAGCATCCGCCACCTTGCTAACATGCTGGGAAGAAGTGGAAGGCCCAGTTGGGCGAGCAGGAGCATCCGGTGTAGGTGGAATGGCAGCAGGAGATGGCTTGGCCCTTGGAGGTTTCTGGCCAGAAACCTTTCTTCTTCTGTGCACAGAAAACATTTACATATTAGAATAGTCAAGTTATACATGGTATGAAGGCAAGATATGATTATCCTTACTTCCGCTCTGGCAGATTTATAGTGGCGGAATGTTCGGGCACGGTGTCCAGATGGCCGCGAAGAGCAGGGGATGGATGGCGAGAGATGATTCTCTTGCCTAGCCCACGAATGCGCCCGCCAGCACCGCGAACGCCACGCGGAACCGCCGTTATAGGCTCATCCGCCACTACCTCCTCCTCCGCCACCTTCTGTCCTTTGGGAGACGAGGATGTCTCGTCCTCATCGTCAGTAAGCTCTTTCGACCGAGGATAACGGACGAGGCGGCTCAGCTCGGATGGTGGTAGGGAAGAAAGCTGCGGAGAAATGCGAAGTTATTCAAGAAAAATTAGTTGTTATGGCGGAATAAGGAGAAACACTCACCTTTGGACAACTGCCATTCTCATACATAGGGATCTTTAGCTTCAGAGGCTCATCCCGCCCCACCTTAATGATGTTGCGGATTCGTAGCTCGATCTCTTCAGCAGATAGTTCCTCCTTGGAATAGCGCCAAGGATCATCAATTCCGCTATATTCACACATCAGGGCTGGGCGGTATTGAAGAGGCTGAATCCGCCGTGAGACCCAGCAGTAGATGGTATCAGCACCTGTCAGTCCAGAGAAGACAAGTTTCGAAATCCGCCGTGAGCATAATTGGCATTCATCATCCATTGTAAAATCGTCCATGACGCCCTAGCTATCCTGCTCCTCGGCGGGGCCATCAACAAAAGACCGCAGGCCAAACTTCCTTTCAGGAGGGGCCTGGTCAGCCAGATAGAAGAAGGATCCCCGCCATCCCTTTGCAGAGTCATGAGGGACAATGTAGGGGTAGGATTTCCCGCTCTGAGGAACAAAGGAGATTGATCCGCAATTGCGAGGATCTCCGTTCGTGTCTCGGTTATGGCGGATGTTAAAGTATAAGCAGAATAGATCGCCGCGTGGGCTGATACCCAGATACCCCTCACATAGCGCGACGAATCCCGCTAGGGCAGTGAAGCTATTTGGAGCAATGTGGTGCAGCTGTAACCTGTAGTGCCGAAGAACGCCTTTCAGGAAGTAGGATGGCGGAAGACTGAGGCCACGATCGATGTGAGACTTTAGTATGACGACCTCTTCTTCTGAAGGAGCTGGCATTGCTGCACCAGGCTCGACCCGCCATCTGGAGATCTCCTTAGCAGTATGCGGCCTTCTTGTTCTAAGGAAGACAGAATCTCCTCATTCATGTTGCAGGGGTCCCAATCTCCTCCCGAGGTCTCGGGCATAGCGGACTCCGTATCAGAAGACCGTGCTGAGCCCTCAGCAGCTTCGAACTTGGAAGCTTGGTGAGGTGATTCTGGTTCCATGGCGGCTAGCGGCGTGGCGGTAATAACTTCCAAGATTTCAAGCGAAGACGAGGAAGACGAGGCCAGCTTGTGGCGGAAAACGTCGCCGGCAGTGAAGATCTTCCGCGGCGGCTCATCGAAGATGATGGAGCTCTCGTGGCAGTGCTGAAGAGAGAGAGAGCGACAAGGGCGAATAATGGGTGACCGGCCGGGGGTGAGAGGCCGGGGTATATATAGGCCCCGGGCCTCGAGATTCGTGCCCGCCATCACCACCGCTCATCCTGATCGCCGAAATCCTAATCCGGCGACATGTGTCCAGGGGTAAAAGAGTAACTTGGTGAAAATAGTGCATGCACTGTAGATCTTGCCCTAGAAGGAACTGTGTGCCGGAATTTACGGCGGATTTCCACGGTATGATCTAATGGATCCCGAAAATCTCGCTAAGATAACTACGTCGCTTGATCCGTTATTTACAGCGGATTAATAGATGGAAGAAGGAACATCAAGATAACCGCCATCCCAGCATAGAAGAGAAGAAGAGCTATGGCGGAAGTATTTCACCAAGAACATGCATGGAGGATGTAGATGGCAATCTTGAAGTTCCCTGGGGGCTACTGTTGGGGATATACCAAATAGGTATACCAGCGACGTAGTCCTAAATCAGCAAGCCAGGGTGGCCCATCAGGGGTGGTATGGCGGATTCGCCATACTGGGCGGCCCAGTTGCTGAAGTTGCCATGGCGGTACTGGACGCAGGCGCTTATGGCGGATCCTTAGACAGGCCCATGGCGGATTACTGACGACAGGCCCATGGCGGATCCGGAGACGGCCCATGGCGAGTTACCTTGACGTACACGCATAGGACTTAGTCTAGGACTCCAAGTTGTATCCGCTCCGGTACCAACGTGTAGCCCACGCCCGGCGCCTTTATAAGCCCGGCGTGGAGCAGCCCTTGAGGCACGTTCTAGTCATACGGCCAATCGCATAGCGAAACAGCCAACCTCATCATTGTAATCGAGCACTTGTTGCCTTATAGTGAATTATAGCAGCACGTAGGATCTTGCCACTGTCGCGGGATCTGAAGCTAGGTAAACTCATGCTACCACCGTCCTGGATCGCTCCTCCGTGTTCACCCCCTTCCACAAACCTCCATACCCCTACCTCTATGGCAGATCTATTGACAAAACCACAACACCAAGTGAATCTCATAGTGATCTTCATGAAATGTACATGCATTGCTATGCATTCTTTATTTTGTCAATTGCCCAACTGTAATTTGTTTATCCAGCATGTTATTTATCTTTATGGAGAGACACCTCTAGTGAACTATGGACCCCGGTCCATTCTTTTACATATATTATTTTCTACTACAAGCATTATTTATTTACTTACTGCAAACAAATATCATTTTCCACAGGATATGTTTAATCCTTTGTTTTTAGCAAACCAGTGAGATTGACAACCTCACTGCTAGTTGTGGCAAAGTATTTTGGTTGTATTGTGTGCAGGTTCCATGTTGCTGCTGGCGCCAAAGCTATGCCCAGACAAGGCACCGTCAACAAATATTCTGGTGCCGTTGCCAAAGTCAGCTAGCAACAACCTTCGGAAGTGGTTTCTTTCTCCTACTGGTCGATTAAACTTTGGTTTCATAACTGAGGGAAAACTTACCATTGTGCTCATCACAGCTTACTCTTGGGGTTCCCAACTGGTCCACGCACCAATAGTTTTTCCATAATGTTTTCTTCCACACCCGGAACATTTTAGCCATCTTCTTAAGAGTCCACTGCTTGACTTTCACCCTCAATTTTGCAGCAGTGGCTGGATCCTCACATTCTGGCAGGTTGAAATGTTCCATGAGGTCATTCCAAATACCCTCTTTGTACCTTTCAATGACATGCTCACTATCGTCTGCCCCTTTGCGCTTATGCCACTCTGAACCCTGATCGGGACGTGATCTCTAACCAGAACTCCACACTGTTTCTTAAATACATTGGCAGCCTTCTTAGGTAACATGGGTTCGCCCGTAGGGGATATGACCTCAAATGTGTAATGCGTTCGTGCATCCAACTTTTTGGTCGGGCCTCATTTTGTATCTTTGCTCGATGGGGAGGCCTAAGATAAGAAACATTCGTCAATTTATATGTATACAACTCAATATATACAGCTCCCTCCATTATTTCCACATATTATTAGTGATCTCCGAACTTCATATGTATAACTCACTGGACTTCGTTAAGTGTCCACCGGCTTCTCCATCATCAGAGCTATCGCCTTCTCCATCATTGGAGTCATCGGCTTCATCCTCACATCGGTCGACCTCCATTCCATCCCCGGAGGGGTTCAGATACGACGATGGAGATTCAGTTAGTTCAACATCAGGGGCATCGTGGACTATATCCTCGAGAATTTCTTCCTGTGCTAGGTCTCTACTAGGTGGATGTATAGTTTCTGCAAAATGCACACAATGTTATTTCAAAATGCACACTTTATCATTTTCAAAATTCACACACTATTTCTATTTGCAAAATAATCCTATTTCTATTTGCAACACAACAATATTTGAACATAGCAAAATTCATGTTTTAATTTGAATGAATTATTTCCTCGAAAAGAATAAAAGGAATTGGGTTATTTTTTGCCAACTTGCTCGCCTAGCAGGGCCTCTCCTGTGGCCCATCTGCAAAAACTTTCGGAAGCAAACATGTATCCCTAACATCCAGCTACAACTTTCATTCCCAAAGTTTCCTCAAATTCTCTGCATATTGGAAACTGCAGGCCTCTGAATTTAAGCAAATGTCATGCCAAAACTGTTTTTGTCTGTCACTCCTAACAGCTCCTAAAACTGGTAAGTCTGGAACCTTGTGGTGCTAACTTAATCACTGTTTTAAAATGTGTTCCAGGCCTTTTTGGAATATTTTGCAGAGGAGAAAAGTTGTAGATTTCATCTAGATCTACAACTTTCTCAATTGGCACAAATTCAAATTCTGTATAGTTTTGACTCATGATCATGGCAAAGTCAATACTCCCTCCGTTCCACAATATAAGCCTTTTTTAGCAAGCTAAAACAACTTGCTAGAAAGGCTTATATTATGGAATAGATGAAGTACCTGTTAAAAAAACCTGTTCTGAACTTTTTTTGTAACAACTAACCTTCAAAACCCTAACTTTTAAGCAACTTGCATTGTGAATTGGAAAATCTGGCCAACACCAAAGTTGTAGATCACAACTTTCTCTACAACTTTGCAATTGGAACTTTTCTCAAAATCCTAACAGAACTGACAACAGCCAAACTTTGAATCTTTTAATTCTAACTTAGCAAAAATAAATCTATTTTTCTCATACCACTGTCGCGTGTAGCACGAGCGGGGCGGGGCGGTGGCGGCCGGCGGTGTGCGGCGAAGGCGCGTGGGACCGACGTCCTCCTTCTCCGGCCTCCTTGATGGCGGGTGCGCACGCGCGGGCTCCATCGACTAATTAGGGCGGCAACGACGGCTGGGCGATGGGGAAGCATGGCGTGGCAGTGGAGGTGACACGCGAGGCGAGTGTGAGGGTGACGGTGAGGCATGGCAGCGGCGGCGACGGCGCGTGCAAAAATCGGGCAGCCTGATGTTGCTCGATCTCAGTTGGCCTCCAAGTCCCGGTCAGTGGAATCGATCGGGGAAGACGCTGAGCATATATAACCCCCCCTTTAGTCTTGGCTCGTGGCTCAATCCGGGACTAAAGGGGTGTCTTTAGTCCCGGTTGGAGCAACGGGTCGGGACTAAGGGGGGGGGCAGTTTCGGGTCGTCCCGCGCATTGCCACCCTTTTGTCCCGGCTGGTGGTTTGGGCCGGGAATAAAGGCCCAAAATTTGCGCGGGTGGGCCAAATGTAGCGCGCGCTGTACATGTTTTGCTTTTTTTTGAAATCTAGCACAATTTTAAATATCTGAATATTTGAATGAAACAGTTTTTGCATACTTATGAATTTGAGAAAACTTCCAACAAGAATAGTGCTTGAATTTGAATAAGTAATCCAAATCCATTTTTTGTTTTTTAAAATAATTATTCTAACTATTAAAAATTCTGCCTTTTTCAATTGAAAAATGCATTAACTAATATTTTTTGCATATTTTTGAATCTTACTAAACTTAGAACATGAATAGTGTTTCAAGATGAATAACTAATCCAAATCGATTTTTTGTTTTGTAAAATAATTATTCTAACTTGTCAAACTATTAACAATTTTTCCATTTTCAATTAAAAAATAGATTAACTACTCCCTCCGATTGGAAATAACTGTCGGGCAGTTAGTACAAACTTTGTACTAAGCTAGTATAAAATTGCCGATAGTTATTTCCGATCGGAGGGAGTAATATTTTTTTTGCATATTTTTGAATCTCACTAAACTTTCAACATGAATAGTGTTTGAATATGAATAACTAATCCAAAACCATCAAGTACTTTCAACATGTAATACTACCTCTTCCTAAGTATGATCTTGGAGAATGCCGAGAGCTTGGAGAATGGTAGTAACATCCGGATTGTGGCGCTTTCTGCATCACTTGGAAATGCTAAAGATCTTGGAGAATGCAGAGATTGTGTTGGTAAAACTGCAGCTGATTTGAAGCCTTCTTGACAAAGGGGAGATCATTGGAAATACACATTCATTATTATTACACATTCATTATTATTACACATGCTCCATACATAAAGGTTTAATACATTCCATAGAATGCATTAGATAAAAGGTTTAGGGTTTAATACTTTATTACATTATTGCACCAATATCCCTATCTATTGTTTCACTTTTCTTCTGGGTCATAGCCATGGAGAATCTTCATCATTCAACAGGATGCCTGGGTCAGTTTTCACTGTGAAGGGCGAAATTTCATGAAACTTATTATAATCTACTAACATGTCTGTCTTGTCATCTACTCCCATGATGTTTCTTTTCCCTGAAAAAACTATGTGGCGCTTTGGCTCATCGGATGATGTATTCTTTTGTTGATTTCTTTTTCTCGTTTTGGTAGACATGTCCTTCACATAGAAAACCTGAGCCACATCGTTGGCTAGGACGAATGGTTCGTCCATGTACGCAAGATTGTTGTAACATCCCAAGATTTTATCAATTTTTGGGGGAAATTTTTTGCTTTTGTTTTGAGTGCATTGATTGGAATTTCACAGGGATTTAAAACTTTTTTGAGTCTATTTGAAAGCTTTATTAGAAAAACTATTTTAAACTTTCTATTATTTTTCTTGAAGAACTTCTTCGAGAAGGATCAAGTAATCAAAATACTATTTTCCATATTTTATTCAAACCTATGCAAGCTACTTGCAAAGGATACCTTCTAAAATGATTCTATTTTCTAAAAAGGTTTGCATTGCAAAAGGTGATTGAAAACAATTTTGTAAATAATATTCTATAAAGTGTTATCTACTTATTTCAAAGGATTTATTCTCAAACCCTAGTTCTATTTTTGTTATGCAAGCAAAGTCCTTTTTGCTAAGTTCATAAAGTTTTATTGGAAAATCTTATTTTATTTTTAAAACCTGTTTCTTACTGTCCCACTTTGATACTTTGAATTTTACAAAATTTTAGAAAGAAGTCTAATTTGGTTTGAAGCATTTTTGCAAAAGATAGAAATAGAAACAGAAAATAGGAAAAAGAAAACCAAAAGGAAATCGAAAAATAGAATAAAAGGCCGCGGGGACCGATTCGGCCCAGCCGAAGAATCGCCCCGAGGCCCAGCAACGTACAAACCCGAAAGGGTATCTCTGCCTCCTCTCTCCCGACGCTGACGCTCTGGCCCCACCGGTCAGGTTCTTCTACCTCGCGTCAGTTACGCCGGAGATGGACCCGAGCTCGCCGTTACTCCCCTTCTTCATTTCTCTTTATTCCCCGATTAATTCAGCCTCCTCCCCTGCGCCTATAAAAGCCCTACCCCTCCTCTCTAGTTTCCCCCTCTTTCCCCTCTGTATTACGCCGCCAGGCCGGCAAAATCTCTCACCGGAGACCGCAGGTGCCTGCGGCCAAATCCACTGGAATCCGTCGTATCGACACAGTGGTGAGTCCCCGCACTCCCTCTCTTGCTTCCCTCTCTTCCTCTCCCTCGTGCGCTCCCTCTGACCCACGGCCGGACGTTTTTTCTCTGCAGGACCTCGCCGTAGACGAGCTCCCGAAGCACCGACGCCATCGCCCAACTCCAGCCGCCCCTCGGACGCATCACAGGAAGCAATCGACGCCTCCGTTCACACCCTCGAACTCTCCGTCCTCTTCTGCATCCCGTCCGCTACTTCCTCGCCATCACCGTTCATTGGAAGCTCGCCGTCGACTTCTCTCTGGCCGCTCCTCGCCAGGAAGCCCGTCGGAACCCTAGCCGCCGGTGAGCCTTTCCCTCCTTCCCTGTTAGCCGTTGGATCTCACACCGATGCACCAGATTAAATCACTTAACCGAATCGGTACTGATCGATCCAGTGCGTCCAACCATCTTTTAATCCAACGCACCACAGACGAGATCCAACCGAAGAGGTACCCTCCAATCAGAAATCGCCACGTGGCCAGCCTCGGATCAAAATAGAATTCAAATAGGTTTTTCAAATCAGAATTGATCCAAGTCTTTGAAAAATCATAACTTTTGATCTGTAACTCAGAAAATAACAAATAATATACCGTTGGAATCCTTAGGAAATGTACAATCCAGTAGTACAATAATAATTCATATTTTATGGGTTCAATTTGAAACTATTTTCAAATTGAGTTAAACCCTTCTGTTAGCTTGATAAATCCATATCTTTAGTTTTGTCCATCCAAATATTACAAATTTGTAGTCTTTGGAATCCTCTGATCTTGTAGAACATCATAGGATCAAGAAAATCCAAATTTGATACGTCCACACACTTTGTGCATTCAAATTTATCCAAATCACTATTCTGATCATAGTTTGAATTCTATAACTTATTTTAGGATGCTTCCACTTGCAGTGACTTTGTATTACTGCAAACTATCCAGTAGCATCACTCCCATAATTTCATGAACCACTTCACAATTATTCAAATTCTAATATGAGGATTTGAGTAATTTCTACTATAGGAATAAAACTATTTCTGTTCAGTAATGTTTCCTTCTACCATTAGCAAATCCTATAATCATACCTAGTCATCAATGTTATCTAAATAACATCTTGATCAAGATCATATCTACTTAGACCTATCTTGTATAGTACCCACTTATTCAAATTACAAAGGTGTCATTTGAGTAAAGTGTGATACATCTCAATCATGGATTCTATTCTTGCTATCTTTGTGGTGTTGAGCTAATCAACATTATAGCACCTATCCAATACTCCATGTACCCAATAGAAACCTTAAACCATCATCTCAAATGTTATCTACCCTACTCAATCCTCTGCCCACTTGATCCTGAATTCATGTGTAGAGCTATTCGATTAACAAATGAGTTAATTGAGTAACTCAATGATTCATGAATCCTAGCCTAAGCTTAAGTGTAATATATACTATATAAGAATAATTGTTGTCACACTTATTCAATAGTATTGCTATTGCACTATTTTGTATCTTATGTGATTTACCCACATGAGATATTCCAAGATTCAATATGCTTTAATAAAGCATAAAGATCTCACCCATTATATTTGGTCTAATTCATACATGTACTCAAATTGCAAATGTGCTACCTGAGTAGAATATGAATTCATCTCAAACTTGGGTTCTATTAATGTAGAGTTGACATAACCCGTACCATAGTATGTGTTATACACCATGTTGATCAATGAACCATTTGAGCCATGTCCTCAAATATCAATCATTCATACCCAATCCAATGCCTACTTAGTTTTGTTCACGTGTATCAAATTATTCATCTTGCAAATGTGCTAATTGAGTAGTTCAAGCATTCTTAAAACCTAGCCTAGTTCCTAAGTGCAATAGATGCTATTTAAGAGTAACTGTTGTCACATTTACTCAATAGTGTGGTAGTTGCACAAATAGACTCTTGTGTAATCTATTTCACATGAGCATTTCCTAAAACTCTTATAGGCTTTGATAAAGCATAAGGACTTCATCAATTATATTTTTGCCTAGTCCAATTCTCTCTCAAATCATATTGATCTTTTCCAACTAAGCTCTCAAATTCATATCTCACAACCCATATGACCCTTTGCCATATCTTTCTTGTCATAACACATCAATAAATCTAAATTGTTAAACAAACACCTTTCAATTGTTTGTCTTACTTGTTTGTGACTGAATGGATTGTTTATGTATTGCTATTTCTTGTGCTATAGTTTTTGCGAAGAGCTACGTGCTTAGTTGAGAAAAGTGGAAAGATCGTATTCTTCAAAAAGGCAAGTGACACACATGTCCCTCACCCATTTTTACTTATGCATTAGTGTAATCACCTCTTGTAGTATGCATGATAGGTGATTTATTCAACTGTTTTATCAAATGCTTAGATCCTAGTAGTGTGTAGCTATCTCTCAAACCCCACCTGTTAGGATGCTAAATACTTTGATAATATTGATGCCATGCTAAGATCACTTGTTAAAAGTGTTTTGTGAACAAATTAAGAACTTCAACTAAAATGAAACACCTGGGTGGATTGGTTTGATGATGGAGGCGATGTTGAGTGGCGACCTGGGGCTACACTTTGTGTAGTTGCTGCCTGGGCGTTCACTTGTGGTTTGCCACCCAGGAACAAAGAGATGGCTATGTCTTCCATGCTTAGTGTACTTCCAGTGCAGCCTTATGACATTATAGGCTCTGTCTTGACTGATTAGATCTGGGAGTGCAACTTGTCGGCAAGAAGTGGTGGTAGTTGAATTGTAGGTTGGGAACGGAGCTTGCCAAGTTAGTTGCCCTCTCCTTCTAAAAGGTCTCGTTTCATTTTATGTATGGGCATAAAATGAATCGTAAGGTGAAAGTGCACAACCCTTGCAAGGTGTTTAAACTAATCGATTAGCCGTGTCCTCGGTTATGGACAATTGAGTCTCTAGACATGGAATGTACGGAAGAATCTCATCACCATTTCTGAATTATTAAAATTTGTCTAGAAACCCCTAGGTAGGAACTAAGGACCATACACTCCGAGGGGTGGTGGTGCCTGAGGTTCCAAACTTTGTTGAGTTGCGCCCAGAACTACATACCGGCCAGTATGTAGTGTATGGGGGTCGTCTTGACTCTTGAAAAATAAAATTTGTTGAAAGAAAGTATTAAAATGGATTATAGGATAAAATTGGCTTTACGCAAATCAGCCTATGAGATCCACCAGCCAAATATCATGTAGTATAGTCTTTCCACAAAATGCCACCAAGTATGTGTCATTTGCCAGTACATCATTGTACTGACCCCTCTGGGGCTGCATATTCAAACGTGCAGGTTTTATTTCGAGTAAGGAACCAGGAGTAGGATATCGAGACTACATTCCAACATGTCTGCCTGTGGCACGTGATGAAGAATGGAGGCTCACTGCAACTATGCTTTATGCCGTGTACTCATAAGGTATAAGACCTATGTAACTGGATTTGCGTTGTAATATTGATGCTATTGCAATGATTTCTCATTTTGTACTGTGGTGCTATCTACTGATCCAGGGAATGGCACAGATACACAGGAGTTCTGCCTTTAGTAAAAGGCGGGGCGCTACAATTGTTGAGATCCACTGTTGTCATGCCATACTTTTGGTCTACATCTACCCCGCCCGTTGTCAGCTTGACCCATTTGCACCAAAACAAAGGGATCTTAAAAGTAGGTCCATAGTCAAGTTCCCATATCTCCACTTTGTACCCATAATATGTGTCCTTCTTCCCATTGTCGTCTGTTGCATCAAAGCGGACACCACTATTTTGGTTGGTGCTCTTTTTATCTTAGGCGACCGTGTAAAATGAATTCCCATTTATCTCGTAACCTTGGAAAGTATATATAGTCGAAGATGGTGACCTGGCCAACAAGTACAGCTGATCTCCAACAGTGGTATTATTCATGAGATGTGTCTACAACCAACTGCCGAAAGTCTTTTCGTATTCCCCTTTAATCTAGGAGTCAGCCTTCCCCAGGTTTTCGAAGCGTAGAATATTCTTGTGTCTCACGATGGACGGAGCCACTACGGTGGAATTGTGTAGAACTGTGTAGTGTGCTTGAGTGAAAGAATGCCCGTCCCTACATACCGTTGCTTTCCTTCCCAGTGTGCCTTTTTGATACGTCGCAAACGTATCTATAATTTTTGATGCTCCATGCTTGTTTTACGCCAAATGCATTGTGTTTTGTTTACACTTCGTGGCATTTTTATGCATTTTCTGGAACTAACCTATTAACAAGATGCCACAGTGCCAGTTTCTATTTTCTACAGTTTTGTGTTTTCGAAAAGTTATACAGGAAATATTCTCAGAATTGGAAGATACGAAGCCAGAAGTTCCTATTTTTCCTCGCACGAGACGGAGTCCAAAGCAGAGATGGAGGAGGGCCAGGAGGTAGCCACACCACCTGGTGGCACGGGTCCACCCCTGGCCGCGCCACCACCTGGTGTGGGCCCCCCTGGTGCCCTCTGACATCGCCCCTATGCCTATATAAAGCCTCCGACGTGAAAACCCTAAAAAATCGGCGTTTCTCCCAGAAAAGTTCCGCAGTGCCGCCGCCATCGAGACCAATTTCGAGGGATAGAAGTCTCTATTCCGGCACCCTGCCGGGACGGGGAATTGCCCCCGGAGCCATCTCCATCGACTCCACCGCCATCTTCATCGCCGTTACTGTCTCCCATGATGAGGAGGGAGTAGTTCTCCCCTGAGGCTGAGGGCTCTACCGGTAGCTATGTGGTTCATCTCTCTCTCTCCCATGGTGTGATCTTTATGTGATCATGAGCTTTGTATCTAGTTGAATTGGTAGATGTTGTTCTTCATCTATTATGCTACTCAAGTGCTTTATTATTGTAATCTCCGGAGACACCTTGTACCATGATGTGAAGGTGACAGTGTGCGCATTATGTGTGTCTCTTTGGCTAATGTCTCTATGAATTGTTGGTGTTTGTCTGGAACCGTGTAGTGCACTCAAGGTGACAGTGTGGGGTAATCTAGATTGGGAAATGCGAACTTTGGGGAGAATAGTTTAGAATAGCATAGTGAAGAAGGATATTTATGTGTTCAATTATGTTATCTTTGTTGAGAGTGTCCACTAGTGAAAGTATGATCCCTAGGCCTTATTTCTAAGCATTGAAACACCGTTTACAACAAGTTCTGTTACATATTTGCTCATAGCGATTTTTATTTCAGATTGCAATTACCACTCATAACCATCCATATTACTTGTATTTCACCATCTCTTCACCGAACTATTGCACCAATACATCTGACAAGTGTATTGGCTGTGTTGGGGACACAAGAGACTTCTTGTATCTTAATTGCAGGGTTGCTTGACAGGAATACCTTTGACCTCTTCCTCCCTAAGTTCGATTAACCTTGGGTGATCCACTTAAGGGAAACTTGGTGCTGTTCTACAAATCTCTGCACTTGGAGGCCCAACACTATCTACAAGAATAGAAGTGTTCGTAGACATCAAGCTCTTTTCTGGCGCTGTTGTCGGGGAGGTAAGGTAAAGGGTACTCACATCCTCTGGCTACTAAGCTATCTTCTAGTACTATTGCTGGTATGTTAGTGCTCAAAGTTATTTCCTTTAGATTCTGCAATTATATCTTTTTGTTTCTTCTTTTTATTTTCACTAGTTAGGCTTAATAGAAAACAACAACAAAATTAGAGAGCTTTATAGTATTTATCTTGAGTTAGGACATGAAGTGTTTGAAGAGAAAATTAAAAAACCTATGGAACTTTATTTGCATGCTAATAGCAATGTTATTAGTATGAATTCTTTGAACACCATTATTGCTAATGCTATGGAAAAGTCTAAACTTGGGGAAGCATGATATTTTTAGTCCCCCAAGCATGGAGGTGAAAATTTACTTTGATGATACTATGCCTCCAATTTATGATGATTACAATGATGAGTATGATATTTTTAGTCCACCTACTATTGAGGAGAAAATTAGTTATGATTACAATCTGCCTCCTATTTTTGATGACTATGGTGATGAGAATAATAGTGATAGCTATTTTGTTGAATTTGCTCCCACTACAATTAATAAGAATGACTATGTTTATGTGGGGAGTATTAATTCTTTTATGCATGTGGCTCATGATAAGAATGTTTTATGTGATAGTTATATTATTAATTTTGTTCATGATGCTACTAAAAGTTATTATGAGAGAGGGAAACATGGTTTTATGCATCTCAATAATATTAAGTTTCCCCTCTTTATGTTGAAAATCTTGAAGTTGCACTTGTTTTATCTACCCATGCTTGTTACTATGTGCTTCTTTGATTTATTTTCTTACAAGATTCCTATGCATAGGAAGTGGGTTAGACTTAAAAGTGTTTCATATTTGCTTTTTGATGCTCTCTTTGCTTCAAGCTCTTTTCTGGCGCCTTTGCCTTAAGCTCTTTTCTGGCGCTTATATGAGCATCTCCTCAAATCACTGCGTCTACCTCAAAGGCGTTAAAGAAAAGCACTCTTGGGAGATAAATCATGTTTTCTTTCAGTACTTTTTATTTCTTTGTTGAGTCTTGGAAGTTGTTACTACTGTAATGACCTCTCCTTATCTTTTGTATTTCGTTTTTGTGCCAAGAATAACCTCTAATTGTAGGAAGGTAAGATTTGGGGAAGTTGCTGTCCCAAAACAGATTTCTGCACTTCACCGTAAAAATTCGTGAAAATTCCCAGAACATTATTTTGATCTGCGCTTTCTTATGCACATGCCCCAGGTTATTATCTAACTTTCATTAGTTTTGCACTTTTTGATTTGAGCAACAGAAGATTTTCAAAAAAAAATGATCTTTAAGAGTTGTTCTATTTTGACAGATTTCTGCCACTATTTGCATTTGCCTCTTGATATCTTTCTTTTTGAGTTCTTTTGATCACGGAACTTTTGAGAGAAGTTTCTATGGTAGCTAATGTGTTAATTGGTGTTTTACTTGAGTTGAAACTGAACCAAAAGTGGATTTACTATCTTGCATAAACTAATGTTGCTAATGAGAATTGTGTGAAGTTTTGTATGAAGGAAGTTTTCAAGTGTAGGGAAAGGAGAATGATGTGATGAGATGAAGAATGGACAAAAGCTCAAGCTTGGGGATGCCCATGTCACCCCATGAAATATCCAAGAAGTACAAGCGTCAAAGCTTGGGGATGCCCAAGGCACCCCCTTCTTCATCAACAAAAATATGAGGTCATCTTTCAAGACACTATATTTTTATTGCTTCATATGCTATGTGTTGTTCTTGGAGTGTCTTTATTTTTGTTTTTAGTTTTCTTTTGTTTTGTTTGCTGTAATAAATGGTTGGATCAAACCATATTTGTTTTGGAGAGAGACACTCTCCGTTTTCATTGCCTAGAACACTCTAGTTTTCACTTTTACCGCTCAACGGGTGTTCTCTTTTTCTAGTACTGCATTTAGCTTTTATTGTTTGCCTTTATTTTTGTTCTGAACTTGTTAGTTCTTTGTAGCTAGGTGTGTTTAGACCTCTGGTCTTTGTTGCTTTTCATCTTTGAGAGTTGTTTTAAAAAGGTTGATTGGTGTTGGAAAAGAGTAAAATGTTTCATGCTTATAGTGGTGCGAAAAGGGAGCTTGTTTAGACTGTTGCTTAGACTTTATCATGTCATGCTTGATATTATTTTGATTATATGCTTAGTAGTTATTGTTGTTGCATGAATTTTCTCAAATGACTGAGAGTGCTTAATGTGCCATTAAAAGAATCATGTGTTGTTTTTATCTTATAGAAGCATAATATTGTGGTATTCTCCTTTGATGGTTTATTTGGGTTGACTTGGCACATGCTTACACCATGTTTTTACTTTAAAATAGTCGCCTCAAGCCTCTATGATCATTTGGTTTTTGACTTGTGATACCACTTTATGCTTTGGTTAATAATGTTTTGTTGCTATGCATGATTATGGCCGTTATTGCTCTCTTAGTTGGTCGCTCCCAGTCTTTTGCTAGCCTTCACCTGTACTGAGTATGAGCTCTACTCGTGCATCCAACTCCCAAAAACCAAAGTTTTCCAATGTGTCCACCATATCTACCTATTAGCAATTTGCTATTCCAAGTATACTCATCATGCTTTTATCTATCTTCCAAATTAAAAATTTTGTTATGAGAAAATTAGTTAGTAAAGCTCTCACAAACTTGATGGCACATTGATATGTCTCAAACGTATCTATAATTTTTGATGCTCCATGCTTGTTATTTCACCATTTGCTTAGTGTTTTGTTACACTTCGTGGCACTTTTATGCATTTTTCGGAACTAACCTATTAATAAGATGCCATAGTGCCAGTTCCCTGTTTTTTGCTGTTTTTTTGTTTTAGAAAAGTTACACAGGAAATATTCTCAGAATTGGACGAAACAAAAGCCAAACCTCCTATTTTTACCGAAGCTTCGCGAAGACCGAAGATGACACGGAGAGGGGCCAGGGGCCAGCCTCACCACTAGGGGGCACGGCCCAGCTATGGTGAGGGCGCCCTGGTCCACTCCTGACGATGCCCCTTCGCCTATAAAGTCCCCTCGATGGGAAAAACCTAAAGGACGGATCGCTTTTCCCGGAAACATACTGCAAGCCGCCGCCGTCGCCGTCGCGAGATTGGGAGGATCCAGGAGCTCTTCCCGGCACCCTGCCAGAGTGGGGAATCCCTGTCGGAGGCCTTCTACACCACCATGGTCGCCTCCGGAGTGATGTGTGAGTAGTCTACCTTGGACTACGGGTCCATAGCAGTAGCTAGATGGTTGTCTTCTTGTAACGCCCCACCTTTTACCAAGGTAGAACTCCTGTGTTAATGTGCTACTCCCTGGATCAATAGATAGCACCACAGTACAAAATATAGTAATCATTGCAGATAGTGTCATTTATTACATCGCAAATCCAGATACAATGGTCTTTAAACCTTACAGAAATAGCTTAGCCACTTGGACTTGCTTGAATACCAGAGTTTAACACAAACTAACACAACGGAAAGTAAATTGCAATGAGCCTCCATCTTCAGCAATGTGCCACAGGCAGTCATGTTGGTATGCAGGCTCGAGACTCCTCCATCTACTCCTCATCAGAACAACCTACACGTTTGAATATGTAGCCCCAAAGGGGTCAGTACAATGATGTACTGGCAAATGACACATATTTGGTGGCATTTTGTGGAAAGACTATACTACATGATATTTGGCTAGTGGATCTCAAAGATTAATTTGCATAAAGCAGTTATATCCTATATTTTCCAAAACCAATACATTTTAAAGCATTCTGAATTTTCCTTAATATCAAGATAACTCCTAGGTCACCACCACATACATGGTTTTCACTGCCAGTATGTAGCCCCGGGTAGTTACTCTACAAAACTTGGTTAATACCTCAGGTCACCACCACATACATGGTTTTCACTGCCAGTATGTAGCCCTGGGTAATCACTCTACAAAACTTGGTTAATACCTCAGGTCACCACCACATACATGGTTTTCACTGCCAGTATGTAGCCCTGGGTAGTCACTCTACAATTCCAGGTTAATCCCTCAGGTCACCACCACATACATGGTTTTCACTGCCAGGCATGTAGCCCTGAGGCATCCCCTCTTTCTACACAAATTTTAATTATTTCAAAAAGGTGATGAGATTCTTCCGTACATTCCATGTCTAGAGACTCAAGTTGTCCATAACCGGGGACACGGCTAATCGATTAGTTTAAACACCTTGCAAGGGTTGTGCACTTTCACCTTACGATTCATTTTATGCCCATACATAAAATGAAACGAGACCTTTTAGAAGGAGAGGGCAACTAACTTAGCAAGCTCCGTTCCCAACCTACGATTCAACTACCACCACTTCTTGCACGCAAGTTGCACCCTCACATCTAATCAGTCAAGACAGAGCCCATAATGTCATAAGGCTGCACTGGAAGTACATCTAAGCATGGAAGACATAGCCATCTCTTTGTTCCTGGGTGGCAAACCACAAGTGTACTACTTAGGCCACTAACACATACCATGGTTTTCACTTCCAAGATATGTGACTCCTAAGTAGACACTCAACACACCCAAAGCCACACCAATCCACCCAGGTAGTTCATTGAAGTTGTAATTTAATTTTAGAACAAATCATCAACAAAGCATGGCATCACTTCCCAAAGTAAATTTGCAATCCTATCAAGTGGGGTTTAAAGGATAGCTATACACTACTAGGATCTAAGCATTTTATAAGACAGTTGAATATTCCACCTATCATGCATACTACTGGAAAACACTAATGCAGTAGTAAAATAGGTAGGGGATATGTGTGTCACTTGCCTTTTGAAGTTCAAACTCTTTCACTTCTCTCAACAAGATACGTTCTCTCCGTTCAATCTATAGCAATAGAAGTAACACAACATAAACACACTATACAATCCAAACATAAACAACAAGACAAACAATTGAAAAGGGTTTGTTTTATATTTTGGATTTATTAAGATACTGTGATAGGAGAGATATGGCAAAAGAATTATGGATTGTGAGATATGGATTTTGAGAGCTTGAGTGGCAAGATCAAATGATTGGAAAGGATTGGTCCTCCAAGGTACAATGTAGTGATATAAATCTTGTGCTTGGCATAAGCAAAGGTAGAGTTTAGAGATGACTCATGTGGATGGATTCACATGAGTATGCAATAGTGCAACAAAACACTACTGAATAAAGTGTGACAACACTTATTCATAATGGTATAAGTTACACATAGGCTTGGGTAGGGGTTTGTGATATATTGATTTTACTCAATTAACTCATTTGTTAATTGAATAGTTCTATACATGAGATCAGGATCAAGTGTATAGAGGATTGAGTATAGGTAGATAACATTTGGGATTATGGTTCAAGGTTTCGATTGGGTACATGGAGTATTGGATAGGTGCTATAATGTCGATTAGATCAATATAGCAAGAATAGAATCTATGATTGAGATGTATCACACTTTACTCAAACAACACAATTGTAATTTGAATATGTGTGAACTAGACAAGATAGGTCTAAGTAGATATGATCTTGATCAAGACATTGTTTAGACAACAATGATGGCTAGGTATGATTATAAGATTTGCTATGGTGGAAGGAAATATTATTGAATAGAAATAGATTTAATCTATTTAGGAACTACTCAAATTCTCATATTAGAATTTGAATGATTGTGAAGTGGTTCGAGAAATTATGGGAGTGATGCTACTGGATAGCTTGCAGTAATACAAAGTCACTGCAGTTGGAATCATTCAAAAATAAGTTGTAGAATTTGGATTATCACCAAAATAGTGATTTGGACAAATTTGAATGTACAAAGTGTGTGCACGTATCAAATTTGGATTTTCTTGATTCTATGATATTCTACAAGTTGATAGGATTCCAGAGACTACAAATTTATAATTTTTGGACACTTGGTTCAAAAGATGTGAATTAAACAAGCTAACATAAGGTTTGATTCCAATTTGAAAATAGTTTCAAATTGAACCCATAAAATATAATATTTTATGGTACTACTGGATTCTAGATGTTCTAAGTATTCCAACGGTATATCATTTGTTATTTTTGGACTTATGAATCGAAAGATATGATTTTTCAAAGTTTCAGCCCAAATCTGATTCAATTTCTATTTTGAATTTCTGTTTGATTTAGAGAAGGCCACGTGGCGCGATATGACTGCAAGATACCGGTTCGTTTGGATTACAAATGCGGGCCGTTGGATCTTATGAACCTTAGACAGCCCAGATCTGGTCGTACCGGTTCACCTCTAGATCTAATCGTGGCCATGGGATTGAGATCTAAGGGCTGGGACTGAGTTCTTGTGTGCTCACCGAGATTCGGTCAACGCCGGCGACGAGGCGGTGCTGGAATTCATCGACGGCGAGGTTCCAATGGGTTGCGACGGCGAGGAGGTCACGGACATGAAGCAGAAGATGGCGGAGACCTCGGGAGTTTGATCGGCGACGACGTTACCTTCCAGCAGCGACGGGGATTTACGGCTGGAGACGACGGCGGCCTCAGGTGGCGTCCAGGAGTTGGATTTGCTGCGAGTTAAATCAAAGGGAAAATGTCAGAGGGGGCGCCGGAGAGAGGGGGAGGAGATAGGGGAGAGAAGGAGGCGCGGGGTTCACTGGCAAGGTCGGAATCGACGATAAATGGCGACTATACTGCAGAGCTCCGGCGACGAAATTCACCGTCCAGAGAGGCAGCCTAGGGGCGTGGGGTGTTGGAGGGTGTGGTGTGCGATGGGTACTCACGAGTGAGATTTATACAGAGGGGGGAGTGAGTGGAGCAACGGGAGGCGAACAAAACTCGATCCGTTACTGTAATGAAGTTAATGGCAATATTGGTGATTTTAAGGTGCACTAAAATGGGGTTTTAATCGCCTGAATAGGTCCGTGGTGGAAAGGTGAGTAACTTTCGTGTTTAAGAGGAGGCGTTTCGATGTTTAGAATCGAAGGAATTGAAAGGGGAAGGGAATTCCATGGCACTGAGGTCTCAATTTGAGTTCAGTTTTCTGAAACATACAAAGGTTGAAGACGATCCCTGTTTGGGCTGATTGTTTTCAGTTAGTTGGGCCAGGGAAGGAAATGAGGCCCACGAAGAAAATAGATAGAAGGGGAAGGAAAGAAAGAAAAAAAAAACTAGTAGAGATGGCGGGCTGGGTCGGCCGAGTTGGGCTGGTCGGCCCAGTTGGGTCGGTTCCCTTTTTTTTTCTTATTTCTTTTTATTCTTTTTTGTTTTGTGATTTGTCTTATAACTTTTACATTTTAGCTCCAAATGAGCTCAAACCAAGTTCTAAATTTTTCTAAAATTCGACACAATGTTTTAACCCAGTAAGAAACATGTTTTCCCAAAATAAAACAAGATTTTCAAAAAGCTTTATAAATTTAGCAAAAGGCTTTGCTTGCATAATACAAAAATAGATATAGGGTTTTCAACTAATCCTTTTTAAAATAGAGGATATATTTTATGAATAACATTTTGAAATCTATTTTCAAACAATGCTTTAGAAATGTAATCCTTTAAAGGATATCATATTTTGAAAATCACTCCTTTGCGAGCAAGCTTGCATAGGTTTTAAATAACAACAAAATAATACTTTGAAATCTTGTTTTCTCAAATGAGTTCTTTAAGAACAATAGAAAGTTTAAAATAGTTTTCTAATAAAGCCTTCAAATAGACTCAGAAGTTTTAAATCTTAGTGAATTTCCAATCATCTCAAGCAAAACAAAAGCGAAAATTTTCCCCCAAAATTTGATAAAATCTTGGGTCGTTACAGACTACCACCCTTAAAGGAATCTCGTCCTCGAGATTGAAGGAAGGTTACAAGGTTTTAGGGATCCTAATGGGGTTGGGTGCTACCACCCTTAAAGAAGATTTTGCTTGGTGGTATCTTGATGCTTCCTTAGGCACTTGCATTTTGTTCCCAGCTTGAATTCACCGTTGCGCCATTTTTCCTGAAATCGCTCTTCTCAGAAGTGTCGATGTTCGTCGTTATGTTCAAAAGTAGGCATTCCAAATGTTCCATCCAATTCTGGTGATAGGCAGATATCATCCATCGCGTTGTCTTCAACAAGGTAGTCCACATCGTCCAAGAATGTGTATCTAGCCTTTTCTTGGTCGGTCCTCACCAAGGCCAGGACAGCATACACGCTATCACCATACTCCTTGTAGCTTCTTAGCTGATTTTCATTGCAGAATCTCAAAAGATGACTCAGTGTTAAGTACTGCACGCTTGCCCCACGAACATGATGAGACCACACATCCCAATGAATTAGGATGGCATCTCTCTGCAGTCTTCTCATGCATTTCATAGGGGTAAATAAGGTGGACTCTTTAAGAGGTACTTGCACCTTTAAGGGATGGAAGGTCGCCTTATAACCAGTATTGTTGAATCTTTTCTTGATACCGGTGTTCATCATGTTATCTGCCACTAGTACCAGATGGTCCTTAAGAATTCCTTTCACAACCATCTTTACAGTCATTGGAAGACGCTGGTCAACTTGATCATAACTCGAAGATGAACTCCTTTGCAAGAAAAAGGGATCTAACGAAGCTCTCATGGGCAGGAAAGTAGTTTCAGGGATTTGGGAAGTTGCTTCATAACGTCGCAGGTCGGGATGGGGTAGACTTTGGTGGCGTAAAGCTTTGGAACTAGGAGGCAATCTCATAGGTAGTGGTGTTGTCTCTGTTGTGACTCTCTGGAGAGGAGTGACCTCTCTTTTATAGGCTTAGGGAGGTAGCCGAACAGGCCAAGTGGGGAGTCGAAACGGAGGGTCGGGGAGGTAAATCGAATAGGCAGCAGCCGAAACTGAACAACCTTCATATTTAAAGCCCACTGAGCAAAACGTTCCTGATTCGTGAAGTCGTTCAAAAGTCCAAGTTCTCACCGTATTCCTACGTTTTGGGCCACACTGGCTCACTATAAGGGATATAACATATTATCCTCCTAAGGTTATGGTTTAACGACATCGTCTCTCATGTAGGTATGTCTCTCTAGATTCACCATTCCTCATACAAGAGCGAACAATATGAGTAGTCATCATGGGGCGCAAATCCATGTCGCACCCAATCATTACCTTGTATTTGGTTTGGTGCATCTCGCATTCTAACTCTTGGTCAACCTCACTAGCTTTTAACAAATGTTTTGTTGAATTTGGAACCAAGTTTCCAAATCCCATTTTGAATTTTGAAAACAAAAACTATCGTTCCTAGCTAGAGGTTTTCAACAAAGCTCATGGCAATAATCCATAAGTTGTAGATCCTTAAGTTTGCCATTTAAGAGGAAATAAAATCCTTTCCATTGCTCTGTTTGCTCTTTCCATTGCTCTGTTTGTCCTTTCCACCTTTCTTGCATGAGGTGGTTGAATAGTATTACTTCCACATTAGCTACACCTTGGGGTGTCTTCTTATTGTTTGTGTGGCATCCTTCAACTATTCTAGCTTACTAGAGTCTTGGGGTATCATCTTTTGTGCACCCTCTTGCGTAATGTTCCAGTCTCTTGTACTTGAAACACTACCTCTTGTTGTTGTACTCAGTATCCTTATCTCTGACTGAGGGTCATTGCAGTTGTTCTGTCGTTGAGAAAACTTTGGTTTGGGTTTTAGGACAAGTGTAGGTCTTAGCATAGATGAGAATTAGATAGAAGAGGTCTAAAGACGAAAAATTCCTACCCAAACATAATAGATTAAAACAACCCATCTTACAAACAACATCTAACAAACATTCATCATAACAAGCAAACTAGTTTTCAAACAAACGGGAAGGTACGATCATCCACAAGTCGGTATGACCATAATGTTTATTACACGTCGTTGCTTATTAAAATTTCCTAAATGGAGGTCCAACTAAGGTTTCTTGGTACTCTTCTAAGCAGATCCATTGTTCTGGTCCAGCTGCTTTAGTAGATTGGTAATTTGTTCGTCCTTGGTTTTGATGAGGTCTCCTTGAACACCAAGTTCAGATACCAACTTTTCCATGTCACCCTGGAGTTGGTTTATGGTTTCCTTCAATATAGTAGTGTTTTCCTTTTCTTCTTTGAGGTCTTGCTGAGTATTATGAAGTCTCCACTTGAGTCTTTCTCCAAGTTCTTCGTTTGGCCTTCAATGTAGTCCTTCACATTTAGTTAAGGGAAAATATACGGAGTATCAGTCTCACACTTCTGGCACATTGTGATCTTCTATCCTTTCTTGATGGTTTCGAGAGTTGGGTCATCTAAGGGAATCATTTGAAATGAAGTAGGGGAGAAATACAAGGAGTTTCAAGATGCAAACATTCTTTTTGAAATTTAAATAGAAGTAAGATGAGATAGAGATTTTTATCCTAGAGCTTTCCTATCTCTAATCCAAACCTAGGGTCTCGATCCTACAGGCAACACTATGCTCTGATACCATTTGTAACGCCCCACCTTTTACCAAGGTAGAACTCCTGTGTTAATGTGCTACTCCCTGGATCAATAGATAGCACCACAGTACAAAATATAGTAATCATTGCAGATAGTGTCATTTATTACATCGCAAATCCAGATACAATGGTCTTTAAACCTTACAAAAATAGCTTAGCCACTTGGACTTGCTTGAATACCAGAGTTTAACACAAACTAACACAACGGAAAGTAAATTGCAATGAGCCTCCATCTTCAGCAATGTGCCACAGGCAGTCATGTTGGTATGCAGGCTCGAGACTCCTCCATCTACTCCTCATCAGAACAACCTACACGTTTGAATATGTAGCCCCAAAGGGGTCAGTACAATGATGTACTGGCAAATGACACATATTTGGTGGCATTTTGTGGAAAGACTATACTACATGATATTTGGCTAGTGGATCTCAAAGATTAATTTGCATAAAGCAGTTATATCCTATATTTTCCAAAACCAATACATTTTAAAGCATTCTGAATTTTCCTTAATATCAAGATAACTCCTAGGTCACCACCACATACATGGTTTTCACTGCCAGTATGTAGCCCCGGGTAGTTACTCTACAAAACTTGGTTAATACCTCAGGTCACCACCACATACATGGTTTTCACTGCCAGTATGTAGCCCTGGGTAATCACTCTACAAAACTTGGTTAATACCTCAGGTCACCACCACATACATGGTTTTCACTGCCAGTATGTAGCCCTGGGTAGTCACTCTACAATTCCAGGTTAATCCCTCAGGTCACCACCACATACATGGTTTTCACTGCCAGGCATGTAGCCCTGAGGCATCCCCTCTTTCTACACAAATTTTAATTATTTCAAAAAGGTGATGAGATTCTTCCGTACATTCCATGTCTAGAGACTCAAGTTGTCCATAACCGGGGACACGGCTAATCGATTAGTTTAAACACCTTGCAAGGGTTGTGCACTTTCACCTTACGATTCATTTTATGCCCATACATAAAATGAAACGAGACCTTTTAGAAGGAGAGGGCAACTAACTTAGCAAGCTCCGTTCCCAACCTACGATTCAACTACCACCACTTCTTGCACGCAAGTTGCACCCTCACATCTAATCAGTCAAGACAGAGCCCATAATGTCATAAGGCTGCACTGGAAGTACATCTAAGCATGGAAGACATAGCCATCTCTTTGTTCCTGGGTGGCAAACCACAAGTGTACTACTTAGGCCACTAACACATACCATGGTTTTCACTTCCAAGATATGTGACTCCTAAGTAGACACTCAACACACCCAAAGCCACACCAATCCACCCAGGTAGTTCATTGAAGTTGTAATTTAATTTTAGAACAAATCATCAACAAAGCATGGCATCACTTCCCAAAGTAAATTTGCAATCCAATCAAGTGGGGTTTAAAGGATAGCTATACACTACTAGGATCTAAGCATTTTATAAGACAGTTGAATATTCCACCTATCATGCATACTACTAGAAAACACTAATGCAGTAGTAAAATAGGTAGGGGATATGTGTGTCACTTGCCTTTTGAAGTTCAAACTCTTTCACTTCTCTCAACAAGATACGTTCTCTCCGTTCAATCTATAGCAATAGAAGTAACACAACATAAACACACTATACAATCCAAACATAAACAACAAGACAAACAATTGAAAAGGGTTTGTTTTATATTTTGGATTTATTAAGATACTGTGATAGGAGAGATATGGCAAAAGAATTATGGATTGTGAGATATGGATTTTGAGAGCTTGAGTGGCAAGATCAAATGATTGGAAAGGATTGGTCCTCCAAGGTACAATGTAGTGATATAAATCTTGTGCTTGGCATAAGCAAAGGTAGAGTTTAGAGATGACTCATGTGGATGGATTCACATGAGTATGCAATAGTGCAACAAAACACTACTGAATAAAGTGTGACAACACTTATTCATAATGGTATAAGTTACACATAGGCTTGGGTAGGGGTTTGTGATATATTGATTTTACTCAATTAACTCATTTGTTAATTGAATAGTTCTATACATGAGATCAGGATCAAGTGTATAGAGGATTGAGTATAGGTAGATAACATTTGGGATTATGGTTCAAGGTTTCGATTGGGTACATGGAGTATTGGATAGGTGCTATAATGTCGATTAGATCAATATAGCAAGAATAGAATCTATGATTGAGATGTATCACACTTTACTCAAACAACACAATTGTAATTTGAATATGTGTGAACTAGACAAGATAGGTCTAAGTAGATATGATCTTGATCAAGACATTGTTTAGACAACAATGATGGCTAGGTATGATTATAAGATTTGCTATGGTGGAAGGAAATATTATTGAATAGAAATAGATTTAATCTATTTAGGAACTACTCAAATTCTCATATTAGAATTTGAATGATTGTGAAGTGGTTCGAGAAATTATGGGAGTGATGCTACTGGATAGCTTGCAGTAATACAAAGTCACTGCAGTTGGAATCATTCAAAAATAAGTTGTAGAATTTGGATTATCACCAAAATAGTGATTTGGACAAATTTGAATGTACAAAGTGTGTGCACGTATCAAATTTGGATTTTCTTGATTCTATGATATTCTACAAGTTGATAGGATTCCAGAGACTACAAATTTATAATTTTTGGACACTTGGTTCAAAAGATGTGAATTAAACAAGCTAACATAAGGTTTGATTCCAATTTGAAAATAGTTTCAAATTGAACCCATAAAATATAATATTTTATGGTACTGCTGGATTCTAGATGTTCTAAGTATTCCAACGGTATATCATTTGTTATTTTTGGACTTATGAATCGAAAGATATGATTTTTCAAAGTTTCAGCCCAAATCTGATTCAATTTCTATTTTGAATTTCTGTTTGATTTAGAGAAGGCCACGTGGCGCGATATGACTGGAAGATACCGGTTCGTTTGGATTACAAATGCGGGCCGTTGGATCTTATGAACCTTGGACAGCCCAGATCTGGTCGTACCGGTTCACCTCTAGATCTAATCGTGGCCATGGGATTGAGATCTAAGGGCTGGGACTGAGTTCTTGTGTGCTCACCGAGATTCGGTCAACGCCGGCGACGAGGCGGTGCTGGAATTCATCGATGGCGAGGTTCCGATGGGTTGCGACGGCGAGGAGGTCACGGACATGAAGCAGAAGATGGCGGAGACCTCGGGAGTTTGATCGGCGACGACGTTACCTTCCAGCAGCGACGGGGATTTACGGCTGGAGACGACGGCGGCCTCAGGTGGCGTCCAGGAGTTGGATTTGCTGCGAGTTAAATCAAAGGGAAAATGTCAGAGGGGGTGCCGGAGAGAGGGGGAGGAGATAGGGGAGAGAAGGAGGCGCGGGGTTCACTGGCAAGGTCGGAATCGACGATAAATGGCGACTATACTGCAGAGCTCCGGCGACGAAATTCACCGTCCAGAGAGGCAGCCTAGGGGCGTGGGGTGTTGGAGGGTGTGGTGTGCGATGGGTACTCACGAGTGAGATTTATACAGAGGGGGGAGTGAGTGGAGCAACGGGAGGCGAACAAAACTCGATCCGTTACTGTAATGAAGTTAATGGCAATATTGGTGATTTTAAGGTGCACTAAAATGGGGTTTTAATCGCTTGAATAGGTCCGTGGTGGAAAGGTGAGTAACTTTCATGTTTAAGAGGAGGCGTTTCGATGTTTAGAATCGAAGGAATTGAAAGGGGAAGGGAATTCCATGGCACTGAGGTCTCAATTTGAGTTCAGTTTTCTGAAACATACAAAGGTTGAAGACGATCCCTGTTTGGGCTGATTGTTTTCAGTTAGTTGGGCCAGGGAAGGAAATGAGGCCCACGAAGAAAATAGATAGAAGGGGAAGGAAAGAAAGAAAAAAAAAACTAGTAGAGATGGCGGGCTGGGTCGGCCGAGTTGGGCTGGTCGGCCCAGTTGGGTCGGTTCCCTTTTTTTTCTTATTTCTTTTTATTCTTTTTTGTTTTGTGATTTGTCTTATAACTTTTACATTTTAGCTCCAAATGAGCTCAAACCAAGTTCTAAATTTTTCTAAAATTCGACACAATGTTTTAACCCAGTAAGAAACATGTTTTCCCAAAATAAAACAAGATTTTCAAAAAGCTTTATAAATTTAGCAAAAGGCTTTGCTTGCATAATACAAAAATAGATATAGGGTTTTCAACTAATCCTTTTTAAAATAGAGGATATATTTTATGAATAACATTTTGAAATCTATTTTCAAACAATGCTTTAGAAATGTAATCCTTTAAAGGATATCATATTTTGAAAATCACACCTTTGCGAGCAAGCTTGCATAGGTTTTAAATAACAACAAAATAATACTTTGAAATCTTGTTTTCTCAAATGAGTTCTTTAAGAACAATAGAAAGTTTAAAATAGTTTTCTAATAAAGCCTTCAAATAGACTCAGAAGTTTTAAATCTTAGTGAATTTCCAATCATCTCAAGCAAAACAAAAGCGAAAATTTTCCCCCAAAATTTGATAAAATCTTGGGTCGTTACACTTCTCCACCATATGCTTCATGTTAAGATCTTGTGAGCCGCCCTACATGATCAAGATCATCTTTATGTAATCATACATGTTGTGTTTTTTGGGATCCGATGAGTATTGGTACTATGTCAAGTTGATGTGCTGAAATTATATCTTATGTTATCTATATGTTGTTTATGATCTTGCATGCTTTCCGTTGCTAGTAGCTATCTTGGCCGAGTAGATGCTAGTAACTCCAATAGGGAGTATTTATGCTCGATAGTTGGGTTCATGCCTCTATTTAATCTGGGGAGTGACAAAAACCTCTAAGGTTGTAGATGTGTTGTTGCCACTAGGGAGAAAACAACATTCTTATGTCTAAGGACATTTGCTTTGTTTACATTACACACTTTGCTTGATGCAATTATCTGTTGTTCGCAACTTAATACTCAAGGGGTCCTCGAATGATTCCTCGCAAGTGGATTTTTAGTCATAGATGCAGTTGGATGGCGGTCTATGTATTTTGTCGTAATGCCCAGAGTAAGCCTCATAGTGATCCTCGTGATGTATGTACGTTATCTTTACTCTATCAATTGCCCAACTGTAATTTGTTTACCCAGCATGTGCTTTTTATCTTATGGAGAGACACCACTAGTGAACTGTGGACCCTGATACGTCTCCAACGTATCCATAATTTTTGATGCTCCGTGCTTGTTTTTACACCATTTGCTTAGTGTTTCGTTACACTTCGTGGAACTTTTATGCATTTTCTGGAACTAACCTACTAACAAGTCGCTACAGTGCCAGTTCTCTGTTTTCTGCTATTTTTGTGTTTCAGAAAAGTTACACAGGAAATATTCTCAGAATTGGACGAAACCAAAGCCAGTCGCCCCGAATTTTACCGAAGCTTCCAGAGAACCAAAGAGGAGACGGAGTGGGGCCACGAGGGGCCCTCACACCAGGGCGGCGTGGCCAGGGGCTGGGCCCCTGCCCCCTATGTGTGAGACCTCCTCGGTCCACTCCTGACGACGCCCCTTCGCCTATATAAAGCCTCGGGACGGAAAACCCTAGGGGAGAGGGCGAAATTTCCAAAACAGTTCCGCAGCGTCGCCGCCATTGAAGCCAAATTTCGGGGGATAGAAGTGTCTGTTCCGGCACCCTGCCGAGACGGGGAAGTGCCCCCAGAGCCATCTCCATCGGTCTCCATCGCCGTCTCCACCGTCTCCATCGACCTCACCGCCATCTCCATCAACCTTGCTGTCTCCTATGATGAGGAGGGAGTAGTTCTCCCCCAGGGCTGAGGGCTCTACCGGTAGCTATGTGGTTCACCTCTCTCTCCCATGATGTGATCTTTATGTGATCGTGAGCTTTGTATCTAGTTCAATTGGTAGATGTTATTATTCAGATATTATGCTACTCCTATGCTTAATTATTATACTCTCCGGATATACCTCGTATCATGGTGTAAAGGTGACTAGTGTGTGCATCATGTGTATCTTTCTGGTTAATGTCTCTATGAATTGTTGTTGTTTGTTGGAACCATCTAGTGCGTTCATGGTGATAGTGTGGGACAATCTAGTTTGGGTACATACGGACTTTGAGGAGTACTTCGTAGCCCTACGCATGATTAGTGTTCGTTTTCCATTGGAGAATTGTTTTGAGTTGCATATGGATGATAGTATCTATTGGTTCAATTATGTTATATTTCTTGAGAGTGTGTCCACTAGTGAAAGTATGATCCCTAGGCCTTGTTTCCAAGCATTGCACACCGTTTACTTCCTGTTTTGTTACATGTTTGCTCGCAGCGATATTTATTTCAGATTACATTTGCTACTCGTAATCATCACTACCGCTTGTATTTCACTATCTCTTCGCCGAACTAGTGCACCTATACATCTGACAAGTGTATTGGGTGTGTTGGGGACACAAGAGACTTTTTGTATCGTAATTGCAGGGTTGTTTGAGAGGGATAGCTTTGACCTCTTACTCCCTAAGTTCGATAAACCTTGGGTGATCCACTTAAGGGAAACTTGCTGCTGTTCTACAAACCTCTGCACTTGGAGGCCCAACACTGTCTACAAGAACAGACGCGTGCGTAGACATCAAGCTCTTTTCTGGCGCCGTTGCCGGGGAGGTAAGGTAAAAGGTACTCGCATCCTCCTGTGTGAGTGCTCGGAGTTATTTCCTTTAGATTCTCCAATTACATCTTTTTGTTTCTTATTTTTATTTTCACTAGTTAGGCTTAATGGAAAACAAAGAGTTCTTTAGTCTTTTTCCTGAGTTTAGATATGAAGTGTTTGAAGAGAAAATTGAAAAACCTTTGGAGCTTAATTTGCATGTTAATAGTGTTGTTAGTATGAATGCTTTGAACACCGTTATTGCAAATGCTATAGAAAAGTCTAAGCTTGGGGAAGCTGGTTTTGTTAAGCATGATATTTTTAGTTCCCCAGCTTTAGTGGAGAAAGTTTGCTCTGATGATATTTTATCTCCCCTATGTGATGTTTCTATGCCTGTTACCTATGTTAGTGATCATGATTGGGAAAAGCACTCTACTTTTGATATTGAAAATCTTTTGGTACCAATTCTAATGTTAATAATTTTTGTACCATCAGTACTATCCATGCTCCTTCTTATGATGATATGTTTGATGAGTATGCTTCACGAAATAGTTGTTCTCTAGCTTGTGATGATACTAAACCTCTGGTTTATGATGGTTATGATGATGAGTATAATATTTTCAGTTCACCTACTTTTGAGGAGAAAATTAGTTATGATTACAATATGCCTCCTATTTTTGATGATTATGGTGATGAGAATAATTATTTTGTTGAATCTGCTCCTACTACTATTGTTCATGTGGGGAGTATTAATTCTTTTATGCATGTGGCTCATGATAGGGATGCTTTATGTGATAGTTATATTGTTAGTTCTATTCATGATGCTACTGAAAGTTATTATGAGAGAGGGGAACATGGTTTTATGGACCTCAACAATATTGAGTTTCCCCTCTTTATGTTGCAACTCTTGAAGCTGTACTTGTTTTGCCTTCCTATGCTTTTTTGCTTTGCGCTTTAATGACTTGTCTCTTTACAAGATTATTTTTCATAGGAAGTGGTTCAGATTTAAATATCTTTCATATTTGCCTTTTGATGCTCTCTATTGCTTTAAGTTCCTATATGGCGCCTTTGCCTCAAGCTCTTATATGGCGCCTACATGAGAATCTTTGCAAATTACTGCGCCTAGCTCAAAGGCGTTAAAGAAAAGCACTCTTGGGAGATAACCCAATATTTTTACTTTCAGTTCTTTTTCTTTTATTTGAGTCTTGGAAGTTATTACTACTGTAATGACCTCTCCTTATCCTTTTTATTTCGTTTTTGTTCCAAGAGAAGCCTCTAATTTGAGTGAGGTAAGATTTGGGGATGTTGCTGTCCTAAAACAGTTTTTGGTGCTGCACCGTAAAAATTCGTGAAAATTCTCTGTATATCTTTTGGACCTGCGATTTCTTGTGCATATGCCCCAGGTTATATCCAAACTTTCATTAGTTTAACACTTTTTAATTTGAGCAACAGAAAACCCCTCAAAAATTCGACCTTTGTCAGCTGTTCTGTTTTGACAGATTTCTGCCAATATTTGTGTTTGCCGCTCGATCGCTTTCTTTTTGAGTTCTTTTGATCACGGAACTTTTTGGGAAGTTACTACAGTAGTATATGCTTAATATGTGGTGGTTTTAGGTTGAAACCTTTTTTTGTTGTTGGAGATTTTAGGTTGAAACCTGAAGCAAAAAGGGTTGATTCTATGTTATGCTTACGCTAATGTTGCTAATAGATTTGTGTTTAGTTTTGTATGAAGGAAGTTTTCAAGTGTAGGGATCGGAGAGTGATGAGATGAGTTGAAGAATGGACAAAAGATCAAGCTTGGGGATGCCCATGCATCACCCCAAGAAATATCCCAGAAGTACAAGCGTCAAAGCTAGGGGATGCCCCTGAGGCACCCTTCTTCATCGGCAAAAATCAGGTCACCTTTCAAGACACTATATTTTTATTGCTTCATGCATTATGCGTTTTTCTTGGAGCGTCAGTTGTTTTAGTTTTCAGTTTAGTTTAGTTTTGTTTACTGCAATAAATGGTTGGACCCCAACAAATTCCTTTGGAGAAGTTGCCTTGCTTTTTATTTGCCAAGAACACTCCGTTTTTCATTCTTATAATTTCAACGAGTGTTCTCTTTTTCTAGAACTGAGTTTAGCTTTCAGTTTTCGCCTTGATTTGTGTTCAGATCTTGTTATATCTTTTCATCAAGGTGTATTTTTGCCTCTGATCTTTATTGGTTTTCATCAAAAGAGGTGTTTATAAAAAGTTTGAATAGTGTTGGAAAAGAGAAAAAGCTTTATGCAAAAAAGTGGTACAAGAAGGAGCTTGTGTAGACTGCGGCCTAGACTTTTGCATGTCGTGCTTGATGTCTTTTTGATAGTATGATTAGTGGTTTTGCTGTAGCATGACTTGTCTCAAATAACTGAGATTGCTTAATGAGCCTTTGAAAAATCATGCGTTGTTTTTATCGTTTGGAAGCATTATTTTGGTTTTCTCCTTTGATGCTTTATTTGGGTTGACTGGGCGCATGCTCACACATGTTAGACTCATACAAAGTCGCCAATAGCCTCTATGATCATTTAGTTTTTGACTTTTGATGCCATCTTATGCTTCTTTTAATGTAGCTTTGTCGCTTTGCATGATTATGGCCATTATTGCTCTCTTAGTTGGTCGCTCCCAGTCTTTTGCTAGCCCTCGTCTTGTACTGAGTATGAGATCTACTCGTGCATCCAACTCCTAAAAACCAAGTTTGCCAAAGTGTCCACCATACATACCTATTAGCAATTTGCTATTCCAAAGTACATTTGACTTGCTTTTATCTACCCTTCAAATTAAACTCTTCCAGTGTTATGCGAAAATTGGTCAGTAAAGCTCTCACGAACCGGAAGGCACACTTTATTTTTCTCATTCTTAAAAATTTGACATTGTGGTCTCTTATGTTGAGTTGTTATGCTTGCAAGTTGTTAGTTGGAGATTAGCCCATCCATGCCATCATGGGGCAAGCTTTCAACATTGCACTTCTTATTTGAGTTGATATCGTGATCTTTTGTTTATGGATGCTCGCGGTGTGAAATAAATTAGGAATCTTGCGGGATCATGGAGTTTGTATATGTGTTAGAGAAATGCCTGGGCCGCCAATCTAAGCCATGCATAATTCATGGTGGAAATTTGCAGCATGCCCATAGTGGACATTCGACGACGCATCTCAAAATAAAAAAGCTATACAAATGGTAAATAAAAGAGATGTTGAGGTGTTCATTGTCTGCTTGTCCTATCATTTTGATGTGGGCTTGTTCCATATCATCGGGCACGGAGGTACCCTGTTGGCAGTTCTCGATGATACGTATATACTTACAATGACAAGAGCCTGATACGTCCAATTTGCATCACTATTTTGTATCATAATTTACTGTTAGTCATTGATATATTTCATATTTAGATATGATACTTATGTTATTTCCTTTGCTTTCACATGTTTGATGATCATCGGAGGAGCTGCTGCCGGAGTCAGGATTCTGCTGGAAAAGGAACCATCAGAAGACCATATTTTGAAGATCAGGAAAATTCTAGAAAAATACCCAGAAATTATAATTTCCTAGAAGACTCACGGAGCCAGAAGGAGGAGTCGAGAGGGGCCAGGGCTGGCCCACACGCTAGGGCGGCGCGGCCACCCCCCTGGCCGCGCCAGCCCTGTGTGAGGGGTCCCTGGCCCACCTCTGGTCTCGCCCCTTCGCGTACATCATCGTCCCGGAAAACCTAAGTCAGGGGAGGTTCAGAGTTAGACACAGCCGCCTCTGCGGGGCGGAGAACACCAGAGAGAGAAAGCTCTCCGGCAGAGAGAAATCTGCCGGGGAAATTCCTTCCCGGAGAGGGGAGATCGTCGCCATCGTCATCATCATCTCACCGGACTTCATCGGGATCATCATCATCATCATCTCCATCACCAGCACCTTCATCTCCACCGTCACCTCGCCATCCCGCTGTAACATCTTGAGTTGGATCTTGTTATATTCATAGGGGAAACTTTCCCGGTGTTGATTACTCTTGTAGTTGATGCTATTGAGTGGAACCGTTGAATTAAGGTTTATGTCCAGATTGTTATTTACCATTATTTCACCTCTGATCATGATCCATATGATGTCTTGTGAGTAGTTCGTTTAGTTCTTGAGGACATGGGAGAAGTCAAGATGTTAGTAGTGAATTATTGTTGAGAAATATTTAATGGTTTGATATTGTTGTGGTGCTATTTTACTAGTGGTGTCATGTGAACGTCGACTACATGATACTTCACCATTTATGGGCCTAGTGAGATGCATTGTGTATTTGGTCACCGACTGTGGGGTTGCTGGAGTGACAGAAACCTAAACCTCCGTTGGGAAACCATTGCACCAGGAAGCGTAGGATCCTAGATCTTAAGGATGTGGTTAGATTTATCTTAATTACTTTCTTGTATTTGCGGATGCTTGCAAGGGGTATAATCACAAGTGTGTATTTATCCTAGTAAGGGTAGTGCGCTAGCACAGGTTCACCCCCATAACATTTACCAAATCAATAAATACTATTGGCTCTATGAAGCGAAAGCTCTTGACAGAAACCTCCCGTGTGTCCTCGAGAACGTTTGGTTATTATAAGAACACAACCGGCTTGTCCTTTGCTGAATAAAGGATTGGGCCACTTGCTGCAATTGTTACTACTGTCTTTTATTTACTCGCACTTTATTTACTCGTATTACCAAATACTCCTGAAAACCTGCTTGCTAGTATTTACAGTGATTCCTTGATCAAAACTGCTCATCAACACCTTCTGCTCCTCGTTGGGTTCGACACTCTTATTTATCGAAAGTACTACGATACACCCCCTATACTTGTGGGTCATCAAGACTATTTTCTGGCGCCGTTGCCGGGGAGTGTAGCGCTATTGAAGAGTGGAATTGGAAAAGGTAACCGTCACTGTGAGTATTGTTTTATTCTGTCTCTTATTTCTATTCTGCTATGGAGAACTCTCCATTTGGTTTCCTATTTGGAAACACATCTTCTACTACTGCTGCTGCTGCACATGCGGAGGAACCACCACCGCCACCGCCTGCTGAAATTGATCCTTTTAAAATACCTATGAAAATTGTTGGGCGTATTATGGATAACTGCTATTCAGGAGATGGAACTGTCCATCCGGGTGATCACTTATTGTTTATACATGAATTATGCGAGTTGTTTAGGTGTGCAGGTATTTCACCAAGCCAGGTCAAGAAGAAATTATTCTCTATATCATTGAAAGGAAGAGCTGAAGAGTGGTATCGACTACTCCAAGATGGTCCATCTATGGCATGGGAGGATATTGTGCCTCTCTTTTATTCCAAGTTTTATCCTCCAAGTGAAATTCATAAAGACCGTAACAAGATATATAATTTTTGGCCTCATGATGGAGAGAGTATTGCCCAAGCGTGGGGGAGATTGAAGTTACTAATGCTCAAATGCCCCATTCATGAGCTCCCTAATAATATTGTTATTGATAATTTTTATGCGCGGCTTACTCTTCCTGATAAGGATTATTTGGATGCTTCTTGTTTTGGATCATTCACTCATATGAAAGAGGATGCCAAGTGGAAACTTCTTGACCGTATAAAAGAGAATGCTGAAGGTTGGGAAAACGACAAAGGTAGGAAGTCAGGTATAAACTATGATTATGAATGCATTAAATCTTTTATGGGAACCGATGACTTTCATAGTGTTAGCGCTGCTTATGGTCTTGATTCTCAAATACTTGCTAATTGTTTTAAGGCCTTTGCCTCTTATATTGATGTTCCAAAGAAAGATTGGAACAAATATCATGCGCCTTATAAAGATTCTATTAGTCATATACCTGCTGCAGCTACAGAAGTTTGCACGGTTGATAGCAACATTCCTGAACCTTATATTGAGAAGACACCTTTCCCTGCTAAGGTAAAAAAGTATTCTACTTTGGTAAGTGTGTCTAATAAAAGTACTAAGAAAGCTGCAGAGCCTGATGAGCAAATTACTATTAAATCTCCTGTTGCTATATTGAAAGATCTTGTTACTAAAGATGTAGGAGATGAATATATTCTTTTTTGTGAAGATGCTTCTAACATTCTCTCGCATCCTAAAAAGCATAGGAAAGCAAGTGTTCCTGTTATTTCTGTCAGGATTGGAGATCATTGCTATTATGGCTTATGTGATATTGGTGCTAGTGCAAGTGCTATCCCCTTAGAGCTTTATAAAGAAATTATGCACGAGATTGGAGCTTGTGAACTTGAAGATATTGATGTGGTTGTTCAGCTAGCTAACAGAGAGACCGTTTGGCCTCTTGGTATTGTCCGAGATGTGGAAGTTCTTTGCGGTAAGACTAAGTACCCTACTGATTTTTTAGTACTTGGTAAGGAGGCTAGTGAAACTTGTCCTATTATTTTTGGTAGACCCTTTTTGAACACTTGTGGCGCCATAATAGATTGTAAGAAAGAGAAAAATTTTACTAAGTTTAATGGAGAGTCTTATGAGTTTAATTTTTCCAAGTTTGCTAAGACTTCTTATGAAAATGACACGCCTAATGAAAATTTTCGAGTTGAGCAGCTTGCTTCTATTGCTCTTGCCCCTAATAATGCCTTGCAGCAATTCATGGAAGATCACGAAAGTGATGTGTTTAGCAAGGAAAGAGAAGAGATTGACGATATTCTTCTTCGTCAACCACCATTACTCAAGCATAATCTACCTGTGGAGGATCTTGGCACCACTTTGCCGCCTAGAGAAGATCCTGTGTTTGAATTAAAACCTTTACCTGATGACCTCAAATATGCTTATATTGATGATAAGAAAATATATCCTGTTATTATTAGTTCTAAACTTTCAGGAAAGGAAGAAGAAAGATTATTGGAGATATTGAGGAAACATCGAGGAGCTATGGGATATACTCTTGATGATTTAAAAGGGATTTCTCCTACTTTATGTCAGCATGCCATTAATATGGAGAAAGACGCAAAGCCAGTTGTAGAGCATCAACGCCGCTTAATTCCCAAGATGAAGAATGTGGTAAGAAATGAGGTATTAAAACTCCTTGATGCTGGTATTATTTATCCTATTGCTGATAGTAGATGGGTTAGTCCTGTTCATTGTGTTCCTAAGAAAGGAGGTATGACTGTTGTACCTAATGAGAATAACGAGCTTATTCCTCAAAGGGTAGTTGTTGGTTATAGAATGTGCATTGATTATAGGAAGGTAAACAAAGTTACTAAGAAAGATCATTACCCTTTACCGTTTATAGATCAAATGCTAGAAAGGTTGTCTAAGAAGACTCATTTTTGTTTCCTTGATGGTTATTCTGGTTTCTCTCAAATTGCTGTTAAGAAGGATGATCAAGAGAAAACCACTTTTACTTGTCCTTATGGAACTTATGCTTATAGGCGTATGCCGTTTGGTTTATGCAATGCTCCTGCTACTTTTCAAAGATGTATGTCTGCTATTTTTCATGGCTTTTGTGAAGAAATTGTGGAGGTTTTCATGGACGATTTTTCCGTCTATGGAACTTCTTTTGATAATTGTTTGCACAACCTTGATAAAGTTTTGCAGAGGTGCGAAGAAACTAACCTTGTTCTTAATTGGGAGAAATGCCACTTTATGGTAAATGAAGGAATTGTCCTTGGACATAAAATCTCTGAAAGAGGTATTGAAGTTGACAGAGCAAAAGTGGAGGCAATTGAGAAAATGCCATGTCCAAGAGATGTTAAAGGTATTCGTAGTATTCTTGGTCATGCTGGTTTCTATAGGAGGTTTATTAAAGATTTCTCTAAGATTTCAAAGCCCCTTACCAATCTTCTTCAAAAGGATGTACCATTTGTCTTTGATGATGATTGTAAGGAAGCTTTTGAAACTCTTAAGAAGGCTTTAACTACGGCTCCTATTGTTCAACCACCCGATTGGAATTTACCTTTCGAAATTATGTGTGATGCTAGTGATTTTGCTGTTGGTGCTGTTCTTGGACAGCGCGTAGATAATAAGTTGAATGTTATTCATTATGCTAGTAAGACTCTTGATGCTGCTCAGAAAAATTATGCTACTACTGAGAAAGAGTTTCTTGCTGTTGTTTTTGCATGTGATAAGTTTAGATCTTACATTGTTGATTCTAAGGTCACTATTCATACTGATCACGCTGCTATTAGATATCTTATGACTAAGAAGGATGCTAAGCCTAGGCTTATTAGATGGGTGTTGCTTTTACAAGAGTTTGATTTGCATATCGTAGATAGGAAAGGAGCTGAAAATCCTGTGGCTGACAACTTGTCTAGGTTGGAAAATATTTCTTTTGATCCTATTCCTGTTAATGATAGTTTTCCAAATGAACAGTTGGCTGCAATTAATGTAACTTCACGGGACCTTCCTTGGTATGCTGATTATGCTAACTTTATTGTTTCCAAGTATTTGCCTCCGACCTTTACAGCTCAGCAAAGAAGAAAATTCTTCTATGATTTGAGGCATTATTTTTGGGATGACCCACATTTATATAAAGAAGGAGTTGATGGTATTATGAGAAGATGCGTACCAGAATATGAGCAACAAGAGATATTAAGAAAATGCCATAGCAGTGCTTATGGAGGGCATCATGCTGGAGATAGAACCGCATAGAAGGTCCTACAATCAGGTTTTTATTGGCCAACCCTCTTTAAGGATGCCAGAAGGTACGTTTTATCTTGTGATGAATGTCAAAGAGTTGGTAATATTTCTAGACGCAATGAAATGCCTATGAATTACACTCTAGTTATTGAACCGTTTGATTGTTGGGGATTTGACTTTATGGGCCCTTTTCCTCCTTCAAAAGGCTATACCCATATACTTGTTGCTGTTGATTATGTTACTAAATGGGTAGAAGCCATACCTACAAAGAGTGCCGATGGTGAGACTTCGTTAAAAATGCTTAAGGATGTTATTTTTCCTAGGTTCGGAGTGCCTAGATATCTTATGACTGACGGAGGTTCTCATTTTATTCACGGTAGTTTTAGAAAGACTCTTGCTAAGTATGATGTCAATCATAGAATTGCTTCTGCTTATCATCCCCAAACTAGTGGGCAGGTAGAGCTTTCAAATAGAGAGATTAAGTCTATTTTAGAGAAGACTGTTAGTAGATCTAGGAAAAACTGGGCTAGTAAGTTAAATGACGCTTTATGGGCTTATAGAACTGCTTATAAGAATCCTATGGGTATGTCTCCTTATAAGATGGTTTACGGAAAAGCGTGTCACTTGCCCTTAGAATTAGAACACAAAGCTTTTTGGGCAGTGAGAGAGCTTAATAAAGATTTTAAACTAGCCGGTAAGAAGAGGTTGTTAGATTTAAGTTCTCTAGATGAATGGAGAAACGAAGCGTATGAGAATGCCAGACTTTTCAAAGAGAAAGTCAAGCAATGGCATGATAAGAGAATTCTTAAGAGAGAGTTCCATGTTGGTGAGAAAGTTCTATTGTATAGGTCTCGTCTCAGATTTTTTGCAGGTAAATTACTTTCTAAATGGGAAGGACCATATATTATTGTGGAAGTGTACCGCTCAGGTGCTATTAAGATTGCTTCATTGAAAGATGATTCTACACAAGTGGTGAATGGGCAAAGACTCAAACATTATATTTCTGGAGATTCTTATAATGAAGATGTTGATGTTATTGAAACAATTTCTCCGGAAGATTACATCCAAGACAAACTGCAGGAACCTGCAGAGTTCATTTTCGAATAGGTAACAGTTCTAGTCAGAAAAGTTTCGCGAAAAGTTCTTCTTTTAATATTTTTGCTGTTTTTAATAAATATGAAAAATCACGAGACGAAAACGGGGAGGAAAAGGAGTCCGTGTGGGTCTCACACACGGGTGGCGCGGGCCCACCCCTGGCCGCGCCACCCCCGTGTGAGAACGCCTCGGAACTCTTTTCCGTCCCGGTTTCCTCCTGTGACTTCGTTTCGATGTATAATTTTCGATTATTTAACCCCCCGGAGTCCCCGAGGTCTGTATATCGTTTTCTCGTCGTGTTTTGTTTCGGGCTGTTTCTGTCAGGAGTAGATCTTAAGCTTGGGGGAGTCATGGCCTCTTCAAGCAGGGATAAGGAGAAGACACCTCCAGAAGATGGTATCAAAGATTTCCGGCAGAAAGAAGAGGTTGAAAGAGAAGATGAGGAGGAAGATCAAGGTCCAAGGCCAAGCACCGTGATTGCCAGCATAGGGGTGGTGACAGATCATGACAAGTTCAAGAAGAGCGCTCGCATAAAGACCGGAGGAGGTGTGCCATATCACACTTTAGCTCCGCGGGCATCTCCGCCAAGCCAAAGTCCCTTCCATACTCTAATTCATGAGCATCAGTTCCAAAAGGTGCCCAAATCACGATTACCCTCTGGCTGGGATATAGATCGTTCTAACAATGCAGGAACAGGAAGCTCCAAGAGTGAAGAAGGATGGGGAAATAATTCCAAGAGCTAGGATTCTCTTGCTGACAGGTTCATGAACCGTATTGAGCACAATTCTGAGATGATTCGTAATCTCGAGTACAAGATTGATGACCTGAAGGACTTGATTGAGAAGCTTATTCGAGATTATCCACCGCCACCGCCAAAGGAGTAATTCGTCATCGGTATAGGCATCCCCTTGGTTTGTTCCAAGCTTGGGGGAGTGCCGCGGTATCACATCATTACCTTCTGTTCATTTACTTTTCAAGTAGAGTCTTATCATGAATAGAGAAGTTATCATATAGAATAGTTTGCAGTTGGAAGTATCTTCCCTGGTTAGTTATCTTTATATCCCTTGGTGTGAGTTGCGGTAATGAAATATTAATGAGAAGTTTTATCGTTTACTTTTCGCACACTTTATGTTAGTCTGCAATCTCTCTTATGTGACTAGTCTTGTTGATTGGTATTGGTATCACATTGGGAACATGGGTAGATTTAGTTGGTTTTGGCAAACCTAGCTTGGTCAGTAGCAACTTTACCTTGAAGTTTGAGTAGAATAGAATAAAGAAGTGCTTGTAGTTACATCACTTCAGTTTTCCTTATGTTTGGCTTATAAGCATTGTTATTCTTAAAGTTAAAATCGTTGTACTTTCAAGGGAGTCTGCATGATTGTTCTGATTATATGTATGTTTGTCTGTTTCATGCAACTCTTATGCTTGCTACCCAACCTTGCTAGCCAAAAACCTGTACTGAGAGGAAATACTTCTCGTGCATCCAATTCCCAAAAGCCAAGTCACTTCCAAAGAGTCCACTATAAATTCCTATACATGGTATTTTAAGCTATTCCAAGTAAATTTTCATGTGCTACCTTTCAAAACTTTCAAACACTTCTTATTTTGTGCCACTGCTTTTAGCTCATGAGGACGTAGTGGATGGGTTTGTTATCTTCCATACTAAATTAAGTACCCCTCGACTAGGCAGCTTCATCTGCTCGTCATTAATTTGGCAAGGGAGCTGGTCAGACCATTATAATCTTAATTCTAAAAAAGAAAGAAAAAGGCACTCCTCCAGTGGATTGTGAAAGTTGGTCGGCACCCGATGGAATCGGTTAGCCATGGTTTGAGAAAGGAAAAAGGTGGGGAGGAGTGCAAAGTTTTAAAAGAGCACTAAAGTGCCAATTAATCAAACATCTCGGAACCGCTCTCACTTGTTTAGTATGGAAGATATCAAGAACTCTATTGCTAGTCATTGATAAAAGCAACCACCTCTCAAAACAATTTTTACCTCTGATTTACAAATGAAAAGCTCTAGCACATGTTTAATCCCTGCTTCCCTCTGCGAAGGGCCTATCTTTTACTTTTATGTTGAGTCAACCTATTTCCCTCTATCTGAAGCAAGCATTTGAGTTGTTATGTTTCACTCATCCATATGTTGATCAGTTTAATCATGTTTATTATCTTCCTTGTTTTCGTATAATGCTTTTGTTTGAAGGAATACATCTTTGAAAGCTTTCTTTGAATGTAAAAGTTTACTTTGTTGAGCATATAGTCTTTGCTATATTAGCTCCGTTTTAAAAGGGCTCCGTCTTAAAGAGAGAATAGTTTGTTCTCCATTCCTTGACCAAGAACTAAGGTTTGCCATTGCCAATTATAATTTACCTTGTGCATCCTTACTTGTGATTCCCTTTTACTTATTGCAAGTTTACATCTTATAAAGGGAAGTTGCTGTCTATTATAATTTGTGCCTTAGTGAATGTGATGCTTCTTGTTCGTATTTTGATTATCGACACTTCACTCCATAAACCTGTGGTCATGTTTACCAAGTTTAGTTTTCGCTTGGGGACAAGCGAGGTCTAAGCTTGGGGGGGTTGATACGTCCAATTTGCATCACTATTTTGTATCATAATTTACTGTTATTCATTGATATATTTCATATTTAGATATGATACTTATGTTATTTCCTTTGCTTTCACATGTTTGATGATCATCGGAGGAGCTGCTGCCGGAGTCAGGATTCTGCTGGAAAAGGGACCATCAGAAGACCATATTTTGAAGATCAGGAAAATTCCAGAAAAATACCCAGAAATTATAATTTCCCAGAAGACTCACGGAGCCAGAAGGAGGAGTCGAGAGGGGCCAGGGCTGGCCCACACGCTAGGGCGGCGCGGCCACCCCCCTGGCCGCGCCAGCCCTGTGTGAGGGGTCCCTGGCCCACCTCTGGTCTCGCCCCTTCGCGTACATCATCGTCCCGGAAAACCTAAGTCAGGGGGGGGTTCAGAGTTAGACACAGCCGCCTCTGCGGGGCGGAGAACACCAGAGAGAGAAAGCTCTCCGGCAGAGAGAAATCTGCCGGGGAAATTCCTTCCCGGAGAGGGGAGATCGTCGCCATTGTCATCATCATCGCACCGGACTTCATCGGGATCATCATCATCATCATCATCTCCATCACCAGCACCTTCATCTCCACCGTCACCTCGCCATCCCGCTGTAACATCTTGAGTTGGATCTTGTTATATTCATAGGGGAAACTTTCCCGGTGTTGATTACTCTTGTAGTTGATGCTATTGAGTGGAACCGTTGAATTAAGGTTTATGTCCAGATTGTTATTTACCATTATTTCACCTCTGATTATGATCCATATGATGTCTTGTGAGTAGTTCGTTTAGTTCTTGAGGACATGGGAGAAGTCAAGATGTTAGTAGTGAATTATTGTTGAGAAATATTTAATGGTTTGATATTGTTGTGGTGCTATTTTACTAGTGGTGTCATGTGAACGTCGACTACATGATACTTCACCATTTATGGGCCTAGTGAGATGCATTGTGTATTTGGTCACCGACTCTGGGGTTGCTGGAGTGACAGAAACCTAAACCTCCGTTGGGAAACCATTGCACCAGGGAGCGTAGGATCCTAGATCTTAAGGCTGTGGTTAGATTTATCTTAATTACTTTCTTGTATTTGCGGATGCTTGCAAGGGGTATAATCACAAGTGTGTATTTATCCTAGTAAGGGTAGTGCGCTAGCACAGGTTCACCCCCATAACATTTACCAAATCAATAAATACTATTGGCTCTATGAAGCGAAAGCTCTTGACAGAAACCTCCCGTGTGTCCTCGAGAACGTTTGGTTATTATAAGAACACAACCGGCTTGTCCTTTGCTGAATAAAGGATTGGGCCACTTGCTGCAATTGTTACTACTGTCTTTTATTTACTCGCACTTTATTTACTCGTATTACCAAATACTCCTGAAAACCTGCTTGCTAGTATTTACAGTGATTCCTTGATCAAAACTGCTTATCAACACCTTCTGCTCCTCGTTGGTTTCGACACTCTTATTTATCGAAAGTACTACGATACACCCCCTATACTTGTGGGTCATCAGAGCCTTGCTTGGGACTCTAAGTAAAGTAGCATGAGGTTTGGGTACTCGTATTCATGGGACACGAGGTTTTCAACTTATGATTTGTCAAGCATATGCAGCATGAGTGTTCTCGCATTAACTTCAACCATTCAAGATGCTTATGATGGGGGCAATGAGAGCTCAAAGCCGGTAAGTACCATAATTTTTGAAGGTTTATAAAACTTGCAAACACTGCTTCCCTCCGCAAAGGGCCTTTCTTTTACTTTTATGTTGAGTCACCACCTTCTATCTTTATGCACCATTAAGAGAGCATAGTTGTCATTCTTAGTATAATGTGCATTGTCCCGAAGTTTTCATTGATTGATTCATATTGTTGGTTTCACTTGTTCTCAAATTATTTGTATCTAGTCGCCCTCTTAAACTTGAAGGTGTCCTATGCATTTATGTTTTGCTCTCCATGAAGGACAAGCTGAAAACCATTTGTATGTTTTTCCTTATTATTTGAACACACGTTTGACTTTCATTGTTACATTTTCATGATCTTTTGTTTGTGTTCATTTTCATGTTATAACATGGTTGCTAAGTTTCTTCTATCAAGATTATGTCTTTCATGCCCATGTTTTAAGTTCTTTTGATCCCAGCGCACAACGCTTACATAGATGATCAAGATTGTGTAGGTGCATGTCACCTCAAAAATTATTTCTTTTGTTATCACTTACCTACTCGAGGATGAGCAGGAGTTAAGCTTGGGGATGCTGATACGTCTCCAAAGTATCTATAATTTTTGATGCTCCATCCTTGTTTTTACACCATTTGCTTAGTGTTTCGTTACACTTCGTGGCACTTTTATGCATTTTTCGGAACTAACCTACTAACAAGTCGCCATAGTGCCAGTTCCCTATTTTCTGCTGTTTTTGTGTTTCAGAAAAGTTACACAGGAAATATTCTCGGAATTGGACGAAACCAAAGCCAGTCGCCCAGAATTTTACTGAAGCTTCCAGAGAACCGGAGAGGAGACGGAGTGGGGCCACGAGGAGCCCTCACACCAGGGCGGCGCGGCCAGGGGCTAGGCCGCACCCCCTATGTGCGAGACCTCCTCGGTCCACTCCTGACGACGCCCCTTCGCCTATATAAAGCCTCGGGACGGAAAACCCTAGGGGAGAGGGCGAAATTTCCAGAACAGTTCCGCAGCGCCGCTGCCATCGAAGCCAAATTTCGGGGGATAGAAGTCTCTGTTCCGGCACCCTGCCGGGACGAGGAAGTGCCCCCAGAGCCATCTCCATCGGTCTCCATCGCCGTCTCCGCTGTCTCTATCGACCTCACCGCCATCTCCATCAACCTTGCTGTCTCCTATGATGAGGAGGGAGTAGTTCTCGCCCGGGGCTGAGGGCTCTACCGGTAGCTATGTGGTTCACCTCTCTCTCCCATGATGTGATCTTTATGTGATCGTGAGCTTTGTATCTAGTTGAATATGTTGATGTTATTATTCAGATGTTATGCTACTCCTATGCTTAATTATTATACTCTCTGGAGATACCTCGTATCATGGTGTAAAGGTGACTAGTGTGTGCATCATGTGTATCTTTTTGGTTAATGTCTCTATGAATTGTTGGTGTTTGTTGGAACCATCTAGTGCATTCATGGTGATAGTGTGGGACAATCTAGTTTGGGTACATATGGACTTTGAGGAGTGCTTCGTAGCCCTACGCATGATTAGTGTTCGTTTTACATTGGAGAATTGTTTTGAGTTGCATATGGATGATAGTATCTATTGGTTCAATTATGTTATATTTGTTGAGAGTGTGTCCACTAGTGAAAGTATGATTTCTAGGCCTTGTTTCCAAGCATTGCACACCGTTTACTTCCTGTTTTGTTACATGTTTGCTCGCAGCGATATTTATTTCAGATTACATTTGCTACTCATAATCATCACTACCGCTTGTATTTCACTATCTCTTCGCCGAACTAGTGCACCTATACATCTGACAAGTGTATTGGGTGTGTTGGGGACACAAGAGACTTTCTGTATCATAATTGCAGGGTTGTTTGAGAGGGATAGCTTTGACCTCTTCCTCCCTGAGTTTGATAAACCTTGGGTGATCCACTTAAGGGAAACTTGCTGCTGTTCTACAAACCTCTGCACTTGGAGGCCCAGCACTGTCTACAAGAACAGACGCGTGCATAGACATCAGACCCCGGTCCAATTTTCTTTACATTGTTACACCGTTTTACTTTACTTGCACTGTTTACTTTACTTGCATTACTATTATCCAATTACAACTCGATACGCTCATTCCTTTGTTTACAGCAAACCGGTGAGATTGACACCCTCATCGTAAGTTGGGAGCAAAGTATTTGTTTGTGTTGTGTGCAGGTTTCATGTTGCTGCTAGGTGAAGAAGCTCCTACATACCAGCAAGTTGTCTGGCGCCATCCGGAGTGTCGTGAAGCTAGCAAGCATCACCTTCTTAAGTTTAGCTCTCTCCTACTGGATTGATTACCTTGGTTTCATAATTGAGGGAAAACTTGCTGCTGTGCTCATCACACCTTCTCTTGGGGTTTCCAACTGGTCGGTAATTTACATTGTCAACACCGCACCATCAACAAGTTTTCGGGCGCCGTTGCTAGGGAGAGAGAAGACTTCTGCAAGGGGAGTCTCGCACGCACAATCTTTTACTTTGTTTATTGTTTTGCTTTATTTTATTTTTGCTTGCATCATTTTATCAAAAAACACAAAAAAATTAGCTTCCTTTATAGTTGCTTTTATTTACTTGCTTTTAGTTTTGCTAGAATGGGTACTCCTGAAAACACCAAGTTGTCTGACTTTACTAGCACCAAAAACAATGATTTTATCTGCACTCCTATTGTGCCACCTGCTCCTGAGGCAATTTTAATGAGATCAAACCTGCTTTGATAAATCTTGTTATGAAAGAGTAATTTTCTGGTGCCAGTTCTGATGATGCTGCAGCTCATCTCAACAATTTTGTTGAGCTATGTGAGATGCAAAAGTATAAGGATGTAGATGTCAATATTATTAAGCTTAAGTTGTTTCCTTTCTCTTTAAGAGGAAGAGCTAAGGATTGGTTGCTATCTTTGCCTAGAAATAGTATTGATTCTTGGGATAAGTGTAAGGATGCTTTTATTGGAAAATACTATCCTCCTGCTAAGATTACAGCTTTGCGTAGTGATATCATGAAGTTTAGACAGTTTGATAATGAACATGTTGCCCAAGCTTGGGAAATAATGAAATCTATGATAAAGAATTGCCCTACCCATGGACTGACTACTTGGATGATTGTCCAAACTTTTTATGCAGGACTGAATTTTTCTTCAAGAAACCTATTGGATTCAGCTGCTGGAGGCACTTTTATGTCCCTTACCTCTGGCGCCGCAACAAAGCTTCTCGACAACATGATGGTAAATTATTCTGAGTGGCACACCGAGAGAGCTCCACAAGGTAAGAAGGTAAATTCTGTTGAGGAAACCTCTTCCTTAAATGATAAGATTGGTGCTATTATGCTTATGCTTTCTAATGATAGGACTCATGTTGATCCTAATAATGTTCCTTTGGCCTCTTTGGTTGCTCAAGAAGAGCATGTTGATGTAAACTTCATTAGAAATAATAATTTCAACAATAATGCTTATAGGAACAATTTTGCTAGTAACAATTATATGTCGTATCCTTCTACCAATGGTAATGGTTATGGTAACTCTTATGGTAATTCCTCCAACAACACTAGGGGCGCACCCTCTGAGCTTGAAGTCATGCTCAAGGACTTCATCGGTAAGCAAATTGCTTTTAACAAGTCTGTTGAGGAAAAGCTAGGAAAAAATGATATTCTTGCTTCTAAAGTTGATAGCCTTGCTCTTGATGTTGAACTTCTGAAACTAAAAGTGTTGCCTAATGAGGTGAAAGGAAGCAATCCTTTTGCCGCTACTAATGCCATCCAAGTTAGAATTGATGAAAATGTTAGGATGTTAGTAGAATTGCATGCCAGGTGGGAAAGAGAAGATGAGATGGCTAGAAAGATGAAGGTATGTGCTATTACTACCTCTAATGATGTTGTTCCAAATGCTAGCAATCCTCTTACTTTGATTGGTATAGAGAAAACTCCTACTCCTTGTGCTAAAAAGCCAAAAACGGCAAAAACTTTTTCTCAAAAGAGTGCTGAAATTTTTCGGAGTGTGGGAGATGATAGATCTATTTCTTTCAATGATTTTGATGTTGATGGCTGCAATATATCTAAAGTTATTTTGTTTTTGCAAAAGCTTGCTTTGAGTCCCAATGCTAGTTCTTTAAATATTGCTTTTACAAATCATATTACAAATGCTCTCTTGAAAATTAGGGATGAAAAGTTGAAAAAAAGCTTCTATTCCCAAGAAGTTAGAAGATGGTTGGGAGCCCATCATTGATATGCATGTTAATGGTTTTGATTTCCATGCTTTATGTGATCTAGGTGCTAGTATTTCTATTATGCCTAGAAAAATTTATGATATGCTTGGTTTACCACCGCTTGAAAAGTGTTATTATGATGTTTCTATTGCTGATGTTGCTAAGAAGAAACCTTTGGGAAGGATTAATGATGTTCTTATTATGGTTAACAATAACCTTGTTCCCGTTGATTTTCTTGTCATGGATATTGAATGCAATGCTTCATGTCCTATTATTTTGGGAAGGCCTTTTCTTCGAACTGTAGGTGCCATCATTGATATGAAGGAAGGCACCATCAAATATCAATTCCCATTTAAGAAAGGTATGGAACACTTCCCTAGAAGAAGGAAGAAATTACTTTTTGAATCTATTCTTAGAGAAAATTATGAACTTGATGCTTCATCGCTTGATATTACTTGATTTCCACTTTCTGCGTCTAGCTCAAAGGCGTTAAAGAAAAGCACTCTTGGGAGATAACCCATTGTTTTAATTTCAGTTCTTTTTATTTTATTTGAGTCTTGGAAGTTATTACTACTGTAATAACTGCTCCTTATCCTTTTTATTTCGTTGTTGTGCCAAGAGAAACCTCTAATTTGAGTGAGGTAAGATTTGGGGAAGTTGCTGTCCTGAAACAGATTTTGGTGCTGCACCGTAAAAATTCGTAAAAATTCTCAGAATATCTTTTTGACCTGCGATTTCTTGTGCACATGCCCCAGGTTATATCCAAACTTTCATTAGTTTTACACTTTTTGATTTAGGCAACACAAAGCCCTCGAAAAAATCGACCTTTGTAAGCTGTTCTGTTTTGACAGATTTCTGCCACTATTTGTGTTTGCCTCTCGATCGCTTTCTTTTTGAGTTCTTTTGATCACGGAACTTTTGAGGAAGTTGCTACAGTAGTATATGCTATATATGTGGTGTTTTTGAGTTGAAACCTGAACCAAAAAAGGGTTGATTCATTATCATGCTTACACTAATGTTGCTAATAGAATTGTGTTGAGTTTTGTATGAAGGAAGTTTTCAAATGTAGGGATTGGAGAATGATGAGATTAGGTGAAGAATGGACAAAAGCTCAAGATTGGGGATGCCCACACACCCCAAGAAATATCCAAGAGGTACAAGCATCAAAGCTTGGGGATGCACCCGAGGCACCCCTTCTTCATCGGCAAAAATCAGGTCTCCTTTCAAAACACTATATTTTTATTGCTTCATGCACTATGCATTTTCCTTGGAGCGTCTTTACTTTAGTTTCAATTTTCTTTATTTTTTTGCTGAAATAAATGGTTGTACCCCAACAAATTTCTTTTGGAGGAGATGTACTCGTTTTCATTTGCCAAGAACACTCCGTTTATCACTCTTATCGTTCAACGAGTGTTCTCTTTTTTCTGCTACTGCATTTAGCTTTCATTTTTTGTCTTGATTTTTGTCTAGATCTTATTTTATCTTTGCATTAAGGTGTATTTGGACCTCTGGTCTATGGTGGTATTCATCAAAAGAGTTGTTTTAAAAAGGTTCGATTGGTGTTGGAAAAGAGAAAAAGTTCCATGCAAAAAAGTGATACAAAAAGAGCTTGTTTAGACTGCGGCTTAGACTTTTTCATGTCATGCTTGATGTCGTTTTGATAGTATGCTTAGTGATTTTTGTTGTAGCATGACTTGTCTCAAATGACTGAGATTGCTTAATGAGCCTTTGAAAAAATCATGCGTTGTTTTATTATGTGGAAGCATTTATTTGGTTTTCTCCTTTGATGCTTTAGTTGGGTTGACTTGGCGCATGCTCACAACATGTTTGAATCATACAAAGTCGCCATAAGCCTCTATGATCATTTAGTTTTTGACTTTTGATGCCATTTTATGCTTCTCTTAATGTTGCTTTGTCGCTTTGCATGATTATGGCCATTTTTGCTCTCTTAGTTGGTCGCTCCCAGTCTTTTATTAGCCCTCGCTTTGTACTGAGTATGAGCTCTACTCGTGCATCCAACTCCCAAAAACCAAGTTATGCCAATGTGTCCACCATACATACCTATTAGCAATTTGCTATTCCAAAGTATATTTGACTTGCTTTTATCTATCCTTCGAATTAAACTCTTATCAGTGTTATGCGAAAATTGATCAGTAAAGCTCTCACGAACCTGATCGCACACTTTACTTTTCTTGCTTTAAAAATTTGACATTGTGGCTCTTTTATGTTGATGTTATGCTTGCAAGTTGTAAGTTGGAAATTAGCCAAACCATGCCGTCATGGGGTAAGCTTTCAACATTGCACATCTTTTATTTGAGTTGATATCGTGATCTTTTGTTTATGGATACTCGCGATGTGAAACAAGTTGAGAATCTTGCGAGATCATGGAGTTTTTATATGTGTTAGAGAAATGCCTGGGCCGCTAATCTAAGCAATGCATAATTCATGGTGGAAATTTACAGCATGCCTATAGTGGACATTCGACAACGCATCTCAAAATAAAAAGCTATACCAATGGTAAATAAAAGAGATGCCAAGGTGTTCATTGTCTGTTTGTCCTGTCATTTTGATGTGGGCTTGTTCCATGTCATCGGGCACGGAGGTACCCTGTTGGCGGTTCTCGATGATACGCATATACTTACAATGATAAGAGCTTGCTTGGGACCCTAAGTCGAGTAGCATGAGGTTTGGGTATTCGTACTTCACGGGACATGAGGTTTTCAACTTATGATTTGTCAAGCATATGCTTCGTAAACGTTCTTGCATTAACTTTAACCATTCAAGATGCCTATGATGGGGGCAATGAGGGCTCAAAGCTAGTAAGTACCATAATTTTTGAAGGTTTATAAAACTTGCAATCACTGCTTCCCTCTGTGAAGGGTCTTTCTTTTACTTTTATGTTGAGTCTCCACCTTCTACCTTTATGCACCGTCTAAGAGAGCATAGTTGCCATTCCAAGTATAATGTGCATTGTCCCAAAGTTTATCATTGATTGATTCATTATTTTGGTTTCACTTGTTCTTAAATTATTTGTATCTAGTCGCCCTCTTAAACTTGAAGGTGTCCTATGCATTTATGTTTTGCTATTCCATGAGGGACAAGCTGAAAACCATTTGCTATGTTTTCCATATGATTTGAACACACGTTTGACTTTCATTGTTTCATTATTCATTATCTTTCGTTTGTGTTCTTCTTTATGTTATAACATGGTTGCTAAGTTTCTTATTGTCAAGATTATATCTTTTATGCCCATGTTTTAAGTTCTTTTGATTCCAGCACTCAATGCTTACTTAGATGATCAAGATTGTGATGGTGCATGTCACCTCAAAAATTATTCTTTTGTTATCACTTACCTACTCGAGGACGAGCAGGAGTTAAGCTTGGGGATGCTTGATACGTCTCAAACGTATCTATAATTTTTGATGCTCCATGCTTGTTCTTTCACCATTTGCTTAGTGTTTTGTTACACTTTGTGGCACTTTTATGGATTTTCCGAAACTAACCTATTAACAATATGCCACAGTGCCAGTTCCTTGTTTTCTGCTGTATTTGTGTTTCACAAAAGTTACACACAAAATATTCTCGGAATTAGATGAACCAAAAGCCAAACCTCCTATTTTTACCAAAGCTTCACGAAGACCGAAGATGACACGGAGAGGGGCCAAGGGCCAGCCTCACCACCAGGGGGCACGACCCAGCCCCTGGCCGCGCCCACCTATGGTGAGGGTGCCCTGGTCCACTCCTGACGACGCCCCTTCGCCTATAAAGTCCCCTCGACGGGAAAAACCTAAAGGACGAATTGCTTTTCCTAGAAACATACTGCAAGCCGCCACCGTCGCCGTCGCGAGATCGGGAGGATCCAGGAGCTCTTCCCGGCACCCTGCCGGAGAGGGGAATCCTTGCTGGAGGCCTTCTACACCACCATGGTCACCTCCGGAGTGATGTGTGACTAGTCTACCTTGGACTACGGGTCCATAGCAGTAGCTAGATGGTTGTCTTCTCCACCATGTGCTTCATGTTTAGATCTTGTGAGCTGCCCTACATGATCAAGATCATCTTTATGTAATCATACATATTGTGTTTGTTGGGATCCGATGAGTATTGGTACTATGTCAAGTTGATGTGCTGAAATTATATCTTATGTTATCTCTATATTGTTTATGATCTTGCATGCTTTCCGTTGCTAGTAGCTATCTTGGCCGAGTAGATGCTAGTAACTCCAAGAGGGAGTATTTATGCTCGATAGTTGGGTTCATGCCTCTATTTAATCTGGGGGAGTGACAGAAACCTCTAAGGTTGTAGATATGCTATTGCCACTAGGGAGAAAACAACATTCTTGTGTCTAAGGACATTTGCTTTGTTTACATTACGCACTTTGCTTAATGCAATTATCTGTTGTTCGCAACTTAATACTCAAGGGGTCCTCGGACGATTCCCCGCGAGTGGATTTTTATTCATAGATGCAGTTGGATGGCGGTCTATGTATTTTGTCGTAATGCCCAGAGTAAGCCTCATAGTGATCCTCATGATGTATGTACGTTATCTTTACTCTATCAATTGCTCAACTGTAATTTGTTTACCCAGCATGTGCTTTTTATCTTATGGAAAGACACCACTAGTGAACTATGGACCCAGGTCCAATTTCCTTTACATTGTTACACCGTTTTACTTTACTCGCACTGTTTACTTTACTTGCATTACTATTATCCAATTACCACTCGATACGCTCATTCCTTTGTTTACAGCAAACCGGTGAGATTGACACCCTCATCGTAAGTTGGGAGCAAAGTATTTGTTTGTGTTGTGTGCAGGTTTCACGTTGCTGCTAGGTGAAGAAGCTCCTACGTACCAACAAGTTGTCTAGTGCCATCCGGAGTGTCGTGAAGCTAGCAAGCATCACCTTCTTAAGTTTGGCTCTCTTCTACTGGATTGATTACCTTGGTTTCATAACTGAGGGAAAACTTGCTGCTGTGCTCATCACACCTTCTCTCGGGGTTCCCAGCTGGTCGGCATTTACATCATCAACACTGCACCATCACACATTTACTTTCTTGTACTTAATAAACTTGACCATTGTGGCTCTCTTATGACGATTATATGCTTGCAAGTTGTAAGTTGGGAGTTGGCTCAGCCATGCTGTCATGGGGGACGCTTGATATCATGATCTTTTGTTTATGGATGCCTATCTGTGTGAAAGGAGTTGGAAACTTGTAAGCTCATGGAGTTTGTATATGTGTTAGAGAAATGCCTGGGCCGCTAATCTAAACCATGCATCATTCATGGTGGAAATTTACAGCATACCCATAGTGGACATTCGACGATGCATCTCAAAATAAAAGCTATACCCAATGGTAAATAAAAGAGATGCCGAGGTGTTCATTGTCTGTTTGTCTTGTCATTTTGATGTGGGATAGTTTCCATATCATCAGGCAGGAGGTACCCCGTTGGCGTTCTCAATGATACATGTATGCTTACAGTGACAAGAACTTGCTTGGGACCTAAGTCGAGTAGCATGCGATTTAGGTACTCGTATTCACGGGACATGAGATTTTGAACTTATGGTTTGTCAAGCATATAACTCATACTTGTTCTCACATTGACCTTAACCACTCAAGATGCCTATGATAGGGGCAATGAGAGCTCAAAGCTAATAAGTACCATAATTTTTGGAAGGTTTATAAAACTTCCAATCCCTGCTTCCCTCTGCGAAGGGCCTTTCTTTTACTTTTATGTTGAGTCTTCATCTTCTATCTTTATGCACTGATTAAGAGAGCATAGTTGTCATTCTGAGTATAATATGCATAGTCCCAAAATTTATTATTTATTGATTCATGATTATGGTATTGCTTGTTCTCAAATTATTTGTATCTAGTCACCCTCTTGAACTTTGAAGGTGTCCTATGCATTTATGTTTTGCTACTCCACAAGGGACAAGCTGAATACCACTTTGCTATGTTTTCTATATGCTCAAAACAAACAAACACCTTTCAATGCATTATTACTCATGATCTTTTGTTTGTGTTTCTTTTCATGCTGTAACATGGTTGCTAAGTTCTATGGTTAGAATTATATCTCTTATGCCCATGTTTAGAGTACTTTGATCTCAGCATGTAATGCTTTACTTTAAGTTGATCAAGATTGTGTTGGTGCATGTCACCTAAAAAATTATTATTTTGTTATCACTTACCTACTTGAGGACGAGCAGGAGTTAAGCTTGGGGATGCTTGATACGTCGCAAACGTATCTATAATTTTTGATGCTCCATGCTTGTTTTATGCCAATTGCTTTGTGTTTTGTTTACACTTCGTGGCGTTTTTATGTGTTTTCCAGAACTAACCTATTAACAAGGTGCCATAGTGCCAGTTCCTGTTTTTTGCTATTTTTGTGTTTCAGAAAAGTTACACAGGAAATATTCTCGTAATTGGACGAAACGAAGCCCGAAGTTCCTATTTTTCCCGGCATGAGACGGAGTCCAAAGCAGAGACGAAGGAGGGCCAGGAGGTGGCCACACCACCTGGTGGCGTGAGTCCACCCCTGGCTGCGCCACCACCTGGTGTGGGCCCCCTGGTGCCCTCTGACATTGCCCCTCCGCCTATATGAAGCCTCCGACGCGAAAACTCTAAAAAAATTGGTGTTTCACCCAGAAAAGTTCCGCAGCGCCGCCGCCATCGAAGACCAATTTCGGGGGATAGAAGTCTCTGTTCCGGCACCCTTCCGGGACAGGGAATTGCCCCCGGAGCCATCTCCATCGACTCCACCGCCGTCTTCATCGCTGTTGCTGTCTCCCATGATGAGAGGGAGTAGTTCTCCCCCGGGGCTGAGTGCTCTACCGGTAGCTATGTGGTTCATCTCTCTCTCCCATGGTGTGATCTTTATGTGATCATGAGCTTTGTATCTAGTTGAATTGGTAGATGTTGTTCTTCATCTATTATGCTACTCAAGTGCTTTATTATTGTAATCTCCGGAGACACCTTGTACCATGATGTGAAGGTGACAGTGTGCGCATTATGTGTGTCTCTTTGGCTAATGCTCTATGAATTGTTGGTGTTTGTCTGGAACCGTCTAGTGCACTCAAGGTGACAGTGTGGGGTAATCTAGATTGGGGAATGCGAAATTTGAGGAGTGCTTCATAGCCCTACATATGATTAGTGTTCGTTATCCATCGGAGAATAGTTTAGAATAGCATAGTGAAAAAGGATATTTATGTGTTCAATTATGTTATCTTTGTTGAGAGTGTCCACTAGTGAAAGTATGATCCCTAGGCCATGTTTCAAAGCATTGAAACACCGTTTACAACAAGTTCTGTTACATGTTTGCTCACAGCGATTTTTATTTCAGATTGCAATTACCACTCATAACCATCCATATTACTTGTATTTCACCATCTCTTTGCCGAACTAGTGAACCTATACATCTGACAAGTGTATTGGGTGTGTTGGGGACACAAGAGACTTCTTTTATCTTAATTGCAGGGTTGCTTGAGAGGGATACCTTTGACCTCTTCCTCCCCGAGTTCGATAAACCTTGGGTGATCCACTTAAGGGAAACTTGCTGCTGTTCTACAAATCTCTGCACTTGGAGGCCCTACACTGTCTACAAGAATAGAAGCATTCGTAGACATCACTTTTCCAGTTAGTCTCCCCTCATACTGAGATTCAGGAACACCAATCGGCTTAAGGGCAGGAACAAAGTCTACACAAAACTCAATGACCTCCTTTGTTCCATAGCCCTTGGAGATACTTCCTTCTGGCCTAGCACGGTTACAAACATATTTCTTTAAGACTCCCATGAACCTCTCAAAGGGGAACATATTGTGTAGAAACATAGGACCGAGAATTTTAATCTCTTTGACTAGGTGAACTAGGTGGTGCATCATAATATTGAAGAAGGATGGCGGGAACAAAAAATCGAAGCTGACCAGACATTGGACTACATCAATCTATAACCCTGATAGACTTTCTTGGTCGATTACCTTCTGAGAAATTGCATTGAGGAATGCACATACCTTCACAATGGCCAGTCAAACATTTTCCGCTAGAATTCCCCTCAATGCAACCAGAAGCAATTGTGTCATAAGCACGTGGCATTCATGAGACTTTAGGTTTTGCAATTTTTTCTCTTTCATATTTACTATTCCCTTTATATTCGACGAGAAGCCAGTCGGGACCTTGATACTGAAAAGGACTTCAAAAAAGATGTCCTTCTCTTCCCTGGTAAGAGCGTAGCTGGCAGGCCCTTGAAACTACCCCGGATGCATGCCGTCTCATCCTTTATGATATTCCTGGTCCTCCCGTGCTTCCGTTGTATATTTTGACTTCCCATACAATCCCAGGAAGCCTAGAATATTCACGCAAAGATTCTTCGTCAAGTGCATCACGTCGATTGCGGAGCGGACCTCATGGAATTCCCAATAGGGTAGCTCCAAAATATAGATTTCTTCTTCCACATGGGTGCGCGCTTATCAGCACCGTTAGGAACAGGTTGGCTGCAAGGACCCTTTCCAAAGATTACTTTTAAATCCTTGACCATACCAAATACTACAGCACCAGTATGGGTGACAGGCTTCGACCGAGTTTCTGTCTTGCCATTGAAATGCTTGCGTTTTTTCCTTAAGGGATGCTTGGGCAGAAGAAAATGATGATTGTACGGTACACATTCTTCCTACATTTGTCCAGATATACTTTCTGTCTGATCCAAACAGTGCGTGCATGCATTGTATCCCTTGTTTGACTGTCCTAAAATGTTACTAAGAGCATGCCAATCATTGATGGTTACGGAAAACAACGCTTGTAAGTCAAATTCCCGCTGTTTCTGTTCATCCCACACACTTACACCTCGTTTGGCCCATAACTTTAAAAGTTCATCAACTAATGGACTTAGGTACACATCAATATCGTTGCCGGGTTGCTTCAGACCTTGGATGATCACTGGCATCATAATGAACTTCCGCTTCATGCACAACCAAGGAGGAAGGTTGTAGATACATACAGTCACGGGCCAGGTGCCGTGACTGCAGCTCTGCTCCCCCAAAAGGATTCATACCATTTGTACTTAGACCAAACCATAAGTTTCTTGCATCACCTGCAAAGTCCTTGAACTCTCTCTTGATTTTTCTCCACTGCCGACCATCAGCAGGGTGCCTCAACTTGTCGTCTTTCTTACGGTCTTCCATGTGCCATCGCAACAACTTGGCATGATCTTTGTTTCTGGACAGACGTTTCAACCGTGATATTATAAGAGCATACAACATCACCTTGGCAGGAACCCTCTTCCTGGGTGCCTCGCCCTCAATATCATCAGGGTCATCTTTTCTGATCTTATACCGCAATGTAGTGCATACTGGGCATTTATCCATATTCTCGTACTTCTCACCGCGGTAGAGGATGCAGTCATTAGGTCATGCCTGTATCTTCTGCACGTCTAATCCTAGAGGGTAGATAAGCTTCTTTGCTTCATACATGTCGGAGGGCAATTCGTTCTTTCTTGGAAGCATCTTCTTCATTAGTACCAGCAACTTTTCAAATGACGAGTCAGTCACACCGGTCTCCACCTTCCAGTTCAGCAATTTCAGTGTGCTACCCAGCTTTTGAAGGGTTTTACAGCATACTAAATCAAAAAATTTCCTACAGATGCGAACAAGAAAGCCAAGATCTAATCCAGGAGATGTAATCAACAAGAGAGATAGATGAGATCTTCATACCCTTGAAGAAATCGCACAGCGGAAACGTTCAACAAAACGTGGATGATGTAGTCATACTAGCCATCTCCTCCTCGCGATCCGATCTGATCCAAGCACCACAACAGGTGGCGCCTCTGATGATGCACACGTACGGCGCATCGATGTCTCCTCCCTCCTTGGTCCAGCAAGTATGGTGGAGAGATAGATTGGATTAGCAGCACAACAGCATGGTACTTATGGTGGAGAATTTCTATGGCAGGGCTTCGCCTACGCGCAGTCGCGAGAGAGAGAAGTGGAGGGCAGCAGTTGGGCCGGTGGCTAGGGTTGGAGGGAGCACGCCCCAGCCCTCCCCTCCCCTTTAAATAGGTCAAGGGGGTCGGCCAAGGGGGCAGCCTTAGCCTCCAAGTCAAGCCGGTGGCCCCAGGGAGAAAACTTGCCCCCTAAGTTTCCTTTGCCTTGGCCCATAAGAAAACCCTAGGGTTTTGCCCTTGGCCTCATAGGACAAGTGGGCATGGATGACCAGGCCCATGTAGGCAGCACCCTTTGGTCCATGTGGACCCTTTGTGGCATGTGGGCCCCACCATGGAGTCCTCCAGAACTTTCTAGAACATTACGGTACTCTACCGAAAAAGTCTAGAACTTTTCCGAAACCCAAAAACTGCTTTCCATTATATGAATCTTATTATCTGAACCATTCCAGAACCTCTCGTGATGTCCGGGATCTCATCCGAGACTCCAAACAAAAAACTCAATAACCAATTATCCATTTTATCCTATCATCGATGCACGTTAAGTGTGCGACCCTACGGGTTCGAGAATATGCAAACATGATCTTCTATCATTAATCAATAGCGGGATCTGGAAACCCATATTGACTCCCACATATTCATCGATGATCATATCGGATGAACCACGATGCCAGGATTCAATTAATCCCGTATATGTATTCCCTTCGTCTCGCGATATTTTACTTGCTCGAGATTCGATCGTCGGTATCGGCATACCTAGTTCAATCTTGTTCACAGCAAGTACTTTACTCATTTCGGAATCAAATATCACATTGTGATTAACTCCTTAACCACAAGCTTGCAAGCGGTGTTGATATCGATTACCGAGTGGGCCAAAAGTATATCTCTCTGACTTGGGAGGGACAAATTCCATCTCGATACATACAACCCAACAAGTACTTTTCGATCACCTGAGAGACACCTTTGTGATCACCCTTTCATAGTATGACGTTTGATGACCTCAAAGCTCTCTTCGGCACTAGGGAGATGCATTATCTCATGGTCTAAGGAATACAATACTTGACATAGTAAAAAGCTTCGCAAAGATGAACACAATGACACGATCTAATTGTTGTGCTTTATTTGGGTCTGTCCATCACATCATTCTCCTAATGGCATGACCTCATTATTAATCGACAACTCATGTCTATGGTTAGGAAACCTTAACCATCATTAATCAATGAGCTAGTCTAGTAGAGGCATAACACAGTGTTGTTCATAAACCACACAAGTATTAATGTTTCCGCTTAATACAATTCCAGCATGGAGTATAAACATTATCATGAACAAGAAATATGATAATAACAATATTATTATTGCCTCTAGGGCATATTTCCTTCAGCTTCTTCTGGCCATCTTCACAAGTTGGGTACAAAAATTTGTTGTGGTCCTGTAACATCTGCTTGAACTGCAACCTCTCTTTTTCTGTGTCGCAGCCTCGCCGTGCATCAGAAATGACCCGACTAAGATCATCAGCGGGCTCATCTGGTGCCCGTTCTTCACCCTGACCTTCTTCTTCATTGTCTTCCATTGCGGTATCAGCATATTCAGGAAACATAGATCGGTAGTTGTCATCATCGTTCTCTTCTTCATCGCCGTCTTCCATCATAACCCCTCTTTCTCCGTGCTTGGTCCAAACATTATAGCCAGACATGAAACCGGAGTGAAGTAGGTGGCTCTGAATGACTCTTGAGGAAGTGTGATCCTTCTTATTCCGACATTCAACACATGGACAAAACATAAAGCCACCTCCATGCTTGTTTGCCTCGGCCGCATCGTGAAAAGAATGCACGGCTTCTCTGTAAGCGGCTATGCGTCGGTCACCGTACATACATGGATGGCTCATCTGCATCATACAACTGTATATCAAATGCAATCATGATGCTAAAAATTAGTACTTTCCATCTCGATATATACAACCCAACAAGTACGTTCTGATCACCTAAGAGACACCTTTATGATCACCCTTTCATAGGATGACGTTTGATGACCTCAAAGCTCTCTTTCGGCACTAGGGAGATGCATTATCTTATGGTCTAAGGAATACAATACTTGACATAGGAAAAAGCTTCGCAAAGATGAACACAATGACATGATCTAATTGTTGTGCTTTATTTGGGTCTATCCATCACATCATTCTCCTAATAACATGATCTCATTATTAATCGACAACTCATGTCTATGGTTAGGAAACCTTAACCATCATTAATCAATGAGCTAGTCTAGGAGAGGCATACTAGGGACACGGTGTTGTTCATAAACCACACAAGTATTAATGTTTGCGCTTAATACAATTCTAGCATGGAGTATAAACATTATCATGAACAAGAAATATGATAATAACAATATTATTATTGCCTCTAGGGCATATTTCCTTCAGTCTCCCACTTGCACTAGATTCAATAATCTAGTCATACTTGCGCCTTTAACACCTATGGCATTCTGGTGTTATTCATACGCGTTGCACGTGGTAAACCTTATCTACGGGTCTGACACTTTCAGGTCCGTTTGTATTTGCATATTATTTTGCGTCAGCATGCATTACTCATCTTGTATGAGATGGCATCGTATAAACTTGGTCTTCTGATGAAACCTTTGTTTCTTTGCCAAGACTATGTTGCCTCTATTGTCATACAATAGAACTACATAGTACTAGCACACTTGGAACTACACCTAGTTCTTTTGCTGCTTAGAGCAACTATATACTTAGCCTTCGCTGCAGTATCCGTCATAATATTTCACATTGGAACTCATCCAAGTAATTATGGAACTTTCTCCAATCTTATTATGCCACCTTATAACTCAAAATAAATAGCCTAAATTGAGATTAAATTTTACTATATATATGACAAAGCCAACGTAACACATTGCAATGAACCATTTGTCACTTCTGCATACTAAACATATTCTTAGTTCTTCTAAAGTACATAAGAATATCTTACTATTGTCCAACGATCATCATATGAATACTCGTAACCTTTTAGAGCATTAGACATATCTGGATGTATATATCATGGTATACAAGATTGATAAAATCATTCTTGTAGTTTTACTCATCAAGTGTCAAAACGCTTGATTCGTGCTTCAACCTTTTCCATGCAACAAGAACCATTCTTATTGATTCTATATTGAACAGATTCAATATTTCATCTATGTACTCTGGCAAAACTATATTAATGCCTCAATTTATCTGTATAGACATTGATGCTTAATATTCTGGTTTTACCTAAGTCTTTCATTAGAAATCTAATTTTAATGAAAACTTCACAATATCAAGAAAAACACATAATTTCCAATGAACGATATGTCATCTACATAAAGTATTAGAAATATGTCGTAGCACTCCCACTTACTTTCTTGTAAATACAAGCATCTTCAATATCTCGATGAAATTAAACTCTTTTAACATTTTCATCATTGAAGATTCCAACTCCGCTATGCTTACTTCTACCATTGAAGTTTGCATATATATCTAGCAACCTTTGAATCAACAAAACCCATTGGGTCGTGTCAGGTAGACGTCCTTGGTGTGCATTCCGGTAGAGGAACGTTGTTTCATGTATTCAATTATCATATCTCAATATGTAATTATTGCTAGAGTAATCTATACGACGAAGTCAGGGCCCATCACCACTTCTTTGTATATTGTCGGTTACTATTATCCAATAATATCTCGTTCTCAAATCTTGTTATTTGATTACGACCAACTTCGGTAAATAGGAACTTTGATGTCTGGAACTACAACATATTGTAGGTGTGGGAGCCAATGAGCTCAGTTGCCGCTTCCAGAACATTTTCCGGTGCTGCGCTACTTTGCTCATCATGCTCAGGTTCAATAACCCCATCAAGTTCTATTTTCCTCCCACTTAAACCTTTCACAAAAAATCTCGTCATAAGAAATTCAATTCTTTTAGCGGCAATCACTATGGGTTCAGGTTCACAGTAGAAGGAATACCCATCGACATTCTTTGGGATAACCTACAAAGACTTACTAATCCGATTTTGGTTGTAAACATTTTACAGATATGCCCTGCATACCAAAATTTAAGAAAAGACAACTATAACTTGTACGGTGTCATTTCAGCCGATTATGATGGCACTCTATTTAGTGAAAAACGGTAGTCTCTAAAGCATAATACACAAAATATATTGGTAGTTTTATTTCATCATTGATCTAACCATGTCAAACAAGGTTTGATTACATCCATCGAAAACTCCATACTCATATGGTGTTTATCACAATGCAAGTTCGTGGAACAATTCCCCTAACTCTTAGATGTTTGCTAAACTTGTAACTCAAATATTCTTCTTTATGATCCAATCATAAAAACTTGAATTTTCTTGTTACAATAATTTCCACTTCATAAATTGAACAATTTCATACTTCTATCTCATCAAGTAGATATACCATACATCTATTCAAGTCATTGATGAAATAGAAAATACACCCTGCTCGACTTCACACATGAACTACATACATCAACATATATGATCTCCATTTAGGTAGTCGCTTGTTCTGTCCATGGCCCATGAACAAAGTTTAATCATCTTTAGGAAAAAGTCTCACAAGCGTCAATCAATTCAAAATCAAATGACTCGAAAATCCATCAATATGGAATTTCTTTCATGTTTTGTTTCCAATATGACTTAAACATCGGTGTCATATATAAGTGAAATTCATTTTTGTCTTGCGACCTTTAGCATAAGTGTTATAAATGTTTATTTTACCAACAAGATTTATAATTATAATCTATCCATCGATTATGGAAGACGGTAATAATATGAACAACAATTATTCTCATAATACCAGAACAATATAACAATTATTAAGTTGAATCAAATCTTGAAGGCTAGGTTTGATGTCGACGAGAAGCACAATAACACTTTTATTTGTATCTCAACGCGCATCATTACCACATTCTTTTGCTAGTTATTTAGGCCATTGTAGTTCTTGTATTATGTTGCTTTGTATGACAATTCATACCAACAATCCAATATCCAATACTTAAGAATTACATTGTTAACGAGCAAAGAATCCATTTATAACATGTATATCATTTATATACCTGAGCTGGACATTTCCAGTCTTTTCCTTTTCTACCAAATATTTTGCAGATCCTATTTAGCATTTCCTCTTCATTTAGAAGAATCTATCAACATCAATAGTGGCGTCAATCTTTTTACACATGGTCCAAAGGATGTTTAGTCAAATACTAATGGCCTTGGACTTTGCAAATTCAGGTGGATCACAATCATCATATAATTGGTGTTCTTCTAGATTCCATTCTTTAGCATTCATTTGGTATAGCAAAAAAAATTAGCCGATACCTTTTCATTCATCCTATCATGACAACTTTCATGATGAAACCACTATAGCTAATAAGGACGAGTGCAAGTATAATATTAGTTCCCAAACTGTTGGGTGATCTGGACGCCCAGCGCCTTCAATCTTCGCATATATTCATACAATATGAGCATATGTTCTTTTACTAAATTATACTTCATCATTTTGCAAACAATCAAAGTTTTAGATATCAAATATCTTTCACTTCTTGTTTGTTTCTGAAACAATTCTTTCAGCTCGATGATCACTTTGATTCTCAAACAATTTTGAAGATCAATTTCTCATGGAGGCAAAAATGATCTTAGATGCTAAACTTGAATCATTGCTCTTAGATTAATACAACTTATTAAATCGCATGGAGCAAGTGAGGTTTGCTAAAATTGCAATAGGACTTAGTCTTTAGTCTTGACATTCTAACTAAACGGCACTATTCCGTAAAGTGATTGTCCAGATTCTACAGTTCCTTTTTAACTCAATTAAACTAAGTGTCAGTGGAAAACGGTTGCCAAAGACTACAACGACTTATGCAAATACACTAAGATTTAGTTCATGATAATTAGTTTAAGTTAATCAAATTACTAATGAACTCCCACTAAATTCAACATCCCTCGAAGTTGTTTAGTGAAGCATGATCCAAATTCACTACACCAAGACCGATCATCACGTGAGATGATGTAGCTTTAATGGTGAACATCAACATGTTGATCATATCATCCATATGACTCATGCTTGACCTTTCGGTCCGTGTGTTCCGAGGCCATGTCTGTACATGCTAGGCTCGTCAAGTTTAACCCTTGTATTTTCGCATGTGTAAATCTGGCTTGCACCCGTTGTATGTGAACGTAGAGTTTATAGCACCCGATCATTACGTGATGCTTCAAAACGACGATATTTTGCAACGGCGCATATGAGGGGAGAACACATTTTATCTTGAAATTAAGTGTGAGGGATCATCTTATAATGCTACCGTCGCGATCAAAGCAAAATAAGATGCATAAAGGATAAACATCACATGCATATACAATATGTGACATGGTATAGCCAATCTTTGCGCATTGATCTCCATCTTGTGCGCGCCGGCATGATCTCCATCACTCCATCATGATTGTCTCCACCATGAATAGCAACTACGACTATTGCTAACTACTTAGCGATAAAGTAAAGCTATTGCATGGCGTATAAGAAGTTGACACGCAGGTCATACAAAATTATAAAGACAACCATATGGCTCCTGCCGGTTGTGAACTCATTGACATGCAAGGCGTGAAACATTACAAAACATGATCATCGCATACATCACATATATCATACACATCACATCTTGTGGCAATACCATATCACAAACACTCCCTGCAAAAACAAGTTAGACGCCTCTAATTTGTTGATTGCATGTTTTACGTGGCTTATGGGAGCTACGCATAAGAACGGTTATTACCTACGCAAAGCCACAATGGTGATATTATGGTTGCTAACATCCATTATAAATCCCATGACTACTATAGTGAGAGAAACTGGTATCCACCGGCCGCATGTGTGGAATAAGCCACACGTCAAGTGCGGAGCCGGTCTCGCGAACGAGGTCGCGTAAAGTTGGCCTAGACCGCTTTGATCTCACTATGCCGCACCATAAGAAATACACAACATAGAGGTTTGCAACAGAAAACATCAACGCCCGCAACAAGCATGTTGCGTTCTACTCGTGAAACACATCTACGCATAGATCTAGCTTTGATACCACTAAAGGGTTTCGCATCATAGTAAATTAAAAAAATTCCTATAGATACAAATAAGAAAGCCAAGATCTAATCTAGGAGATATAATCAATGAGAGAGATAGATGAGATCTTCATACCCTTGAAGAAATCGCACAGCGGAAACGTTCAACAAAACGTGGATGATGTAGTCGTACTAGCCATCTCCTCCTCGCGATCCGATCTGATCCAAGCGCCACAACGGGCGGCGCCTCCGAGCGATGCACACGTACGGCTGATACGTCTCTAACGTATCTATAATTTTTTATGCTCCATGCTTGTTTTTACACCATTTGTTTAGTATTTCATTACACTTCATGGCATTTTATGCATTTTCTGGAACTAACCTATTAACGAGATGCGACAGTGCCAGTTCCCTATTTTCTGCAGTTTTTGTGTTTCAGAAAAGTTATACAGGAAATATTCTCAGAATTGGACGAAACAAAAGCCGAACATCCAGAAATTTACTGAAGCTTCCAGAGAACCGAAGAGTAGATGGAGAGGGGCCACAGGGCAGCCACACCACAGGGCGGCATGGCCTGCCCCTGGCCCGCGCCCCCTGGTGGTGAGGCCACCCTGGCCCACTTCTGACGCTGCCCCTTCGCCTATAAAGACCCCCCGACGGGAAAAACCTAAAGACCCGATCACTTTTCCAGAATACATCGCGATCCGCCGTCACCGTTGACCCGAGATCGGGAGGGTCCAGAAGCTTTTCCTGGCACCCTGCCGGAGAGGGGAATCGCCACCGGAGGTCTTCTTTATCGCCATGCTTGCCTCCGGCGCGATGAGTGAGTAGTCTACCTTGGACTATGGGTCCATAGCAGTAGCTAGTTGGTTGTCTTCTCCACCATGTGCTTCATGTTTAGATCTCGTGAGCTGCTTTACATGATCGAGATCACCGTTATGTAATTCTACATGTTGTGTTTGTTGGGATCTGATGAATATTGGTGTTAGGATTGAGTTGATGTGCTGAATATTACCTTTTGTTATCTCTATGTTGTTTATAATCTTGCATGCTCTCCGTTGTTAGTAGCTATCTTGGCCGAGTAGTTGCTAGTGATTCCAAGAGGGGGTGTTTATGCTCGATAGTTCGGTTCATGCCTCTATTTAATCTGGGGGAGTGACAGAAACCTCTAAGGTTGTAGATGTGTTGTTGCCACTAGGGAGAAAACAACATTCATATGCTCAAGGGCATATGCTTTGTTTACATTACACACTTTGCTTAATGCAGTTATCTGTTGTTCGCAACTTAATACTTGTGGAGTTCTCGAATTGATTCGCCACAAGTGGATTATTAGTCATAGATGCAGTTGGATGACGGTCTATGTATCTTGTTGTAATGCCCAAAGTAAATCTCATAGTGATCCTCTCGATATATGCACGTTGTGTTTATTCTATCAATTGTCCAACTGTAATTTGTTTACCCAGCATGTGTTATTTTATCTTATAGAGAGACACCACTAGTGAACTGTGGACCCCGGTCCTATTTCCATTATATTGCTATCACATGTTTACTTTACTCGCACTGTTTACTTTACTTGCATATTATTATCACTTTCCACTCGATACGCTCATACCTTTTGTTTCAAGCAAACCGGTGAGATTGACAACCTCATCGTAAGTTGGGAACAAAGTATTTGGTTGAGTTATGTGCAGGTTCCACGTTGCAGTTGGCAAAGCAAAGCTTGGACGAGGCGCCCTATAAATTGTCCAGAGCTGTCGCGAAGCTAGCAAGCATCACCTTTAGGAGTATTGGCTTTTTCCTACTGGATCTATTAAACCTTGGTTTCTTACTGAGGGAAAAACTTGCTGCTATATTCATCATACCTTCCTCTTGGGGTTTCCCAACTGGCCGGTCATTCACTCCATCATCACCGCGCCATCTATAGCAATCAAGACTTTTTCTGGCGCCGTTGCCGGGGAGGAAAAAAGAAGACTTCTGCAAGGGGAGTTTCGCACGCACATCCTTTACTTTGTTTTAAGTTTTGCTTTTACTTTATTTTTACTTGCATCGTTTTATCAAAAATACAAAAAAAATTAGTATCCTTTATAGTTGTTTCTACTTGTCTACTTTTAGTTTTGCTAGAATGAGTAATCCTGAAGTTGAAGTTTGTACTTTTAAGCAACAAGGGGGAGAGAGCTTGAAAGATGCTTGGTACCGTATTAGCAATTCTTATTATAGGCGTACGAAGAAGCATTCTACCATGATCCTCCTTAGAAATTTTTATGTTGGTATAACTAGTTGGTATAGGTACGTTCTTGATAATCTTGCAGGAGGTAATTTTCTGGGTACTCCCACTCTTGAAGCATGCACTTTAATAGAAAGTTTAGTGGGAGTACCACCTATTCATGTTGTGAAAACTGAGATCACTTTGGAGGAAGTTATAGAAAAACTAGGCTCTTTAGAAAAAAGTTTGCCAAATATCCTTGATAACGATAGCCGAGTTAATGAAGCGATAGAAAGTATCGGTAAGAGAATCACCATTTTAGAAGCTAGCACTATTCTTGATAGTCAAAACCTTAGGATTGGGAAACTAGAGGAATCCATGGAAACTTTAAGTTCAATTTTCTCTTCTCTTAAGTTTAAGAAGGAGAAAGCTTTTGTTGGAAAAGAGCAAAAATTTATGTATGTTCCCAAGGTGTCTGTGCCTAAACCGCAGCATGTTTTTAAGATTGGTAAGACTTTTAGTTCAACTAAGAGTGACTTGCACGTTGAATCATCTTCGGGAATCTCTAAAGTGCCTAGTGTGGTAAGTGATGCTCTTGAGAAAACAATTGATCTTAATGCTTCACTTGATATTACTTGATTCGCATTTTCTGCGCCTAGCACAAAGGCGTTAAAGAAAAGCACTCTTAGGAGATAACCCAATGTTTTTACTTTCATTACTTTTTTCTTTTATTTGAGTCTTGGAAGTTATTACTACTGTAATAACCTCTCCTTATCCTTTTTATTTCGTTTTTGTGCCAAGAGAAGCCTCTAATTTGAGTGAGGTAAGATTTGGGGATGTTGTTGTCCTGAAATAGTTTTCGTTGCTGCACCGTAAAAATTTGTGAAAATTCTTTGTATAACTTTTGGACCTGCGATTTCTTGTGTATATGCCCCAGGTTATATCCAAACTTTCATTAGTTGAACACTTGTTCATTTGAGCAACAGAAAACCCTCTAAAAATTCGACCTTTGTCAGCTGTTCTGTTTTGACAGATTTCTGCCAATATTTGTGTTTGCCGCTTTATCGCTTTCTTTTTGAGTTCTTTTGATTACGGAACTTTTGGGGAAGTTGCTACAGTAGTATATGCTTCATATGTGGTGGTTTTGAGTTGAAAGCTGAAGCAAAAAGGGTTGATTCAATGTTATGCTTATACTAATGTTGCTAATAGAATTGTGTTTAGTTTTGTATGAAGGAAGTTTTCAAGTGCAGGGATTAGAGAATGATGAGATGAGTTGAAGAATGGACAAAAGCTCAAGCTTGGGGATGCCCATGTCACCCCAAAAATATCCAAGAGGTACAAGCGTCAAAGCTTGGGGATGCCCCCGAGGAACCCCTTATTCATCGGCAAAAATCAGGTCACCTTTCAACACACTATATTTTTATTGCTTCATGCATTATGTGTTTTTCTTGGAGCGTCAGTTATTTTTAGTTTTCAGTTTTGTTTAGTTTTGTTTGCTGCAATAAATGGTTGGACCCCAACAAATTTCTTTTGGAGAAGTTGCCTTGCTTTTCATTTGCCAAGAACACTCCATTTTTCACTCTTATCGTTTCAACGAGTGTTCTCTTTTTCTACTACTGCGTTTAGCTTTCGATTTTTGCCCTGATTTGTGTTCAGATCTTGTTATATCTTTGCATCAAGGTGTATTTTGACCTCCAGTCCATGTTGGTTTTCATCAAAAGAGTTTTTCAAAAAAGTTCGAATGGTATTGGAAAAGAGAAAAAGCTTTATGCAAAAAAGTGGTACAAAAAGGAGCTTGTGTAGACTGCGGCCTAGGCTTTTGCATGTCGTGCTTGATGTCTTTTTGATAGTATGCTTAGTGGTTTTGCTGTAGCACGACTTGTCTCAAATGACTGAGATTGCTTAATGAGCCTTTGAAAAAATCATGCGTTGTTTTAATTATTTGAAAGCATTATTTTGGTTTTCTCCTTTGATGCTTTATTTGGGTTGACTTGGCGCATGCTTACACATGTTAGACTCATACAAAGTCGCCATAAGCCTCTATGATCATTTATTTTTTGACTTTTGATGCCATCTTATGCTTCTTTTAATGTCGCTTTGTCGCTATGCATGATTATGGCCGTTATTGCTCTCTTAGTTGGTCGCTCCCAGTCTTTTCCTAGCCCTCATTTTGTACTGAGTGTGAGCTCTACTCATGCATCCAACTCCTAAAAACCAAGTTTGCCATTGTGTCCACTATAAATTGCTATGCATGGTATTTGTAAGCCATTCCAAGTAAATTTTCATATGCTACCTTTCAAAAACTTTCAACTACTTCTCGTTTTGTACCACTGTTTTTAGCTCATGGGGACGTAGTGGTCAGAATTGCTATCTTCCATATTAAATTAAGTACCCCTCGACTAGGCAGCTTCATCTGCTCATCATTAATTTTGCAAGAGAGCTGGTCAGACCATTGCAATCTAATTCTAAAAAAAGAAAAAAAGGCACTCCTCCATGGTATGTGAATGTTGGTGGGCACCCGATGGAATCAGTTAGCCATGGTTTGAGAAAGGAAAAAAGGTGGGGAGGAGTGCCAAAGCTTTATAAAAGAGCACCAATGTGCCAAATTTTCAAAGAACTCAGAACTGCTCTCACTTGTTTATTATGGAAGATAGTAAGACCCCATTGCCAGTCGTTGATATGAAACAACCACCTCTCAAAACCCAATTTTTATCTCTGTTTTACAAATGAAAAGCTCTAGCACATGTTTAATCACTGCTTCCCTCCGCGAAGGGCCTTTCTTTTACTTTTTATGTTGAGTCTCCACCTTCTATCTTTATGAACCCGTCTAAGAGAGCATAGTTATCATTCTGAGTATAATGTGCATTGTCGCAAAGTTTTCATTGATTGATTCATATTGTTGGTTTCACTTGTTCTCAAATTACTTGTATCTAGTCGCCCTCTTAAACTTGAAGGTGTCCTATGCATTTATGTTTTGCTCTCTCATGAAGGACAAGCTGAAAACCATTTGTATGTTTTTTTCCATATGATTTGAACACACATTTGACTTTCATTATTTCATTTTCATGATCTTTCATTTGTGTTCTTTTTCATGTTATAACATGGTTGCTAAGTTTCTTCTATCAAGATTATATCTTTCATGCCCATGTTTTAAGTTCTTTTGATCCCAGCGCACAACACTTACATAGTTGATCAAGATTGTGTAGGTGCATGTCACCTCAAAAATTATTTCTTTTGTTATCACTTACCTACTCGAGGACGAGCAGGAGTTAAGCTTGGGGATGCTGATATGTCTCTAACGTATCTATAATTTTTGATGCTCCGTGCTTGTTTTTTACACCATTTTCTTAGTGTTTCGTTACATTTCATGGCATTTTTATGCATTTTTCGGAACTAACCTATTAACGAGATGCCACAGTGCCAGCTCCCTGTTTTCTGCTGTTTTTGTGTTTCAGAAAAGTTACACAGGAAATATTCTCAGAATTGGACGAAACAAAAGCCGAACATCTAGAAATTTACCGAAGCTTCCAGAGAACCGAAGAGGAGACAGAGAGGGGCCACAGGGCAGCCACACAACAGGGCGGCGCGGCCTACCCCTGGCCCGCGCCCCTGCTGGTGAGGCCACCCTGGCCCACTTCTGACGCTGCCCCTTCGCCTATAAAGACCCCTAATGGGAAAAACCTAAAGACCCGATCACTTTTTCAGAATACATTGCGATCCACCGCCGCCATCGACCCGAGATCGGGAGGGTCCAGAAGCTCTTCTCGGCATCCTGCGAGAGAGAAGAATCGCCACCGGAGGTCTTCTTCATCGCCATGCTTGCCTCCAGCGCGATGAGTGAGTAGTCTACCTTGGACTATGGGTCCATAGCAGTAGCTAGTTGGTTGTCTTCTCCACCATGTGCTTCATGTTTAGATCTCGTGAGCTGCTTTACATGATCAAGATCACCGTTATGTAATTCTACATGTTGTGTTTGTTGGGATCCGATGAATATTGGTGTTATGATTGAGTTGATGTGTTGAATATTATCTTATGTTATCTCTATGTTGTTTATGATCTTGCATGCTCTCCGTTGTTAGTAGCTATCTTGGCCGAGTAGTTGCTAGTGACTCTAAGAGGGGGTATTTATGCTCGATAGTTGGGTTCATGCCTCTATTTAATCTGGGGGAGTGACAGAAACCTCTAAGGTTGTAGATGTGCTGTTGCCACTAGGGAGAAAACAACATTCATATGCTCAAGGGCATATGCTTTGTTTACATTACACACTTTGCTTAATGCAGTTATCTGTTGTTCGCAACTTAATACTTGTGGAGTTCTCGGATTGATTCGCCACAAGTGGATTATTAGTCATAGATGCAGTTGGATGACGGTCTATGTATCTTGTTGTAATGCCCAGAGTAAATCTCATAGTGATCCTCTCGACATATGCACGTTGTCTTTATTTTATCAATTGCCCAACTGTAATTTGTTTACCCAACATGTGTTATTTTATCTTATGGAGAGACACCACTAGTGAACTGTGGACCCCGGTCCTATTTCCATTATATTGCTATCACCTGTTTACTTTACTCGCACGGTTTACTTTACTTGCATATTACTATCACTTTCCACTCGATACGCTCATACCCTTTGTTCAAGCAAACCGGTGAGATTGACAACCTCATCGTAAGTTGGGAATAAAGTATTTGGTTGTGTTGTGTGCAGGTTCCACGTTGCAGCTGGCAAAGCAAAGCTTGGACGAGGCGCCCTATAAATTGTCCAGAGCTGTCGCGAAGCTAGCAAGCATCACCTTCAGGAGTATTGGCTTTTTCCTACTGGATCGATTAAACCTTGGTTTCTTACTGAGGGAAAAACTTGCTGCTATATTCATCATACCTTCCTCTTGGGGTTTCCCAACTGGCCGGTCATTCACTCCATCATCACCGCGCCATCTATAGCAATCAACGGCGCATCGACGTCTCCTCCCTCCTTGGTCCAGCAAGTATGCTGGAGAGATAGATTGGATCAGCAGCACGACGGCGTGGTGCTTATGGTGGAGAATTTCTGCGGCAGGGTGTGACGCCCCACCTTTCGATTAAGGCGGAACACCTGTGTTATGTGCTATTCCCTGGATCAATGATAGCACCACAGAACAAAATATAGTATTCATCACATAGTATCAAGATTACACGTAGATCCAGATACATAAGTCTCACGATTAATACAAGTCTTTGGTCTCATAGACTGACAAGGGTAAACAGAGTTCATCTTAAACACAACAGAACTATGGTAGTAGCGAGCCTCCATCTTCAGCATGCGCCACAGGCAGTCATGTTGGTATGTAGACTCGAGATCCTAACACTTCACTCCTCATCGGAAGAACCTGCACATTTGATTATGCAGCCCCAAGTATGGGGGTCAGTACAATGATGTACTGGCAAATGACACTTATTTGGTGGCGGTTGAGAAAGATCTAGCTACATGCTATTTGGCTGGTGGATCTCTGGGCTAGATTTGCATAAAGCCAATTTTGTCCTAATTCAAGTTAAGCTTTTACTTCAAAGATTTTATTTTTGAAGGATTGAAATAACCCCGAAATACTACATAGTTGCAAGTTATGTAGCACTGGGCGCAATTCAACAAAGTTGGAACCTCAAGCACCACCACCCCTCGGAGTGTATGGTCCTTAGTTCCTGCCTAGGGGTTTCTAGACAGATTTTAGTCATTCAGAATCGGTGATGAGATTATTCCGTACATTCCATGTCTAGAGACTCAATTGTCCATAACCGAGGACACGGCTAATCGATTAGTTTTATACACCTTGCAAGGGTTGTGCACTTTCACCTTACGATTCATTTTATGCCCATACATAAAATGAAACGAGACCTTTTAGAGGAGAGGACAACTAACTGGGCAAGATCCGCTCCCAACCTATAATTCAGCTACCACCATCTTCTTGCCGACAAGTTGTACTCCCACATCTAATCAGTCAAGACAGAGCCCATAATGTCATAAGGCTGCACTGGAAGTACACTAAGCATGGAAGACATAGCCATCTCTTTGTTCCTGGGTGGCCATCCCGAGCGGTATTCTGTTCCCACATCCTCTTACAAGGCATGCGTCCCAGAACCCACCTACCTCGCCTCATCTTATCAAACCAATCCACCCAGGTGTTTCATTTTAGTTGAAGTTCTTAACTTTTCACAAAACACTTTCCAAGTGATCTTAGCATGGCATCAAAATTAACAGAGTAATTAGCATTCTATCAGGTGGGGTTTGAGGGATTGCTACAACTACTAGGATCTAAGCATTTGATAAAACGGTTGAGTATAACACCTATCATGCATACTACAAGAGGTGAATATACTAATGCATAAATAAAGTAGGTAAGGGATATGTGTGTCACTTGCCTTGGTAACAGCTTGCACACTCACAACAGTTACAATAGTAGCCTTGCTCCTCTTCACAATCTATTCAATTCAAACAATCAAGCAATCAATAACCTAGTAATAATGACAATCATAGACATGTATGCATGTGTGCATGTATGCAAATGACATTTTAATTTCACACACTATGTGAGTGTGTAAAAAGGTTGTAAGGATGGAACGAGAGGATTTTGAAAACAAGTGTGATGTTAGAAAGGATTTTAATAAACAAGGTATTAACACAAGGGTATTGATGCAATAGGATAGCACTTTGGGAAAATTAGTTCTGGTTGGTACTGTCCTGCAAAAATAAGTTTGAGCTACCACTGGTTGGGTGACAGTAACTTGAAGCTACTGTAAGTGGTTTCACTCAAAAATAGTTTTTAGAAAACATTTGGTGAGGAAAAAGGTGATTTGAACATATTTAATAGTAGCAAGTTTGTGCACGTCTTAACTTTGAAAACTTTTGCTTCTGGTGTGTTCTAAATGTTCCAAGTATTCCATAGACTACAAATTTGTAGCATTTGGACTCACAGAACAAAAGTTATGAATTTATTATGAATCTAAAGGGTTGATTCAGATCTGGCGATGGATTCAAAATGAACCCATAAAATAACAGGTTTTATTGGATCATTGGATTCTACACATCATAAGGATTCCAACGAGGTATCATTTGCAATTTTTGGTTAAGTATTTTATTTTCTATCGATTTTACAAGATCTGCAACGAAATAGGGATTTAAATTCGAATTTGAATTCGACTTGACTGGATTTGACCGGGGGCTGACTGGCCCGGGGCGACGTGGCGCGACGCCATTGGTCGATACCGTTTCGGGGTTTCAGATCTAATCGTGGCCGTGTGATGCAGATCCGATGGCTGGAGATGGAGAGGAACAGTGGAGGCTCACCGGCGTGGAAAGTTTTCCGGTGAGGCGCCCAGATGGTCGACGGCGGTGAGATCCTGGTGATCAACGGCAGCGAGAAATACGTGGACGGTGTTCAGAAGACGACGGAGATCTCGAATCCTTGATCGCTGATGACTGGAGCTTCCCGAGGCGACGGTGACGCGCGGCTGGAGTCGACGGCGGCCTCGGTGATCGTCGACGTGCTCAAAAAACTGCGTAAAGAAGCGGGGCAAGGGTGTCATTCGGTGCGCCAGAGAGAGGGGAGAAGGTTGGGGGGTTCGAGAGGGAAGGGGGAAGCTAGACCGCGTCGGAATCGGCGATGTCCGGCGGCAGTACCTGCGGGCTCCGGCGATGAATTCCAGCAGCCTGGCGGCTTCTTCTTCGGAGAGAAAAGGGAGGGGCGAGAGGGGGAGTGCGGGGCTTTATAGTAGAGGTCTTCATGACCAATTAAACCGTGAGTAATCGCCGGGGGAGTAACGCCGGAGAGCGTTACTGGGAGGGAGAGGGGATTGCGGGGAGAGGGATGACAGGTTGGGTCGGCTCGGGGCAGGTTGGGCCGGCTGGTCTCCCAGGGTCGGCCCAGTTGGGCTTCTGGCCTCTTCTTTTATTTTTTTTTCTTCTGCTTTCCTTTTCTCTTTTATTCTGATTTCTGTTTTGAGTTTTGAAGAGTTTCTCCTATTCAGATTTGAATGAATTCAAAGATGACCACTTATGGTCCTTAAGAAGTGTGTTCAGAAACTATAAATCAGAGGTTTTGTAATAAGATGGAAGAAGAAATAATTTGTGAGAATCTTTGAATATAGAGTCCAATTAATTAGGAAGTTAAGATTATTATCTTCCCACTATGGTTTTCCAAAAGAAAAATACTATAGAAAATATAAGATAGCTCCATAACAATGGAGCTCATTTTAAAATACTTTCTATCTGAAAACCTTTTGTATCTAAAATTTGGGGAAAAGGGGCATTTGAACAATATTCTTTGAAGGATAAGGTTCAAAACTTTGGAAAAGAATTTGAAATGCAATATGCCATGAATGCATGATGAAATTTTTAATCTTGAAAAATCTGGGTCGTTACAGACTAACCCCCTTAAGATGAAGCTCGCCCTCGAGCTTCGGGAAGGCTAGCAAATAGGTGTGGGTGTTCTTCTCGAAGGGTATCTTCACATTCCCATGTGGCTTCCTCTTCAGTGTGGTGATTCCATTGTACTTTGCAGAACTTTATGGTTTTGGTGCGGGTAGTTCTTTCTGTTGTCTCGAGTATCTTGATGGGTTTCTCCTCATAGGTCAAGTCACTTTCTAGTTGAACTTCTTCGAGGGGTACCGTATCGTTCAACGGTGTTTCTGACATCTCTGGATGGCATTTCTTTAGCTGGCTCACGTGGAACACGTTATGTACGGCCGAAAGAATTTTGGGTAGTTCCAGTTCATAGGCTACTTCTCCTTTGCGGGATAGGACTTTGAATGGTCCTATAAATCGGGGTGCTAATTTACCCTTGATGCCAAACCTCTTAACACCACGGAGGGGTGACACTCTGAGATAAGCTCTGTCTCCAACTTCATAGATGATTTCTCTACGCTTGCTATCCGCGTGGCTCTTCTGACGGGATTGGGCGATTTTCAGCCTATCCTTGATGAATTTAACTTTTTCTTCGGCTTCTTGAATGATATCGGGTCCGAAGAAACTTCGCTCTCCTACACCACTCCATAGTAGGGGTGTAGTACACTTCTTGCCGTACAAGGCTTCAAATGGTGCCATCTTAATACTGGCTTGATAGCTGTTGTTGTAGGAAAACTCCGCGTAAGGCAAGTTGTCGTCCCAACTAGACCCATAGTCCAGAGCACATGCTCTCAGCATATCTTCCAAAATCTGGTTCACTCTTTCTGTTTGCCCATCCGTTTGCGGATGGAATGCTGTGCTGAATTCCAGCCTAGTTCCAAGTGATTCATGAAGTTGCTTCCAAAAGTGAGAGGTGAATTGGGTTCCTCTATCAGACACAATGCTTTTGGGAACACCATGGAGGCTTACTATCCTCTTCATGTAGATATCAGCTAACTTTGCACTAGTGTAAGTGGTCTTTACTGGTATGAAATGAGCTACCTTGGTCAAACGATCAACTATAACCCAGATTGAGTCATATCCTGATTTTGTGCGGGGTAACCCAGTTATGAAGTCCATACCAATTTGATCCCATTTCCAATCCGGCACCTTCAGTGGTTGAAGTAGTCCGGCTGGTTTTTGATGTTCAGCTTTTACCCTACTGCACACATCACATTTGGCTATATATTCGGCTATGTCTCCCTTCATATTGCTCCACCAAAATCTTTCTTTCAAGTCTATGTACATCTTGGCATTACCAGGATGAATCGAGTATGGGGTTTCATGGGCTTCTTGGAATATCAATCTTCTAATATCAGGGTCATCAGGTACACAGATACGTTTCTCAAACCAGATAGTTCCTTGTTCATCTTCGCTAAAGCCTTTAGCTTTGTCTTTCCTCATGTTTTCCTTGATCTTCTCAATCTCTTTATCTCCTTTCTGTGCTTGACGTATTCTGTCCATCAGGGTTTGTTGCACTACTAGCGATGCTACGTGACCTTGTGGCACTACCTCTAAGCTGAGGTCTCTCAGATCCCTACACAGATCTTCTGGCAACTCTTCTGTTGATAGACAGTTCACATAGGCCTTACGGCTCAAGGCATCAGCTACTACGTTTGCTTTACCAGGATGGTATTGCAAACTCAAGTCGTAATCTTTGATGAGTTCTAACCATCTTCTTTGTCTCATGTTGAGATCCTTCTGAGTAAAGATGTACTTCAAACTTTTGTGGTCGGTAAATACTTCACATCTCTTTCCCAGCAAATAATGTCTCCAAATCTTCAAGGCGTGAACAACTGAAGCTAACTCAAGGTCATGAGTTGGATAGTTGAGCTCATGCTTCTTGAGTTGTCTAGAGGCATAGGCTGCTACTCTGCCATCTTGCATCAACACGCTTCCTAGACCTTGACGAGAAGCGTCGCAATACACCTAAAATTCCTTTTCTATATCTGGTAAGCACAGAACGGGTGCAGACACCAATCTTCTTTTCAACTCTTGAAAACTGTTTTCACAAGCTTCAGTCCATTCGAACTTCTTTTCTTTCTTCAACAACTCGGTCATTGGTTTAGCTATCTTTGAAAAGTTCTCAATGAATCTCCGGTAGTATCCGGCCAGTCCTAAGAAGCTACGAATTTCCCCAACATTCTTGGGTGGTTCCCATTCAGTTACTGCGGTCACTTTGGCTGGGTCGACTGCAATTCCCTCCTTGGATATAATGTGTCCAAGAAATCCTACTTCATTGAGCCAAAACTCGCATTTGTTGAATTTAGCATATAGCTTGTGCTCTCTAAGTTTCTCCAGTATTGCACGTAGATGCTTTTCATGATCTTCCTTGCTTTTTGAGTAGACCAGTATGTCGTCAATGAAGACAACGACAAACTTATCTAGAAATTCCATGAACACTTTGTTCATCATGCTCATGAAGTATGACGGTGCGTTGGTTAAACCAAAGGGCATCACCGTATATTCATACGAGCCATATCTAGTGACGAAGGCTGTCTTGGGAATGTCATGTTCTCTAATCTTGAGTTGAAAGTATCCAGATCTAAGGTCGATCTTAGAGAACACGCTAGCTCCTTCCAACTGATCAAACAAATCATTGATTCTTGGTAGTGGATATTTGTTTTTGATGGTCACTTCATTCAACGAACGATAGTCCATCACTAAACGTTGACTCTTATCTTTCTTCTCCACAAACAGAACTGGTGCTCCCCATGACGAGGAACTCTCTCTAATGAATCCTTTTCCTAACTGTTCTGCTAGTTGTTTCTTGAGTTCTTTCAACTCATCGGTGGACATAGGGTAAGGTCTCTTTGCTATTGGCCCTGTGCCAGGTAGCAGATCAATGAGAAACTCTACATCTCTGTCAGGTGGCATTCCTGGTAACTCCTCCGGGAACACATCGGGGTACTCATTCACTATGTGCACTTCATTTAGGCTAACCCCCTTAAGATGGTTTAGCCTAATATCATTAAAATCTAGTTGGGATTTATATCTAATTCTTCTCCCTTCCGGGGTGGTAAGTGTAATTGCTCTGTTCACACAGTCTATGACTCCTCCATAGGTAGTCATCCAATCCATGCCCAAGATTACATCTAAACCCTGCGAGTCTAGAATTACCAAATGGGTTGGAAACTTATATTTACCAATTTCCATAATCAGATCCCTGCAACCAGCGTTGACTATCAATTCTCCACCAGGGGAGCTTACTTTAATGGTTTTTCCTATGTTTGTAGTAGGGAACCCATTTTTGTTTGCAAAAGTTCTTGATATGAATGAATGCGATGCTCCAGTATCAAATAAAACCAATGTTGTAAATGAGTTGAGAGGAAACATACCCATCACTGCATCAGGTTCATTCATCACCTCTTCCACATTGAGGTGGTTCACTTGGCCTTTCTGGAATGGATTGGGCTTGGCAAGTTCAACAGTCTTGTTTTCTGGGCAGCTGGAGGAATAGTGACCAGGCTTCTTGCACTTGAAGCAGGTGACACCCGAGAGATCCTTCTTGGGTTCAGTGTTGTGGCGATGCTGACCATTGTTCCCACCGTGATGTCCACTGGGGCTATTTCCCTTGAATCCTCCGTTGTGCTTATGACCGCTGAAGTGATTACCGTTTCCTTTGTTGAAACGATTTCCATGCTTGTGGAAGTTGCCATGACCACTGCTCTCAAATGAGTGGTGCTTCTTGTGGAATGGTTCCACGTGGTTCTTGTTGTTACTGAACTTCCTTTTACGGTTCTCCTCTTTCTTGATGTTGTTGTCCAGAGTGATGGCTTGATCAAGTAGAGACTGATAATTTGGAGCATAAGCCACAGACAGGGGTATTTTGAGTTCTCCCTTAAGCCCACTGAGGAATTTTTCCTTCCTCTTTGCATCAGTATCAATATCTTCAGGCGCATACCTAGACAGAGCACAGAAGTCGTCCATGTATTCTTTCAGAGTTCTTCCGCCCTGACGCAGACCACGGAATTCTTCCTTCTTCACTGTTATAGTGCCCGAGGATATGTGGGCAGTGCGAAAGCCTTCTCTGAATGTGTTCCAGTCCAGATCATCTACTGGATGGGTAACCTGATATGTCTCCCACCACATTGCTGCGGGTCCTTCCAGTAAGTGAGCTGTGAAGCGCACCTTTTCAGCATCAGTGCACTCGCAGGTGGTCAGATCCTTGTTGACCGAACGCAGCCAGTCATCAGCTACTATTGGCTCCGTAGCAGATGAGAATTTGTTGGGTCTCAGCCTTAGAAACCTTGCCAATCTATCCACCTGGGGTGGGGGTGGCGGCGGTGGTGGCGGAGGATTATTATTGTTGTTATTGTTGTTTGCATTCGTCTGGAAGAACTGGGTCATCATTTGCATTAGCTGGGCCTGAGCTGCCACTAGTTGCTGAATTGCCGTATTGGTGTCATTGTTGTTGTTTCCATCGTTGTCGTTGTTGTTTGGTGCACGTCGTGGCGGCATCTGAGGTAAGGTATAGCATAGATGAGTATTAGACAGATAAAGCTAAAGGAGTAAAGATCCTACCCATGCACAATACAACAAGCCAACCACAAACAATAAACCAGCATACAACCTTTGATTTTAAAAGCTTTAAACTTTGAAGCGTGCGACTTGACAAGTTTATAAGTAAGTACTAAGAGTTCGATATAGTAAACGATCGATGGTACTGTCATACCAACATGGTAAGACAATACAAACGTGCTATCACAAACGATACAAAAGATGATGGTGGTCAACTAGCCTCTCTTAACCCTCTTGAGGGATGAGAGGGGTAGAGGGTCTCGACGTTCTGCCTTCTTGAGGTCTCTCAGGGCCTTGGCTTCCCATTCCTCATAGGATAGACCATCTTTGGGGGAATACACGAGTCTCTCCTCGGGATCCTCTTCTTCCTCGGATTCTTCTTCCTTCTTACTTGCTTCTAACTCAGCAAGCTTCATCTTTAGCTTCTCATTCTCAGACTTCAGCTTATTGTTAGCTTCCTCAATCTGCTTCTTCTCATCTCCCAATTTCTGCAAGTTGTCATATTGTAGTAGTAATGTCTTCTCCAGAAGACGAGACCAGATGTCATCTTGGAGAATCTTCCCGCCTAACTGCAAGGGTCCTTCAACAATCTTGAGCTTGTTCTCCAGTTGAGTCTTCTTCTCATCCAACATTATGAGAGCTGATTCAGTCTCCATGATCTTCTTGGTGGTGAGATTCATGAGATCTCTGAACTGGTCCTGGTTGATAATCTGCTTCTTCAGCATGTCTTCCAGATTGACTGTGCAGCGCTCCCTCTCAGTGAGGTAGCCTCTCAGAAGGGAGTGGAACTCTTGGCCTCGGCGATCCACAACATGTCCTCCAACAGATCGTTCTCCAATCATCCCATAAGCTGAGGGACGTGGGATGTGAGCTCTGTACTTGTGGCGAATGCGGGCGATGGCGCCCTGCATGGCAATCTCCACCGAATACCTCCAGTCCACATATGCTTCGGTGTACTCCATCGTGGACTCTCCTTCTTCATCAAGTCTTCCTTGGATAGTGGTTTGGATTAACCACTTCTCCATACCATACTCCTTGTACTGCATCTTCCCACAGAAAACCGGAGGTGGTATCTGAAGCTGGGTGGCGAGGTCTAGTAGCACCTTCGAGAAAAGGTAATCTCCTTCACCAGCTACCACTCTCTCATCGTAGGTGTCCATCTACAACATTTTGAAAAGAAGAGGGAATGATCAGAACAAGAAGAGAAATACAAGTAAGAATGAAATGGTCAAGATATTAAGATCATGATTATTTGTTTAGCATTTTGAAATAAAACTTGGGTCCTAAGGTCTTCCAATCCTAGGGTCTCGATCCTACAGGCAACACTATGCTCTGATACCATTTTGTGACGCCCCACCTTTGGATTAAGGCGGAACACCTGTGTTATGTGCTATTCCCTGGATCAATGATAGCACCACATAACAAAATATAGTATTCATCACATAGTATCGAGATTACACGTAGATCCAGATACATAAGTCTCACGATTAATACAAGTCTTTGGTCTCATAGACCGACAAGGGTAAACAGAGTTCATCTTAAACACAACGGAACTATGGTAGTAGCGAGCCTCCATCTTCAGCATGCGCCACAGGCAGTCATGTTGGTATGTAGACTCGAGATCCTAACACTCCACTCCTCATCGGAAGAACCTGCACATTTGATTATGCAGCCCCAAGTATGGGGGTCAGTACAATGATGTACTGGCAAATGACACTTATTTGGTGGCGGTTGAGAAAGATCTAGCTACATGCTATTTGGCTGGTGGATCTCTGGGCTAGATTTGCATAAAGCCAATTTTGTCCTAATTCAAGTTAAGCTTTTACTTCAAAGATTTTATGTTTGAAGGGTTGAAATAACCCCCAAATAATACATAGTTGCAAGTTATGTAGCACTGGGCGCAATTCAATAAAGTTGGAACCTCAGGCACCACCACCCCTCGGAGTGTATGGTCCTTAGTTCCTGCCTAGGGGTTTCTAGACAGATTTTAGTCATTCAGAATTGGTGATGAGATTATTCTGTACATTCCATGTCTAGAGACTCAATTGTCCATAACCGAGGACACGGCTAATCGATTAGTTTTATACACCTTGCAAGGGTTGTGCACTTTCACCTTACGATTCATTTTATGCCCATACATAAAATGAAACGAGACCTTTTAGAGGAGAGGACAACTAACTGGGCAAGATCCGCTCCCAACCTATAATTCAGCTACCACCATCTTCTTGCCGACAAGTTGTACTCCCACATCTAATCAGTCAAGACAGAGCCCATAATGTCATAAGGCTGCACTGGAAGTACACTAAGCATGGAAGACATAGCCATCTCTTTGTTCCTGGGTGGCCATCCCGAGCGGTATTATGTTCCCACATCCTCTTACAAGGCATGCGTCCCAGAACCCACCTACCTCGCCTCATCTTATCAAACCAATCCACCCAGGTGTTTCATTTTAGTTGAAGTTCTTAACTTTTCACAAAACACTTTCCAAGTGATCTTAGCATGGCATCAAAATTAACAGAGTAATTAGCATTCTATCAGGTGGGGTTTGAGGGATTGCTACAACTACTAGGATCTAAGCATTTGATAAAACGGTTGAGTATAACACCTATCATGCATACTACAAGAGGTGAATATACTAATGCATAAATAAAGTAGGTAAGGGATATGTGTGTCACTTGCCTTGGTAACAGCTTGCACACTCACAACAGTTACAATAGTAGCCTTGCTCCTCTTCACAATCTATTCAATTCAAACAATCAAGCAATCAATAACCTAGTAATAATGACAATCATAGACATGTATGCATGTGTGCATGTATGCAAATGACATTTTAATTTCACACACTATGTGAGTGTGTAAAAAGGTTGTAAGGATGGAATGAGAGGCTTTTGAAAACAAGTGTGATGTTAGAAAGGATTTTAATAAACAAGGTATTAACAAAAGGGTATTGATGCAATAGGATAGCACTTTGGGAAAATTAGTTCTGGTTGGTACTGTCCTGCAAAAATAAGTTTGAGCTACCACTGGTTGGGTGACAGTAACTTGAAGCTACTGCAAGTGGTTTCACTCAAAAATAGTTTTTAGAAAACATTTGGTGAGGAAAAAGGTGATTTGAACATATTTAACAGTAGCAAGTTTGTGCACGTCTTAACTTTGAAAACTTTTGCTTCTGGTGTGTTCTAAATGTTCCAAGGATTCCATAGACTACAAATTTGTAGCATTTGGACTCACAGAACAAAAGTTATGAATTTATTATGAATCTAAAGGGTTGATTCAGATCTGGCGATGGATTCAAAATGAACCCATAAAATAACAGGTTTTATTGGATCATTGGATTCTACACATCCTAAGGATTCCAATGAGGTATCATTTGCAATTTTTGGTTAAGTATTTTATTTTCTATCGATTTTACAAGATCTGCAACGAAACAGGGATTTAAATTCGAATTTGAATTCGACTTGACCGGATTTGACCGGGGGCTGACTGGCCCGGGGCGACGTGGCGCGACGCCATTGGTCGATACCGTTTCGGGGTTTCAGATCTAATCGTGGCCGTGTGATGCAGATCCGATGGATGGAGATGGAGAGGAACAGTGGAGGCTCACCGGCGTGGAAAGTTTTCCGGCGAGGCGCCCAGATGGTCAACGGCGGCGAGATCCTGGTGATCAACGGCGGCGAGAAATACATGGACGGTGTTCAGAAGACGACGGAGATCTCGAATCCTTGATCGCTGATGACTGGAGCTTCCCGAGGCGACGGTGACGCGCGGCTGGAGTCGACGGCGGCCTCGGTGATCGTCGACGTGCTCGAAAAAGTGCGTAAAGAAGCGGGGCAAGGGTGTCATTCGGCGCGCCAGAGAGAGGGGAGAAGGTTGGGGGGTTCGAGAGGGAAGGGGGAAGCTAGACCGCGTCGGAATCGGCGATGTCCGGCGGCAGTACCTGCGGGCTCCGGCGATGAATTCCAGCAGCCTGGCGGCTTCTTCTTCGGAGAGAAAAGGGAGGGGCGAGAGGGGGAGTGCGGGGCTTTATAGTAGAGGTCTTCATGACCAATTAAACCGTGAGTAATCGCCGGGGGAGTAACGCCGGCGAGCGTTACTGGGAGGGAGAGGGGATTGCGGGGAGAGGGATGACAGGTGGGTCCAGGCTATCGGAGAGAGAGAGAAGAGTGGGTTGGGTCGGCTCGGGGCAGGTTGGGCCGGCTGGTCTCCCGGGGTCGGCCCAGTTGGGCTTCTGGCCTCTTCTTTTATTTTTTTTCTTCTGCTTTCCTTTTCTCTTTTATTCTGATTTCTGTTTTGAGTTTTGAAGAGTTTCTCCTATTCAGATTTGAATGAATTCAAAGCTGACCACTTATGGTCCTTAAGAAGTGTGTTCAGAAACTATAAATCAGAGGTTTTGTAATAAGATGGAAGAAGAAATAATTTGTGAGAATCTTTGAATATAGAGCCCAATTAATTAGGAAGTTAAGATTATTATCTTCCCACTATGGTTTTCCAAAAGAAAAATACTATAGAAAATATAAGATAGCTCCATAACAATGGAGCTCATTTTAAAATACTTTCTTTCTGAAAACCTTTTGTATCTAAAATTTGGGGAAAAAGGGCATTTGAACAATATTCTATGAAGGATAAGGTTCAAAACTTTGGAAAAGACTTTGAAATGCAATATGCCATGAATGCATGATGAAATTTTTAATCTTGAAAAATCTGGGTCGTTACACAGGGCTTCACCTACGCGCAGTCGCGAGAGAGAGAAGTGGAGGGCAGCAGTTGGGCCAGCGGCTAGGGTTGGAGGGAGCACGCCCCAGCCCTCCCCTCCCCTTTAAATAGGTCAAGGGGTTGGCCAGGGGGCAGCCTTAGCCTCCAAGTCAAGCCGGTGGCCCTAGGGAGAAAACTTGCCCCCTAAGTTTCCTTTGCCTTGGCCCATAAGAAAACCCTAGGGTTTTGCCCTTGGCCTCATAGGAAAAGTGGGCATGGATGACCAGGCCCATGTAGGCAGCACCCTTTGGTCCATGTGGACCCTTTGGGGCATGTGGGCCCCACCATGGAGCCCTCCGGAGCTTTCTAGAACATTACGGTACTCTACCAAAAAAGTCTAGAACTTTTCCGAAACCCAAAAACTGCTTTCCATTATATGAATCTTATTCTTCGGACCATTCCGGAACCTCTCGTGATGTACGGGATCTCATCCGAGACTCCGAACAAAAAACTCAATAACCAATTATCCATTTTATCCTAGCACCGATTCACGTTAAGTATGTGACCCTACGGGTTCGAGAATATGCAGACATGATCTTCTATCATTAATCAATAGCGGGATCTAGAAACCCATATTGACTCCCACATATTCATCGATGATCATATCGGATGAACCACGATTCCAGGATTCAATTAATCCCGTATATGTATTCCCTTCGTCTCGCGATATTTTACTTGCCCGAGATTCGATCGTCGGTATCGGCATACCTAGTACAATCTCGTTCACAGCAAGTACTTTACTCATTTCGTAATCCGATATCACTTTGTGATTAACTCCTTAACCACAAGCTTGCAAGCGGTGTTGATATCGATTACCGAGTGGGTCCAAAGTATATCTCTCCGACTTGGGAGGGACAAATTCCATCTCGATATATACAACCCAACAAGTACTTTCTGATCACCTAAGAGACACCTTTATGATCACCCTTTCATAGGATGACGTTTGATGACCTCAAAGCTCTCTTTCGGCACTAGGGAGATGCATTATCTCATGGTCTAAGGAATACAATACTTGACATAGGAAAAAGCTTCGCAAAGATGAACACAATGACATGATCTAATTGTTGTGCTTTATTTGGGTCTATCCATCACATCATTCTCCTAATAACATGATCTCATTATTAATCGACAACTCATGTCTATGGTTAGGAAACCTTAACCATCATTAATCAATGAGCTAGTCTAGGAGAGGCATACTAGGGACACGGTGTTGTTCATAAACCACACAAGTATTAATGTTTTCGCTTAATACAATTCTAGCATGGAGTATAAACATTATCATGAACAAGAAATATGATAATAACAATATTATTATTGCCTCTAGGGCATATTTCCTTCAGCTTCTTCTGGCCATCTTCACAAGTTGGGTACAAAAATTTGTTGTGGTCCTGTAACATCTGCTTGAACTGCAACCTCTCTTTTTCTGTGTCGCAGCCTCGCCGTGCATCAGAAATGACCCGACTAAGATAATCAGCGGGCTCATCTGGTGCCCGTTCTTCACCCTGACCTTCTTCTTCATTGTCTTCCATTGCGGTATCAGCATATTCAGGAAACATAGATCGGTAGTTGTCATCATCGTTCTCTTCTTCATCGCCGTCTTCCATCATAACCCCTCTTTCTCCGTGCTTGGTCCAAACATTATAGCCAGACATGAAACCGGACCGAAGCAGGTGGCTCTGAATGACTCTTGAGGAAGTGTGATCCTTCTCATTCCAAAATTCAACACATGGACAAAACATAAAGCCACCTCCATGCTTGTTTGCCTCGGCCGCATCGTGAAAAGAATGCACGCCTTCTCTGTAAGCGACTGTGCGTCGGTCACCGTACATACATGGATGGCTCATCCGCATCATACAACTGTATATCAAATGCAATCACGATGCTAAAAATTAGTATCGCATGGTCTAAATGAGAAAATAGTTGCTAACCTTTTAGGACAAGTGGAAATAAAGAGGAGGAAGCTTAAGTGTGGCTCGGGCACCTCATATCATGTTTGTATTTTGTGAACTCAAGTGGCATCGCTCTAACACGCATTTCACCGAACACCTCTCGTGCATACGAAGAAAAAAAAGACTAGCACAAACCCACACTCCTCCCACCAAGAAAAAAACAAGAGAGAGGGGAGAGGAGGCTGCCATATATATAGGGCCAGCCCATTTGTCCTGGTTTGAGATACAAACCGGGACTAAAGGGGGAGCACCTAGCCGCAGCGGGCCGTAGACCCCTTTAGTCCCGGTACTAAAGGTTCCTAACAAACCGGGACTAATGGGGGCCGTATGTGTCGGCGGATTCGGGGCGACGTGGCCAGGCCTTTAGTCCTGGCCCAGACTATGGCGGGACTAAAGGGGCCTGACGAAAGGCCTGTTTTCTACTAGTGTGTGTTTCTTAGGTGTGTCTTGCCGTTATTAAGGGTTTCGCCCGGTTTCCCTCTAACAAACCGAGTAGTGCGAGTATTTGACCATCTTTTTTCTAATCAATGAATTTAGCAGTTGTCCTGCTAATATTCAAAAAAAGAGTCATGCAGGTTTTTGTTTGTTTAATCTACTTTGAACCCAAGTCTGATGATTTATGCAAGTTAGATAAAATGTTGCAGATAGATGCTACATACATAGGAAAAATTTGCCACGTACAAAACATTTTTGATGGGTGATTGGGATATGCTCACTTAGGACGCGATTGGTAGGTCGCATTCCCTCAAAACATACCCCGGGGAGCAGATTTTGCCATGATTGGATGTCCAGTCCAAGATCACGTTGTGGCCCGCATGCCCCTTAAAGCACCTCCGGGCCAGGCCCCGGGGGTACGCCCAAATTGAGTGTTCCCCCAGAGCCACCCTCGTCTCGTGCTTTTTCAAGGGCACGACGTACGAGCTAATGCAGAGGGCAGAGATGGCACGAGCTCAGGCGGTGCGACAAAAAATTGGCGGGAGAATTTCGGTCACTGCCCGCCTAAATTTGCCCCTTGTTTAGCTCAGCTCTCACCACCCAAATCCAAATCCACCACCCCTTCTAATCGATCTCTTCCCCTTCGTAGATCCAAGGCAACGTCTGGAGCTTTTCACCGTTAGTGACAAGGAGCTCGGTGGCGGTCGTCGCTGGCGTGCCTTCTCCTTCTTTGTCGACCTCTTTTCTGGTGGATCCTCTTTGGGTGTCTATAAGAAATCTCAAACGCTCTCTGTGGTAGATGTGTATGCAGGATGGAAATGCGTAGATCTAACTGTTGATGTGTTAGATCTATTTTGCACATGCTGGATTTTGATAGTATGGAACCATTTTTATGCTTCATAGTGGGTTTAGTTAGTGTTGAATCTAACGTAGGTCGTCATGCCTTCCACTCCGTCGAGCTCAGCCACGGTGGTGGTTGCCTTCCACTCCGTCTAGCACTGCCACGGTGGTGTTGCCTTCCACTCTATCGAGCACTTCCATGGTGGTGCTCCCTTCCACTCCGTCGAGCACTGCCATGGCGGTGCTGCATTCTTCTGCGTCCAGCTCACCAATCTCAGCACTTAATCATGCTCCCCTCACTGTGAGCCTTCTTTGTCGTAATTACCTTTGTTCTGATGGCTAAACCTGGTCAATGAACCCTACTCACCTCATTGTCATGCTTGCCATTCTTGATTATTCTGGTGTAGGTCATCCCGCCTTCTCCTGATCGGATGGACATTCCATCTATGGCATGGATGGAGCCTGACAAGTCGCTTGCTCATCCATCTCTGTTTCCAACCAAACCAAACATGATGTGGGGAGCAAGTTTGTCCGAGTTCATCCTTAACAGGATTTGTGAGCTAGTCAAGAGGGGGGTTAATTTAACCCGTGGCTTCAAAGAGCACCATCTGCAGAGTGTGTGCAATGATGTTCTTGACTTCATAGGTGTTGAAGTCACCCCTACTCGGGTGTACAACCACATGAGGAAGTGGAAACAACGGTGGGCAATGGTGTGCAAGGTTAAGAATGTTCGAGGGGGTGTCAATTTGTAGCACAAGCTCTGCCATCGTGATGGACAAGGAGCAGCCGAAGACACACCTCGTGGTGAGCTTCACATATCACTTCTTTGTTGAACCTGTTCATGTTGTTATGCTGAACTAAACTTACAAAATGTTGTCTCATTATTAGCAACTCATGAAGCACCGGGATTTGCTGAATAAGCCCATTACCAACTACCAGCAGATGAAGATAATCTTTGATCAAGCCATCGTGCAGAACATTAAAGGTCTCTTCTCTCCCCACAACCTCATGGTAGCGATCAACCACCTTGCGGACAACAAGGCCGATGGTACACCTATGCTGACATGACAATTGCAAAAAGGAGGATCTGGCTTAGGACATGGCTATGAACCACCATTGTTAGTGTTGCTCCGCTATCCTTTGCTGTTGTTGTGTCTGCTTTGCTCGCCTAATATTGATTCCACCAGTTAGGAACTGATGAAAACTCCATGCTTGGACTATAATAATTTGGGGGGTGTTATATATACTAACCCCTGTGCTGATGAACATGTGATGCATCATGAGCTGTAGTTTTTTAGGGTAGCTCATGATGCATCGGTGATTATGATAGAAATATGTTGAACTGTTAGCTTTTGTCCTAGTTCTGTCAGCAGTATTGTGTGCTATGTGCTGAGTATGCTTACCTCTCAACGAAAGAGGTTACCATATCAGTGGATTCTATTGCGACCAAACAACATCCGCCTTGCATGGAATGGTGCACTGCAGCCAACTAAACACTGTAAGCACCGTTCCCTCCCTTGTGCAAAACAATATCTTGTGGGCAACCAAACAAAGTGCGGATGTTGATTTTTGGCCCGTCTCTACCAACCATGGCTCCCAGCGCTTATCTCCCGGGAGCCAAAAGAAGGACTACAACACTACCATTCGTGCCCTTAAGTGCATCAAACTGCTCTAGAAGTGGCTGATACTTTGCTGCTGACTAATGGCTAGCGAGAACTGGGCTTTTTATTTTCATGCCCCTGAAGTAAAATCAGTGGCTAGCATCCCCTATTGTAGGAGCGGGAATGTCATGGACGATGTCGCATCTCGGAAGCTTGAAATGTAGAGAATGCTGGTGAGGTGCTCAGGCGAGGTGATAGTCCTTGTTGCCAATGTCGAGGTAGCCATGAGCTTTGGGCGCCCGAAACCTTGGTCGTGGTAGCCGGGCGAGGAGTTGCCGTGGTCGATGTTGTGGTCAGGGTGACGGTGTTGAGGTAGCCACACACGAAGCAACGTGCACATAAGTGTGGAGTATGACGGAGACGCGTCAAGATCATTGAAGAGGGGTGTCGATGCCATAGTCGGTTCAGTCTGAGCCATCGTTGAGGACAGAGGTGTGGCCCTAGTTTGTCAGAACCATGCGCATGTCAGGGATGAACGTATACTCCGATTTTGCCTGAACGAAGTACGCAAAGACGAAGTCGACGGTTTTGTCTTTGGCAGGTTCACGTTTTGTCTTCATTGTACGTACAGCACGGCAGGACTCTCCTGTACGAATAAGATTTATCTATTCAAGTTTTTTTCTTTCAGATGTAATCTGCTTGTAACCCAAGCTGGTCATCAATCTTCAATTCATCATGTATACAATTACAAATACAATGCCGCACGAGAGCCCAACGGTTGATTGTAACCTAGAGATTATTTAAGTCGGGATCGACCTCCTCGTCCTCCTCAACTTGTAACTCAAGCAACAACCACACCCATCGCCGCCACCTGAAACCGATCGACGAGCGACGATTCGATCGACGCCGATGAGGACGTTACTGGACGACGTCAGGGGCGGGTGCACAATCTTCGTGGTCGGCGCCGTCGGCGGCTCAGTCTTGTCCTTCGTCGAGGGCGCTCTGAGCAGCTCCTCCAAGGGCTGCCGGCTCGCCGGCGGCGTCCAGGCGGTCGTCACCAACGCCCCCCGCGTCAGCCGCTGCGCGGCTTGGTCCGGCGTCGTCATGGCCATCGTTCTCCGCGCGAAATACTCGGGATGGGGGCCCTACGAGAGCCTGACGACCGCCTTCGGCGGCACCAACGCCCTCTTCTCCGTGCACAAGGGGCCGTCCGCCGCCGTACGGAAGGGGCTCAAGGGCGCCCTCTACGGCGGAGCCACGGTGATCGCCATCGAAATGCTCGGAAGATTCCTCGACTCGGTAGAAAGCTCTAGCTAAACGCTCCTATCTACTTGCATGCGCGGTTTGCTTGCTTATCATGTAATGCATGCGCTGCAACATTGATGTAGATGACGACGCGATTTTCCTTATTTGTTAAGGTCTTTTTTTTGCGAGGATTATTTGTTAAAGGTCAAGCTGCAAATATAATCACTCTGTACTTCATCATTGTGAACGAACTCTTATTTTGATTCAAGTGCATGGACAATTCACTACCGGAAAACCTATCTATGCCGTGTGTCTGAGGCTCACGGCAAAACAGCGAAAACGCACGGCAAATCTTTCGCCGTGTGTTAGCTCACGGCGAATACCACACGGCGACGCGGGCCACGGCGAACGATCTATGCCGTGCGCAAAAAGAAAAACCCACAGCAAATTTTTCGCCGTGTGCTCGCAGCCACCCCACGGTGAAGTAAAGTGACAAACGGCCGGCGGTGGCAAACGGAAACGAAGCGTGGCCCCCAGCTGCAGTCTGCCGTGGGCGATGTCTATGCCGTGTGTCTACTCGTGTTTCGCCGTGTGCCGACGTTCGCCGTGTGCCGTGCACCTACGCCGTGTGCCAACGTTCGCCGTGTGCCATCGCAGTGTGCCGTGAGTATCCAGGTTGCCGTGTGCCCGAAAGCTTGCAGTATGCCGTGTGCCCTGTATCTCATCACGGCAAAGACTCCATCCAGTAGCCAGAACCCCAGCCCAGCCGCACAGTCTGTCGACGCGTGTCCTCTTTGCCGTGAGCAAGCACACGGCAATGGACATTTGGTTCGTTTGCCGTGTGCAAGCACACGGCAAAGTCCCAGTTATTTTTCTTTTTTGATTCTATTTACTGGAATCCCTGCAGATAAAATGCAATAACAATATATATGCATCAAAGCCAACAGCAGTGGCATCACAAGAACATATTTGCATCATACAACAAATAAATACACAATTTATCACAAATTTAGCATAATAGATCGGAAATACATGCATAATAGATCACAATAGGTGCATAATACAAACTTTATGACCACCAATAGTGCATAACAAGTTCATATGTTCATAATACAATAACACATGGCAACCCAATGCCGGAAGATCAACGAGTTCATCCTTCATGCACATCCTACAAGTTTGAATGCAAAAAACATTAGATTGACAATAGGTATGGCTTCATTAGCTATAATATGAACTGCTCTAATGTTGCCGGTTGTGATCTTGTACTCTACTGTTGTTCATTTTGCTTGTCATAGTATGATTTGTTCTATAACTATAAGGAATATATGTTACTATGTGTCATTTGTATCTTCAGTACAAGTAGCTAGGACTCAGCTAGGACGTTGCCACTAATTTTGGTTGAGTTGCTGAAAGAACATACTTTTTAGTGGTTGTCAATTTGAAATACAATTCCTTTACCATATTCCTCACAAAAAATAAACTTCCATGATATATGTCAACTTTCTAGCACCATCTAGAAACATATGATATTAACGTGTTTCATGCTAACAATATACTTAGTATTCTTGAATAAGGAAGAAAGTTCACCTTAGAACAGAAAATATCACTAATGATCATTCAACTAACCAGGTCAATGGATGTTGAATGCAGTTCTGCCAATAGCGAGCATCATAGTTTTACAGACCAAGTCACTAAATGGACATTGAAACTACAAGTCACTAAACCAACACGGCAACTAAGAGAAGATAGCACTAAGTGTAGAAATATGACAACTAAGGGAAGATTGCGCTAAGTGTAGAAATTTGACAACTAAGTAGAATTTGAGATCTAACCGGGAGTCAAAGCCGGCGGACGACGTGCGGGTTGTTGAAGCTAGCCAGTCCTCCCGTAGGAGGCGTCATCATGTCATTTTCATTCTGACCCGATGACCCACCGACCTCCGCGTTGTTGGATCCACCCGAGGCATGTAGCTACAAGATAGAAAATTGTGAGCCTAAGTCAATATGCACTAGACATGTGGTATTTTGAGATTGGCACATAATACAAGCGAGAACTTACCCATGTGTTGAAGTCGAAGGGAGGTGGATCAAATGTAGGAAGAGTGGTGCCAGCCGGTAGAGAGGCCTGTAAATCAAGCATGCGCGTGTAAGGTGTATGAAATTATGATTCATCTAACGTTGTATGAGCGAGAACTCACCGCTAAGTGGGCATCGTGGGCACTGAGCCTCTGGTTCATCCACATCATCATCTGCTGCTGCTGCATCATCATCTGCTGCTGATGAGCAAGGAGGGCTTGGGCCTGTTCCCTCTGTGCCTTCTCAGCCTCCAATTGAGCCTACGTTGTGTCATCTGAAGGTCATGGAAATTGCAATGTAAAACATGGAATGAAGTATAGATGACTAAGGAAGGAGAACATACCCGTATCCCGTCAATGTCTATAGACGACGGCGTCGGGCGGGGCTCTACGGCAGGCGAGGAGCTTGTCTTGCCACGGTTGATCTGTCTCAACGACGGGATGGTCTTAGGATCTACCGCCCCATCACAGACAAACAAGCGGCCATGCTTCTTGCCTTCTCCCGCACGCATGGCAACCTCGGGGTCAAATGGCTCGATGTCGGGGTTCGCCTCGGGGCCGTGAATCTGCGCATACTTAGCCCGGTACGCCTTGTCCTTGGCTTCGGCGATCTCGCTCACCCACTTCATCGTCCCGTCTTTCTTGTCCTTCTTCTTGCGGTTGTCGCCCCATATCTTGAACAGCGATGCAGTCGAGCCTATCTCCTTGTCCTGCAAAAGATAGCACAAAGATACATGAACGCATTTGCGGAATAAGGAAGAACATGATGATCAAGGTTAAGGCAATGCATTTTCTCACCTTCTTGTCCTGGACGATGCCAAGGGCGACGCTGCCTTGCGTGTGTGATCCACCTTTCATCTCGGCTCTCCTCAGCTTTTGTTCTGCGTGCTTCCTCTTGTATGCGGCGCTTGTGTAGTGACGAACCATCGCGCGCCAAACTTGAGGTCTGGTGTGACCTACGTACGGAGGAGAGGACCGCATATGCACAAAATACACATATTAATGAAAAACATCCGGCGGTCACCAATTCCATAATACGGGAAATGGAAGTACCTGCAAGTACTGCCATGGCTGGAAGTCCACGATCTCTCGGGCTTGCTCCTTCTTCATCGGGAGCTTGCGTTTCTCGGCGTACCAATTGCGGATGGACAAAATGCGCCCCTCGTAGTGCATATCGGTCACTTTCTTCCGCGCTATCCTGCCGGCCAGCTGAATGCAGTCTTCCCTGTCAGAATCAGGATCCATACGAAAGTAGGCCTACAAGGATGCAAAAAAGTGAGAAAAAAGGCATTAGTGGAAGAAAGTGACAAAATATAGGCTCTTGAAGTAGAATTACAGAATGACGAGAAGTAAAGTTAACTTACCCAGAAATCACGGAGCACCCTAGATCCACAGTTCCTGAGCCTTCTCCCGTATTCGCCATCCGGATCAGGTGCGTAAGCGTAGTGGTCCCAAGTCCAAGCTATCTCGGTGCGACCATTAGGCATGGTCACAAACCCAGGCCAGTGCTTCCTAACAAGGCATCCAAGGATGCTCGAGTAGGCACGCAGTTTGTAGCCTTCCTTGTACACGAAGGACCTGCACAATGAACAACCCAAAACGATATGAGCAAATAGTGATGAAAAGTTGTGAAAACATATGATTGTGAAAGTAGGTACCTCTCCCCTCTCGGGATAAGCGTAACAACCCCGCTGGCTGCCCTCCACTCGTCCAAGGTAGGCAGCTCGGAGACCCCACGCTGGTAAGGAGCACGTGTCCCAGGCTCAGAAGGCATCCCCTCCACCGTCTCAACGTACACCTCCGGTGGCTCCCAGATCCTGTCGTCATCCTCCTCCTCCTCCTCCTCCACCAGCTCCTCCTCCTCCTCCTCGTCGTCCTCGTCAACGTCCTCCTCCTCCACCTGCTCCTCGTCCTCCTCCTCCTCGTCCTCGTCAACGTCCATGTCCTCCACCACCTCCTCGACTGGGGGAGGACTAGGTGCCCGTCTACCCCTCCGACGCCTCGAAGGGGCTGGAGGACTAGCTGCCCGTGCGGGTGAAGTGGAGCCTGTCGGGCCAGACTGCGCAAGAATAGTCGTCAAGCCCCTAACTTTCTTCACGGCCTTCTTTAGTAGTCCCCCTCCTCCTTTGCGCCCCCCTCCTGGCATGTTGGAAACACCTGCATTCACAAAAATAGTATCTTCATTAGTACACATGAGTAAATCAAATGATATAGATAAAGGAGAAAATAAGTAAAGCACATAATTAAAAATACAACATGGCATAGATTTCTTACAAAACCATTGAATACAAATAATTAACACACAAATAGAGTTCTTACAATCATTATTATTACAAAGAGTTCTCACAAATAATAGGCTACTTTTACAAATCACTATTACATAAGGTCGCTAAGAACTTCAGAAGCCCGTTTCGAGATCACCGGGAACAACCGACGGGCCACTTGCTTCGTCATCGCTGTCACCCCCCCACCAATAATCAGGCAAGAAATCTGGAGGTGGTATCGTTGGCTCATCTTCGTCAAGGCCTGCATGGAACCGTTCAAGCAAAGTCAAGTCTTGTGCGTTCTGAACCTCCTCAACTACATCATCCACAATGTCTTCTGCCTCAACCTCGTCATGTTCTTCACCATCTACTACCATGTCATCATCAGTCGCCAAGTTGATAGTGAATTTCCCTGGAAGCCCTTCCTCCTGAAAGAACTCGCCATCATATGTCGAGGGGTCAAGGCGACGGTAATCGTCTTGGTCTGGCTTAGGCGGCCTATTGTGCGTCGGCACCGTGATCACGACATCCCAACCCTGAAGTCGTTTTTTGGGGTTCTTGCACAGGTACGGGAGATAGAATACTTGGAAGGCCTGGGTAGCCAAAATATATACATCATCTCCCTCATAAACGGAGCTTCGCTCAACTTCGACCAAGCCAATTTCAGGTTTCCGTTTCACCCGCCGTGGGTCCAACCACTGACACTTGAATACAACGGGGTTAAGCCCTTTGCCGAAACCATAATTCAGCTCATATATACCCTCGACTCTACCATAGTAATGGAGCCCATCCGAGCCTTCACACAAAACCCCGCTATTTGTTGTCTTCCGGTTGGCCCGGCGTTCTGTGTACTCATGGGTATGAAAGCGATACCCATTGACGTCATAAGCATCAAATGCATTGACGGGTGAGGTAAAGCCCCTGGCAATTTGTCTCAACTCGAGTCTCATCTCTTGGTCATTTTTTGCCTACATGTTCAGCAGGGAAAGTTTAGTAGGAGGAGTGGTCGAGTAATGTAAGCACTACGAGAAAGTTATATAGAAAGGTACCAATGTTGAGAACCAGCTAATGAAACCGTAACCACCACCGTTTACAAAAAGATCATTATCTTCTTCTTCCGTTGGATCCCTCCTTAGCTTCCAATATTTCTGGGTGAATTGTCTATGGCAATGAAAAAGAGGAAGTGTTAGCCACGGACTAACGAGTGAATGTGTGTGAAAAACTAAGTACTGAGCACTTACTTGTAGTACAGCTTCACTTCTTCCATGCTTTTCAAGACATACGAGTGGATTAAGCCCCATTCGGGATTCGTTATCTTGCGCCTCTTCGAGCCTCTAGATGTGCCACCTAGCCCTATGAAGATGCCAAGCTTGGGTACATCATCAGGGTTGGCGGCATTGTAACGAAGGATTGGATTGTGCTGAGTGGGAATGTTTTCATCATAGTACTTTGTCGTGAAGTTTGACACCTCCTTGTTAAGTGTTGCCTCGGCTATGCATGGCTCGATCTTGCATTTGTTGCCTGTTTGCTCACGAAGCTTCTTTGTTTCTCTCTCAGGGCCATACTGCCAACGGGTCTGCACAGTGGACCCCAGTAACGCCTCCTTCGGGAGATGCAAGATCATATGTTGCATCGGATTAAAGAACCCTGGCGGAAGGAGCATCTCTAGCTTGCAAAGCAGCTCGGGTGCCTGTTTATCTAGCTTCTTGACCACTTCACGGTCCAACTCCTTAGCACAAAGCTGGCGGAAGAAATAGCTCAACTCCGCGAGCACTAGCCAAGTCTGCTCGTCGACATAGCCTCGAATCATGATGGGCATTATCCGCTCAAGCCACACGTGATAGTCATGACTCTTGAGCCCATGCACTCGCAACGTCTCCAGGTTTGCTCCTCTCATCCAGTTAGCTGCATACCCATCAGGGAAGAACAAGCAGTCGATGATCCACTGGAATATTTCCCTCCTTTCTGTCCTTGAAGGGCAGAACGGGGCCTTTCGCTTGGTCCATCTGGGTCCTTTGACACCGGGAGTCAAACCTCCGCGGGTGAGCACGCGTGGGCTGAGGCTGAGGGTAGCGCAGGCGGGGGCCACGGTAGGCCATGACGCTTTGGAGAGTCCGGCCGCGCCACCACAGCCGACGGCCGGCCTCATTGAAGTTTGAACGAGGCGGGCTGTCCTCCTCGTGCCTGGCAAGCGCACTCTCACGCCGATTGATGAAGAAGGCGTCCCAAGTCGGGCTGTAGTCGGGATGCCACTGGGGATTCCTCCGCTGCTCTGGCGTGAGCTCAAAGTAGTAGTGGTTCGTGATGGCCATCTGGCGCACCACACCTAGAGGGACAGGAGGGACCGGTACGCCACCGACGCTCAGCATCCAGCCGGTGGGGACGCGGTAGCCCGGCGGGCAGGGGTAGTTTGAGGCGCAAAGCGCCTCCGCCTCCTGGGGGGTTAGAGATATGATGGAAGCCATGGAAGAGAGTGATGTGGTTTGCAGATATGAGTCTAGATGTGATATGTAAATGGAGACCAGGCCTACATATATATAGTGAAAAAATGGCGGGAAGACGGAGGCGGGAAGTGGTGGAAAGCGCGGGAGGCGGGAAGCGGGTGGACGCGCGGGAAGAAAAATGGCGGGAAGACGGAGGCGGGAAGAAAAATGGCGGGAAGACGGAGGCGGGAAGAAAAATGGCGGGAAGTGTTGCCTGTCAAAACCCACCGGCGAGCAGCGACGAGCAACACGAAGAGCCGGGAGGCTCCCATAGCTGCTGGTGGGCCCTGGTCCCTCGGTCAACGGCCCGCAAAACTCCGGCACACGTCCTGGCTGATGCAAGGGCGTGCCACCTGACCTATACGTGATCAGGAAGGTGATAGATTGCTTCGATTGATTTCCTGCATGGCAGACATGTAAACATTAAATACGAGCCTCGATCGGCTCTCAGGTTTCCCTGTGAATCGGCTCAGGTAGCCGATTGTCCCATGGATCTGCATTGGATCTACGATAACATGGGGTTTTGCTTTAACAATACAAGTCAAATCGATCTACGACAGTTTAACGCTTTCACCACATAATTGGAACATCCCACACGTAATTGAGCCTGGTAGATACGAAAGATAATAGAAACTAACCCTAGAGGAGGCCAAAAAACCAACGTAGAATCAATTCCGGGAACAACTCCTCTCGAATCAGCAAACCATATCCTTACGTACTACTGGACCGTTCAACCCGTTTGTGAGGCCTGACCATGCGGATATTAAACTAATCCTTGGAGAACAAGGAACAACTATGACAGATTGAATCGACTGAATAAAGATCAAGCAAGATGCTGCCCTTACACCCAAAATAGGTGCAAAGGCAGCGAGATCTCTAGGGGCAGCATGACTAAGCAAACAGAAACAAAAGCACTGATGCTAGCCCAAACAGATCTATGATAACAGTATTACTCGCCATCAACAAGGCTTCAGTACGAGCAACACCAAACAACACATAAGCAGATGCTGCCTAGATCGCGAGATGCGATCTAGGCAGCACGACGCTTACCTGAAAGAAACCCTCGAAACAAGGGGTGGCGATGCGCCGAGATTGTGTTTGTTGCGAACGTGGTCGTCCTCCTTTCTCAATAACCCTAGGTACATATTTATAGTCCGGAGACTTTCTATCTTTGGAATAAACCTAACAACTCTATCTCTTGTTTAAATCGAAACGTACTCTATCATAATATACAGATACACGGGCAATTAGCCCAAATCCACGCGCAAGGCCGATCCAGCCTCCAAGCCCATCTTGATTACGGCCCACCTCCTTATTTGGCCAAAATGTGGCGATAACACATGCCCCCCTGGTTTTGGCAATAATAATTCCAAAACCACTCTGTTTTTTCTTCATCGGGTCACGCGCCGCAGAGCAGAACCGTCGTATCGCCTCCTCATCATGATGCCTCGCCTTCTCAACTTCTCCGCAATACACGATTTGACAACTCTGGCACCACATTCTCGAAAACCGCTATGGCATTGAACCACCTTCCACTATTCCCCTTATTTAAATCCATCCGAACCATTTGCATCCTCATTCTTCTCCAATAGCCAAAAAATCCTCTTCCTCCACCATGGCCTCCTCTTCTTCCTCCAACACCTCCGGCCTCTCCTTCCAATCCTCCGACTCTGTTAACCGGGAGCCGACGCCGGAGCACCCGCCAATGGCGGCGTACGAAGCTCTCGCCCCACAATGGTGGGACGAGAGAGACTGGGACTTCGCCGCCCAGTCAGAGGACGACGAGTCCCTGACCGACGGCGAGGAGGACTTCCAATTCCTCGTCGACGGGGAACTGGAGGCGGAGAGCGCCGACGACGCCGTGTCCTGGGGCGAGGACATCAGCTCCTCCGATGAGGAGGAAGAAGCAGAGGAGGACACCTCCTCCGACGAGTACCCGCCGGTGAAGCGCTTCCGCGCCGGGTCTAGCGAGGACACCGACGATGACGACGAGGACGAGGAGGCCCCCGCTGACAACTTCAGCAGCAGCGGTGAGGACTACGCCGGCAGCAGCGCCGATGATAGCGAAGACGGCGGCGGCAATGGCAACGGCGACGACGACGACGCCGCCTTTTAGATTAGGAAGTAGTAGTACTAGTAGTAGATCCCCATTTTGTAAGCAATCGGCTTCATTGTAAACAACCATCTTTGGAATCAACAAAGCTTGCTTCTCCCCAATTTGATTTTGCCGATAGTCAAATAGGTCAACGTTCCAAAAGCCGATAGTAACGAATCGGCTTTCACCATACAACGTTTGATACGATCAACCAAGTCAAAGCCCAAAGAGCCGATGGCAACACATCGGCTTTTCCCACAAACGTTGGCAAGGTCAAACTCGGTCGCTTATTTAGACAAGTCTGAGCGGTCACTTTCCAATTTCAACGGTAACCTGCAACCATCTTCAAAAAGGCTAACTCAGACCTCCAATTGCCTCATTGAACAAACCGGGCTCACGGCGACACGAACCCTAGATTCCCCACCGCATAGATCCATCTCCGCCGGCGAATTAGATGGCAGAATCGTCCAGCGCCAACACAGCAGTCTCCGGCCTGAAGGTAATCCTTAACTGTTCCTCGCAAACCGAGCACGGTGCTAGAATTAATAGCAAACACCTGAATTAATGCTTTATCCCATCATTGAAATTTTAGGTTTCAGACATTCTGCTGCCGCATCCTTCTCTCCCCAATTCTCTCTGCCTTGGCCCCCGTACAGAATCTAGTCCTGCCCATCTGATCTCTTGCGAGGCAAACAGAATTCCCTTCGTAAGCCAAAACTTAGATTTAGATTCTTGGGCCGACTGCTTACGAGCCTGGCCTAATCCTCCCGAATATTGGGTTTCTTGGTACAGTAGGGTAGCCAAAACTTACCAATCCCAATGGGAAACCACAGGAATAGCCGATGCCTTGACTTTGTCACTGTCTCCCCTTGAGAAACATGAGAATCTTCTAAAAACCATCGGCTACTTCTGGTCTGATGCTCTGAACTGCTTCATGTTCGGCCATGGCCCCATGACACCAACTCTGTTAGACGTGGTGATGATCACTGGTCTGGACGTCACATCACCCAGCCCCTCTGCTTTTATGCTGCCAAAAGTCCCCTTCAAGCTTTCTTCCAAAACAGATTGCACGAACTGGGGTGCTTATCTTCGAAGCCACATGAAAACTAAGGGCCCTGTCACAGAGAAAGAACACACGGCCTTCCTCAATTTCTGGCTGGAACATTTTATATTCTGTGGCCCTTCCCTTGCTCCAACCAAGAATTATCTTCCCTTGGCCTACGAACTTGCCAGAGGCACTCACCTTGGCATCGGTAAACTGTTCCTTGGAGAAGTCTATCGATATCTCCAGTTGATGTCTGTCAAACTATCCTCCCACATAGCAGTCAAAACAGGAGGTCCTTGGTGGTTTCTTCAACTATGGGCTCAGCTGTACTTTCAAAACCATATCCCAAACTTCCCCCTTTTGGCAAGTTGCACCTTTCCAGATGTCAAAGGGAAGCAGATCCGATGCACCAGCTACGGCCAAGCTCTGTACAGCCTGCCAGGTAGTAAACTGATCCCTCATGAAGCATCCAAGTGGTTCAGCATTTTCTTCCAAGGCCTGGACAATCCTATCTTCTTTCCTTACACGGAGGAATCGGAAAATTTTGAAAATCCAATCTCCTTCAGGCTGGACAACTTTGCCGATGACACTAGCACTCGGCAGCTATTCTCCACCGTGATCCGTCCCTGCTTCCTCCCAGTTGGCATGAGCACCTCCAACAGAATAATCAAACCTGGATACGAGTTCTACCAGCCGGTCGTAGCAGCTCGGCAATTTGGCCTTGGGCAAGTACCTCCTCATTTCTTTCTCCACCACCTCACAGAGAGCAGAGCTGACCTGCCCGATTCTCTCATCAGTCAGAGGTGTTATTCTTTCTTCGATGCTCTGACCATCCCAATTCCTAACAACCTCACCTTCGCTTCATCAACCGATGGTTTTGAGAACTGGTGGTCAATGTGGAAGACTCATGCCTTCAGGAGAGCTCTGGGACCATTGCTGGAACAGCTCGATGCTGAATATGACATCCCCATAGAACAGGTACTGCTACTTGCAAATTTTCAAGTTTTCTTGATGCAGCTCACGACGATTCTTTCAATATCCTGCTCTGTCTCCTTGCAGCAACAAGATGGTCCAGAACCTACCAACGAGGATGGCTCCCCCTTCGAATTCCTCCCACCTGCTCCTGTGGCCCTTTTCTACAAAAACTCGCCACCTTTGAAACAGGTCGTGATGCAGAACCAGCCGATATCACCAAAATCGGCTTCCAAGAGCCAAGCAACTTCCGGGTCAGCTGCCTCCCGAATTCCAACTAAAACAAGAACGGCGGTGAGGAAGATAGTGGCCAAGAAACTTTTGAGACGCCGGAGCCCTTCTCCAGAGAGCTCGCACGTACGCTGATTCATGCCTTGGTTGATCTCATTTATCTTTGTAAACGTGCTCGTGCTTACCAACTCTCCCTTTCTTACAGGTCTCCATCGAAGACACCTCCAGCGAGGAAACACAACTTAATCGAGGAGATTCGAGCTCAGCAGATTCGGAGAGAACCACCACACCGAGCCAGCCAGATGTGCCACCATCGGCTTCCAGGAAAAGGCCTGTTCCTGAACCTGTTGCCCCCCGAGCATCAGTTGAGGCGGGGCAAGCTGTGAGCCCCAAGAGGGCTCGCAAGGGACTGCAAACTTCTTCTTCGAGCCAGGAGGCTTCGAAAGTAATTATCCCCCATACTCTTACCACTCCTTTTTATGCCGATTCATTGCTATTCACATCGGCTAAGCACCTTTCATGCAGACGAAGGACACTCCTAGTGGGAAAGTCGAGGAAGTGCCGATGTCTTCCGCAAGCCTGGATCTAGTAATCCCTGAAGGTGTAGATGAAACGGTTGCCAATCTGGCCAAGCCCTCAGCAACAACACACGAGCCGATTGTCTCGCCGTCGGCTTTCCCCCTGATCTCAGGAGAGGTATGTTCGCTTCTTTCGACTCATCCTTCCCTGTTTGACGCATACTGACGCCACTTCTGCCTGCCAGGGTTGTGATATCTCAGGCTTGCTGACGTTTGACCCTGAATCCATCGAACCAGCTCCCTCTGCCGCCAACGATGAACCACGAGCAAGCGCTGTTCTACCTCAATTCCAGCGTCTCAAAGCCTTGCTGTCCTCCCCAATCGAGAGGTTGGTCGAGGGTTCTGAAGAGGTGAAGAGTATTCTTGACAAAATCAAGGACCAACTCCCGGTAGCATTGCAGGTGAAGCTTTGGCCAGTTGTGACTCTGTCTTTCTACGGGTCAAGGGTGAAGTTGGCTCGTGAGAGGATCAATCTACGCCACGCCCAACTCCCACTGAAGGCCGATATTGCAGCCAAATGTCAGCGGCTCAATGAGAAAAAGGCGTCTCTGGATGCCAAAACTGACACCTCTGTCAGCACCGCCGAGCTTGCATCCTTAAAAAAGGAATTGGAAGACCTTGAAGAGAAGGTCCGGGCGACTAAAAAGCTCATTCATGACAAGGAAGCATTCATCGCCCGCTCCCAAGACGAAGCAGAAGGCCTCAAAGCTCAACTGAAAACTGATCTGGCAGAAATACGTGCCCTGAGCAAGCAGCTAGTGACGGGCAAGGACGATGATGACGTAGCCGAGATCGCCGAAGTGGATCGTGTCCGTGCTGACGCCCTTCGTGCCTTCGAGGCATTCCTTCAGTAGCCATGTAACCTGACACCTGCTCGTTTTTTTTTAATTGGCCGATTTCATGTATCGGCCCCCATGTTTCACTGGATATATTTTTTACTGGCCGATTTCATGTATCGGCCCCCATATTTCACTGAATATATATATATTTTTTTTTACTGGCCAATTTCATGTATCGGCCCCCATGTTTCACTGGATATATTTTTTACTGGCCGATTTCATGTATCGGCCCCCATATTTCACTGAATATATATTTTTTTTTACTGGCCGATTTCATGTATCGGCCCCCATATTTCACTGTCCATCATCCCACATGCTTGGGAAATATTTCTTGAGATGCTGACCGTTAACAGCCACTGGGAATTTCACACCGTCCAGCTCCTCAAGCATGTACGCGTTGCCCCTTAAAACTTGGTCGACCCTGTATGGCCCGTGCCAATTTGGAGACCATTTACCGTATGCTGCATCCTTAGTTCCCAATGGCAATACAGCTTCCCATACCAGATCCCCAACGTGGAACTCCTTTGGTCTCACCTTCTTATTATATGCACGAGCTACCTTGGCTTTGTTCTCTTTAATTTTCTCAAGCGACCACAGCCTAAGTTCAGTTAAATCCTCAACACTGTCACTCATCAGGGCTGCATATTCTTCAGTTGTTAGATCGTTCTGAAAAGTGACACGTCTCGATCCAGCCGTAATCTCCCATGGCAATACGGCTTCTTGTCCATAGACTAGATGGTATGGCGAGGTTTTTATCGCTCCATGACATGACATGCGATAAGCCCACAAAGCTTCTGACAAAACCTCGTGCCAACGCCTAGGGTGCTCATCGATTTTTCTCTTGATCAGCTTGATAAGGCTCTGATTGGACGCTTCAGCTTGCCCATTTGCTTGAGCATAGTATGGAGATGATCGGATCAGCTTAACTCCCGCGTCCTCGCAGAACTCTCTGAACTCGTGAGAAATGAAGACCGAACCTCCATCGGTCGTGATAGTTTGGGGAATCCTGAATCTATGAATGACATGTTCTTTCACGAAATTGATAACATCCTTCGAGTTTACTGACTTCATAGGGACGGCTTCCACCCATTTAGTGAAATAATCCGTAATGGCCAAAATCCACATGTGGCCTTTGCTTGATGGAGGGTTGATCTTGCCAATCATATCCATGCCCCAACCTCGGAATGGCCAAGGCTTGATGATGGGGTTCATCGCTGATGCAGGTACCATCTGAATCTTCCCGAATTTCTGACATGCTTGACACCCTTTATAGTACTTAAAACAGTCCTCAAGCATGGTGGGCCAATAAAACCCTGATCGCCTGATCAACCATTTCATCTTGTGAGCCGATTGGTGAGTTCCACAGGCGCCTTCGTGTACCTCGTGTAGAAGCCGATTTGCCTCGGCTGGCCCCAGACATTTGAGCAGTAACCCTTCCAAAGTCCTGTAGAACATGTCATCCCCAATAAGCACATACTTCATGGCCTTGTACCTTATCCGTTTAGGTGCCCCCTGAGCCGAATCTTTCAAGTAATTGAAGATATCGGCTCTCCAGTCGTCCGCCTCCAGGAACTGTACCTGAACATCAGTTCCATCTGCTATGTCTTTGTAGCCTGAAGCCATCTGTGCAAGATCATTCGCCTCGGTATTCTGCGACCGCGGGATCCAGTTAAAGTTTAGATACCTGAACTGTGCCATCAGCTCACGGCATTGCAACCATAATGGGAAGAGTGACTCGCTCTCACACTTGTATTCGTCCGTGAGTTGGGAAATCACCAATTTGGAGTCTCCAAAAAGTTCCGCTGCTTCTGCTCCGGCTTCAATGAGCAACTCCATTCCCTTGCGTATTGCCTCATACTCAGCGACATTGTTGGTGCAAGGGGTAGATAGCCTGATGGAGAAGGAATATGTTGCCCCCCGGGGCGACACGAGTAGAATGCCGATGCCGCAACCATCATCACAAGCCGATCCATCGAAAAACATAGCCCATGCACGTACAGACAGTGCTGCTATATCAGTGTTGATTCGTTCAGCAATGAGATCGGCCAACGCTTGTCCCTTAACCGCTTTGGCGGGTTGATACCGGATATCAAATTCCGATAATGCAAACATCCATTTGCCGAGTCGGCCTTTCAACACAGGGGCCGACAGCATATGTTTTATGACATCTGATTTGCATATGATGATAATCTCTGCTGACAGCAAGATGTGTCGCAGCTTGGTGCAGGTGAAAAATAGGCAGAGGCATAACTTCTCGATCTCAGGATATCTCGTCTCTGCATCCAGCATCCTTCTGCTGATGTAAAACACAACTCGCTCCAGACCATCATAAACTTGTACCACCACCGAGGCGATGGACGTGTCAGCCACCGACAAGTAAATGTAGAACGGCCTATCCTGCTGCGGTGGAACCAACACTGGCGGCTTCGTTAGATATTCTTTGATCTCGTCGAAGGCTCGTTGTTGTTCTGTCCCCCAGCGGAACTCCTCGTCAGATTTAATTTTCACCAGTCCCATGAACGGCTCTATTCTTCCTGACAGATTGGAGATGAACCTTCTGACGAAGTTGATCTTGCCGATGAGACACTGCAGTTCTTTCTTCGTGGTAGGTGGCTTCATTGTTCGCACTGCCTCCTGACTTTTCAGGCCGATCTCAATTCCGCGTTCATGGACCAAGAAACCCAAGAACTGACCGGCCGTCACACCGAAGGCACACTTCTTTGGATTCATCCGTAGTCCGAATTTTCTGGTTCGGTCCAGGACGCGTCGCAGATCGTCCAAGTGTCCTTGTACTGAAGCAGACTTGACTACCACGTCATCGATATAAATCTCCACCAGCTTGCCGATCAGATCATGGAAAATGTAATTCATGGCTCTTTGGTATGTGGCGCCGGCATTCTTCAGTCCAAATGTCATGACTACATATTCGAACAACCCCACCGAACCTGGGACTCTGAACGCAGTCTTGTGTATATCTTCTGGAGCCATAAAAATTTGATTGTAACCGGCATTGCCATCCATAAAGCTCAAGACCTTATGACCAGCAGCTGCGTTGATCAATGTCTCTGCTACCGGCATCGGATACTCATCCTTTGGAGTGGCTCTATTGAGATCCCGAAAATCTATGGCAACACGCCATCGGCCATCCTTTTTCTCTACAGGTACGATACTAGAAATCCACTCAGCATACCTGCATGGCCTGATGAACCCAGCTTTCAACATTTTCTCGATCTCTTTCTTGACTTCCTCTAAAATTTCGGCCTTCATCTGTCGTGCTCGCTGCTGGAATGGCCGAAACCCATTTTTAAGCGGGAGCCGATGCTCAATGATGCTCCTGTCTAACCCGGGCATCTCCGTATAGTCCCAGGCAAAGCAATCTGGATATTCTTTCAACAAAGCTATCATCGGACCCCGCAGATTCGGATCTAACTTTTTGCTGATAAATGTCGGTCGTGGCTTATCCCCAGGACCGATGTCAATCTCCTCTAGCTCATCAGCGGATGTAAACCCATACCCCAGCTTTCCGTCACCTGCTAAATCGATGCTGAACACCGGCCAAAAGTTTGGTGAGGATAACAAAGATAATTTGGGCCGATTGCCGGAATCGGCCCCCTTTTTGATTGCATTACTCAAGGAAGGTTTACAACTTATTTGTGCTCTACAATGGTAGGGAATCTCCCTACTACGACTACATGACATGCTTGTCGTAAGATCACTGCTTTTTATTTTTTGTGGCCGATCGCAGGGATCGGCCTTACCACGCACAATCGTGGGCTTTACTACTCTGTCAGGCCAGTGGATAAGACCAGCCTCACCCCGTTTTTTGTAGCTTCAATGCGCTCACAGCCGTCTAGACTGACTCCAGAGATCGGCTCTTGGTCTTCTGCGTCCCAAATGTTCATGCCAGCTAATGAGATCTCGATCGAATCATCTGCATGAATGACCTCCACTTCATCTCCATCCCACTGTATCAGGCATTGGTGCATCGTGGATGGAATGCAGCAGTTAGCGTGAATCCAATCCCTTCCCAGCAAGACGGCGTAGGTGCTTTTACTGTCAACAATGAAGAACGACGTAGGGATGGTTTTTCTACCCACGGTCAGATCCACGTTCAGAACGCCTTGCGTTTCTGAAGCTTGGCCGTTGAAGTCGCTTAACGTGACGTTGGTTTTGATCAGATCTGCAGTGGAGTGTCCCAAACGCCGCAGCATGGAGTATGGCATTATATTGACTGCCGCTCCGGTGTCAACCAACATCTTGCGGACAGGCTGCCCATTGATATAACCTCTCAGGTACAGGGCTTTCAGATGTTTGTAGCTCTTCTCCTGTGGCTTTTCAAAGATGACCGGCCGTGGGCCACAGTCAAACTGTGCCACTGGTAGTTCTTCGGTTCCTGGAGCGCAAAACTCTGACGGAAGTATGAACACCATGTTTGTGTCAGCCGATGTCTTCGCATCGGCTTTTACTGGTTTGGGGCGCCACTCTTTCCTTTTTGGACGGGCCTCCGTCTCCAAGGTTTGCTGAATTTTCACGGCCAGATCAGGCCGGGCTTTCCTTAAAGTGTGGAGGTACTGCGCTTCGGCTTCCTCCAAGCTACGTAGCCGCTGAACTCTACGCTTTTGGGAGTGTCTGAGTCCATCGGGACACCACCTTGGCCGGTGATATCTATCTTCTTCTTCATCCTCTGACTCCTCGAGATCTTTTGCTCGAGATGACTCCCCTTGTCCGTTCTGAGGCCGGAGAGGCCCTAGACGCTTAAACACTGAAACTGGACCTGTGTCATCCTTCTGCTGTCCACATTCCGGGCAGTTGTCGACTGTAGGCAATCGGCTCATTCCCGCATCCCAACAGTACTTGAAGAAAGGACAATCCCAATGTTTATCCACGCCTTCCTTTTCCTTTGACCTTCCCCTAGCGCGGTGCTCATATCTTTCATCATATCTATCATGCCGACGGTATCTCCCATCGTATGCGTCGGTCCGACGATCTCCTTCATCATCACTGTCGTACTGCCGACGTCGGTCATACTGACGCTCATACTTGTTAAGGAGATGCGTGGAGTGTGGCTTCTGATATCGCACGCTTTTCACTTGTTCCTCGGTTATATACCGCCTATCACCATAACGGGGCCGGTCGCGTGGACCGGCCTCTTCCTTTCCTTTGCCCCGGGAGTGGCCGCTTTCCTCCTTATACTTGGCATGGTGGTACACAGGCCCTGCCATGTTAATATCGAACGAGAAATCTAGCTGACGCCTCGTGGAGTGGCTGTGCTCTACCATGTTGATGCCAGGAAACGGGTTTGTGTCTACTTTCATGGCGAACTGCCCAAGGATCAGACGGCCCTGTTCTATCGCCGTTTGGATCTGCCGACGTAGCTCCTTGCAATCATTGGTGGTGTGGGTGAACGAGTGATGCCACTTGCAGTATGATCTCCCGTTCATCTCTTGCGCCGTAGGGATTTTATGGCCTTCGGGTAACTTCAGCTGCTTTTCCTTCAGCAGTAAATCGAATATCTGCTCAGCTTTGCCTACATCGAAGTCGAACCCTTTTGCAGGCCCTTGCTGTTTCACCCATTTGCAGGACACAGGATCTGCTCCCCGAGCCCATTCAGCCACGGCTATCTCCTGGTCTTCTGCAAGATCCTCTTCTTCTGTATCGACCAGGCCTATCGGACGTTTGAACTTGTCTTGGTACAACTCAGGGTGGCGCTGCTCATACATTGTCAGTTTCTGGACCATGTGCGCCAGTGAATTGTATTCTACTTGGAAAGCCAGATCCTTGATCGGGGCTGAGAGACCCAACACGGCCAGCTCGACTGCTTCTTTCTCAGTTAAACGAGCCGAATAACATCGGTTCTTGACAGTCCTGAAACGCTGAATATACTCAGCTACCGTTTCTCCCCGCTTCTGCCGCACCTGTGCCAGATCGGCAATGCCAGCCTCGGTAGCTTCTGAATGATACTGAATATGGAACTGTTCTTCCAGCTGCTTCCAGGTCCGGATCGAATCTGGTGGCAACGAGGTGTACCACCCAAAAGCTGGTCCCGTCAGAGATTGCGCAAAGAACCTTACGCGTAACTGATCCGATGCTGAAATCATGCCTAACTGTGCCAAATATCGGCTCACGTGCTCGATCGAGCTAGACCCTTCTGAACCATTAAATTTTGAGAACTCAGGGAGCCGATACTTGGGTGGAAGCGGAATCAGATCATACTCGTTGGGGTACGGCTTGGAATAGCCGATTGTTCTCCTCTTCGGCACGAAGCCGAACTGGTCTCTCAAGATGGTACTGATTTGCTCCACCGTTTGAGCTGCAGGGGCTAAATTCTCATGACTCGTTCCGGTGGCATACTTAGCTAGCCACGCCTGTTTATCAGCGTCCATCCCGGACATCCCTGCTCCCGAAATCCCTACTCCAGAAACACCTGCCCCAGAAATCCCTGCGGTTGCAATCTGGTTCGTGCGCGTCAGGCTGTTGCAGTCCGGCACGTATGTGCACACATATCCATGTGGGATTTCTTTAGGTGGCTCAGACAGGAATTGGTAATCGCCAGGATCACCTCCAATCTTGTAGACGACGTACGCCGGTGACCCCGGTGGCTCCGGAGCTGCAAGCGTGAATGGTAGCTGTGGCCTGGTCTGGAGCGGTCTTTCTCCCTGGTGAGTCCCTAGGGTAGGCCCCGACGGAGAGTACTGATGTTTCATGATCTCCTGAACCACGCGAACCGCGACGCGCTCGAAAGCGTTCACCAGGCTCTCAGAATGGCGGTGAAGAGAATGAGCCACCATGTAATTGACTTCCTGTCGCAGAGCTCTGGTGCGATCCTCTGAAGGAACAGACAGATCCACCTCATCGAGAGCGCCTTCGGGTGAGAACCCTTTCCACCTGATGCCATGCTTACGGGTCCTTTCAAAAGAGCCGATGAGATCGGCTTCGAAGAGAGCTTTGATATCATCATACCTCTTCTTGTGCTCATCAGACAAATCGTCGTACGTGATTGGTCTGTCCCCCATCGCAGCGTCAGATGTTGATGCAGATGTTGTTGAGTGTCCCACCGGGCGTGCCAGAATGTGTTGCCTGTCAAAACCCACCGGCGAGCAGCGACGAGCAACACGAAGAGCCGGGAGGCTCCCAGAGCTGCTGGTGGGCCCTGGTCCCTCGGTCAACGGCCCGCAAAACTCCGGCACACGTCCTGGCTGATGCAAGGGCGTGCCACCTGACCTATACCTGATCAGGAAGGTGATGGATTGCTTCGATTGGTTTCCTGCATGGCAGACATGTAAACATTAAATACGAGCCTCGATCGGCTCTCAGGTTTCCCTGTGAATCGGCTCAGGTAGCCGATTGTCCCATGGATCTGCATTGGATCTACGATAACATGGGGTTTTGCTTTATCAATACAAGTCAAATCGATCTACGACAGTTTAACGCTTTCACCACATAATTGGAACATCCCACACGTAATTGAGCCTGGTAGATACGAAAGATAACAGAAACTAACCCTAGAGGAGGCCAAAAAACCAACGTAGAGTCAATTCCCGGAACAACTCCTCTCGAATTAGCAAACCATATCCTTACGTACTACTGGACCGTTCAACCCGTTTGTGAGGCCTGACCATGCGGATATTAAACTAATCCTTGGAGAACAAGGAACAACTATGACAGATTGAATCGACTGAATAAAGATCAAGCAAGATGCTGCCCTTACACCCAAAATAGGTGCAAAGGCAGCGAGATCTCTAGGGGCAGCATGACTAAGCAAACAGAAACAAAAGCACTGATGCTAGCCCAAACAGATCTATGATAACAGTATTACTCGCCATCAACAAGGCTTCAGTACGAGCAACACCAAATAACACATAAGCAGATGCTGCCTAGATCGCGAGATGCGATCTAGGCAGCACGACGCTTACCTGAAAGAAACCCTCGAAACAAGGGGTGGCGATGCGCCGAGATTGTGTTTGTTGCGAACGTGGTCGTCCTCCTTTCTCAATAACCCTAGGTACATATTTATAGTCCGGAGACTTTCTATCTTTGGAATAAACCTAACAACTCTATCTCTTGTTTAAACCGAAACGTACTCTATCATAATATACAGATACACGGGCAATTAGCCCAAATCCACGCGCAAGGCCGATCCAGCCTCCAAGCCCATCTTGATTACGGCCCACCTCCTTATTTGGCCAAAATGTGGCGATAACAGGAAGACAGAGGCGGGAAGCGGTGGAAAGTTGTCGGCTAGTGGGCGAAAGAAAATTAGCAGACCAGTGTTTCAGGGGGGGGGAATGTATGCCTCCGGAATCCCTCGAAAACTTGCTTGGGAACCTACGATATATATATGGGTGAAATATACGTGTACATGGATACTCGGTGCAATAAATGTGAAGAACGAACATAGATACTCAATAAATATGCAGAAAAAAATAAGAAAACAAGAAAATAAAGGTTTTGCCGTGTGCCTCCATCTAAAGCACACGGCAAACGTTTTCCTATGCCGTGTGCCCTTCTGTAGAGATCACGGCAAATGCTGTCCGTTAGGCCGCCGTCAGAAACCAACAGTTTGCCGTGTGCTGTGGTTTGCCGTGCGCTTTAAGCGTATTTCACCGTGTGCCTTGCTTTGCCGTGAGTCTCTGCTGCAGTCTGCCGTGGGCTTTTGGTTCGCCGTGTGCTGTGATGAGCTGTGCCGTGTCGTCGAGTTTTGCCGTGGGCTGGATGTGTCTGCGCACGGCAAAAGTTTCTCTGCCGTGCGTCTGCTCACGGCATAGGTGAAACGCACGGAAGAGGCTGCTTTTCCGGTAGTGATTGTTCTGAATATATAGATTCTTCTTTTCAGACGCGTGGACAATTTCGTAGTCATGAACATATGACTTTAAATTCACGGATATTTTCAAATTATTATCTTTAAACGACAGTATTAAGTTTGGCACGGAATATATTTACACAGCTTATTTTGTTAGTAGGAAGATTTTTCTCATATATATCAAAGAAAATGTTCACCCAGTAATAATGAAAAAAATCTCTAAGCCCCTACGAAAACTTTCACAACCAGGTAGAATATTTTATCGTAGGATTCTAAAGAGATATTTATGTACTACTCCGTCCCAAATTAGTTGTTTCAATTTTGTCTAAAACAATATAGGTTCAAGTGTTGGACACACCCGACAAAAGCTTCATCAAGATATGCTGAACGAAAAACGTAGCACGGGCATTATGTCTTCGATGGTATGGTTTGACAATAGCAATTCCCCGACCAGAACTCTTCCCGTATGATCTCCTCGTAGAAGAACTGTCCTGTTGCAGCACGGTAATGCTACACCTACGGGAGAGTTACGGAAAGTTACGGGCTGACAAGGCCGGGATCCGACGTGGACATGGAGGCTCAAGGAAAGAAAAAACAAGCAGGACGTGCCGCTAATTGTGCAAGGAAAATCTCAAGCTGCCTTTTACGTTTTGCCCTTCGTTGAGATCGATCGCCCCGAGCTGCCTCCATCGCGCCGTCATGAGCGGCCGGACGGGTATACCTAGCGCACCATCTTCCAGCCCCTGCCCATAGGTAGACTTCGCCGTTGTGCGCCTGGCCGAGCTGCTCGCCAATGCCGGACGTCCCGCTGATTATGTGAAAACAGGAAACTGCGCCGTAAGTTTTTCGCCTGGTTTAGATCGGGGAGAACGGAGCTTGCTGCTGCGGTCGTGAACGCCATGCGCCATGCCCCAGGTAGCTCACTGTTTTCCTTAAACTGCAGCTAGACGTCGCCGTCGTGCCGCCGACCGAGGTGCTGATCATCGACGGACTAAAGTATATTCAAGCAGGTCGAAGTTCTAAGCTTCAAGCAAGTTTATCGTCGTCCAGCTTGATCGTTGTTGAAAATTAGAAGATGTGATATCAACATATAGTTTCATGCGTATTGCTTATTTCTATGTAGCATACGACAGACTAGTAATCATATCACTAATGTTAAATTTCTTCATGTAAAATCCTTCGTACTGTCATGTAATCTCATATACTAATAGAGAAGAAACCTGATTGTTAAATACTTTGTGATTTGTAGGAATGGATGAACAAACTCATAGTGTTCAAGAATCGACTGACATATCTATTTCTAGCAATGACGATGGCATCGAATAAGAAAATAAAAGCAATGTGGAACTTAAAAATAACCACGGTGAAGCTCAAGAAGATGTACTACTTGAAGTTCAACAAAGCTCTGCTGCTAAGGCCAGATCCCCACACTTACATTTTGATGAAACTGGAGGGCTCGGCTATACGATGGATCAAAGTTAGACACAATTTTGTAATTTAAAGATGTTGGACGTTGTCTTTTTTATGCATTGGACAACTTAATGTAATAGCCATCAGTGTCTATTTGACATTGTAAAGATACAATGTCAGTTCAACATTAAGAATTAGTGTCACCATTTTACTTCTCTTGATGCAAACTCGGTCAAAAGCTATTTGCTTGTTGTTCAACAATGTATTCTAATGCTTCTTGTTCAGCCAGAAAGATAATATGCTTCGCTTTAATTTATGAGTGAAGAAATTGCTTTCTACAATATTAGCTTGCAAGTTACAGCCTCTGTAGTATTACCAAATAATTTCGTTATATTCTACCAATGTCAGTTAGTTCATTGTTTTGGTAAAACTACTGGTACACTGAACCATTGTTACATACTCTAGGTAATCTAAGCTATAACCTTTACATAGTGATGTCCAGGAAACGATTTTGAAGGTTACAAAGCTCTGCAGCTGATTTGAGATCCTAAAGGTCCAAGTGACTAGCATTGGTCTTTCAGGCTGAATCATAAGTACATTATCCCACATTTGCCAATCAAGATATCAGAATGCAAATTTACCAATCAAATAAGTTCTTATTCATGATCAGAATATACAAGTATATCACATTATGCATCAGAACAAATCTAACAACTACAGCATTTGACAATAATTTCTTATACATTTTACAACCAAAATCCACAAGAGTGAGACTAATAGCTGCTGCTTCCAAAGAGGATCCGTTGTTGCTGCATCCAAAAGCCAGACAGTTGAAACCACGATTTCGGGAAGGGCGAGCTCGCCGGGCCAATCCTAGAGGAGAGCTCGCCGTGGCCTCTAATGGAGGGGAGCTCTCCACTTCCTCGCTGCACCCTCCCATGGAGGGAAGCTCTCCGCGTCCTCGCTGCGCCTTCCCATGGAGGGATCTCGCCGCGCCATCACAAGGAGGCAGCTCACCGCGCCATCCCTTGGAGGGACCTCGCCGCTCCCTCCCATGAGGTGAGCTCTCCGCGCCTCGCTGCGCCATCCCACAGAGGGAGCTTGCCGTGCTCCTTCCGAATCAGCCGGCGGTGCAGCCGATGAGAAGGTCTGAGAGATGGGATGGGGAAAGAGAATGGAGAAACACTGAACCGTGGGTTTCTTTTTGAGAAAGAAAAATTCACAGAGGGTTTCGTGGGGCTGCCGAGTTAATCCACGCAGCGTTTCACTTCCACGTCTTCGCTTTGTCAGCGCGTAAATCATTCCGTAAGATGTTTAGTCCGTAGATGTAGCATTACCGGTTGCAGCACGACAGGACTCCAAGCTATCCGGCCGTGGTTTCCAAATACACCACGACCGACCGCCCACCGTGGATTTTAAGTTCATATAACCTGGCGATTCAAGTCGCGATCCCCTCGTCGCCGACTTGTAAGCCTAAGCCAAATCCACGCGCCACAGCTCCGCTTCCGATCGGAGCCGATGTCGTCGCTAGCGCTCTTCCTTGATGACCTCCACGTTACGGCCGAGAATATGCTCCACGCCGCCATTAGCGGCACCTGCTTCTACTTCGTCAAGGGTGTTCACAGCAGCTCCTCCGAAGGCTGCCCCCTGGCCGGCGGCGTCGAGGCGGCCGTCGCCAATGTTGGAAAATTAGGTACAATTTCCATTATTAATTTTAGAATATTAAGCATGACAACAGTAGCTACTACCACAAGTAATTCGAACATACTAGATGTACTAAACAGCAAGATGAACGAAAACAAGTAGTAGCGAAACATGTACTCGCAGAATATGATAAACAGATAAACTGCAGTAGACCGCACGTACCGCTCGTTTGCAGATGTAGTCGTTGCAGTAACGTTGTTGATGACAACGTTGGAAAAGACCGGTCGATGCAGACGGCGATGAAGACGGCGGTAGGCTGCACCGCCCGACTTGCAAGGAAGACAACCCGTGATGAAGAGCTTGAGCAGTCGCGCAGAGCGCTTCCCAAAAACCTAATTCGCCCTCTCCCGTACAGGATCGCAAAGGCGAGTGGTTCCGGAGATCTGCTCTCCCGTTCGCCGGTGCACGCCGGCGCTCGGGATGAAGTAGACTACGGAGGCGGCGCAAGTAGCGAGAGGTGGCAAAACCCTAGATCGGTTTCAGGTTGTGTACGGCGTGTAGCCGGGCAAGAGTTTATATAGGCGCGGGCGCACAGCGGAGAAACCCTAGGCAACGTGGGCCACGCCCACGTCGCACGTCCGAGTCGGTTACAGCAGCCCACGATTCGGGAGCGACCCGAACCGGCTAGCTGTGACGCGTCCGTCAAGGACTCGGTCAAACATTCGGTTTTCCTGTGCAGCAAAAAGATAAGCTCGGCTCCGAGGCTCAATTCCGCAAACCGCGGCGCGCGCGCGCGCGCGTCGTGACGTGTCGAGACGAGCGAGCGAGGAGGAGGAGGAGGAGCGCGCGTGTGGCACTTCTCTTCTCACTCACTTACCAAGTGGTGCAACACCCCACCTTATATGTTGGTCTACATCTCTCCCAATTTTCCATGTGGGACTAAACTTAGCTCCCACCCCTTGCCTTTGTGCAGCCAAAAACTTGGGCTGCATTCCAAATGGGCTCACACACATGGGCTTTGAGATTTCTAGGAATTTCTGAAATCCATTATGGGCTCATATGAAAAGGCCCAATATTTCAACAATCCCCCACCAGATCTCAAATGCCCATTTAGAGATTTGCCAAACCTCACTACTTGTTTATATACCAGTGTTTCAGCAAAGACTGTTAAGTTGAACTTCCGCCTAGAACCTTAAGCTACGTCTATCAGCAACTTGAACAATGGACTACGCCTTGAATTGCAAGTTTTGTGCGTCAAGATTTCACTCAAAGTCATAACCAGTACATGGCTGCCAGTAGCCTACCCCGCGGGTTGGAGCATATGCGTCGTACTCCATGGTCTCTTCATGAGTTTACTAGAGATCACCCAAATCTCATAGACTGCGACGTTTAACAGTCGGACTCATATAGGTGTGTTCTTTCAAGAATGCTCTGTAGGACAGCATCTTTGCTAATCATAGCCAATAGAAACACATTAAGGCATGTTGCCAACCTGCCTTACAGATTTTGAGAGTTTTGCATCTTCACATAGAGAGGGTTACAGAATACTCTACTCAGTTAAACCACTAGCTTGTTTTCCCAGGTTCTAATTCACGGGATCTCCGATCACAAAGGTTGGGTTACCGCTATGGCATAACATCTATGGGTCTCAAACCCATCTCCCTCGATGCACTATCTATCACATTGCGTGATAGCCCCTTAGTAAAGGGATCTGCCAGGTTTTTGTCTATTTGAATATACGTAACAGTTATTACTCCGGAGTTTCGCAATTTCCTGACAGACTTCAAACGTCTTTTAACGTGTCTTGATGACTTCGCGTTATCCTTAGAATTGTTCACTTTGACAATAACTGTTTGGTTGTCACAATTCAAGAGGATGGCTGGCACAGGTTTTTCAACCACCGGCAAGTCCATCAAGAGCTCACGCAGCCATTCTGACTCTACAGTGGCTGTGTCTAAAGCAGTAAGTTCTGTTTCCATAGTTGACCTCGTCAATATAGTTTGCCTACATGATCTCCATGATACGGCGCCACCTCCAAAGGTAAACACATACCCACTAGTGGCTTTGATATCATCTACATCAGAGATCCAATTTGCGTCACTATATCCTTCAAGCACAGCAGGGTGCCCTGAATAGTGAATCTCGTAACTCATTGTACCACATAGATAGCGCATGACCCTTTCAAGTGCATGCCAATGATCAATACCCGGGTTTGACATGAACCTACTCAACTTGCTCACAGCAAAAGAGATGTCAGGTCTTGTCACGCTCGCTAAGTACATGAGTGAACCAATGATCTGAGAATATCTCAGTTGATCTGTTGGTTCGTTCTTGTTCTTACGCAATATCACATTGGGATCATAAGGTGTTGGAGAAGACTTGCCATCAATAAAGCCAAACTGGCTCAAGATCTTCTCAACATAGTGGGATTGCGATAAAGTAATCCCACTCTCATTCTTATTCAGCTTGATGTTCAGGATCACATCAGCTTCTCCCAGATCTTTCATATCAAAGCACTTTGACAAGAAAGACTTGACCTCATGTATTACTTTCATGTTTGTACCAAAGATGAGAATATCATCAACGTACAAACACAATATAACACCTTCGCCCCCACCATGGCGATAGTATACGCACTTGTCAGCCTCATTAACGACAAAGCCAACAGAAGTTAAAGTTCTGTCAAACTTCTCATGCCATTGCTTAGGTGCTTGTTTCAGGCTATATAAAGATTTTAGCAACTTGCACACCTTTGTCTCTTCACCTTTTACCACAAATCCATCAGGCTGATCCATATAGATTTCCTCTTCCAACTCTCCATTAAGGAAAGCTGTCTTTACGTCCATTTGATGAACGATAAGACCATAAGAGGCAGCCATGGAAAGTAGTACTCGAATGGTGGTTAGTCTAGCGACTGGTGAATAGGTGTCGAAGTAATCTTCGCCTTCTTTCTGTGTGTAGCCTTTCGCTACAAGTCTCGCCTTGTACTTCTCAATAGTACCATCATGCCTTAGCTTCTTCTTGAACACCCACTTGCAGCCCACAGGCTTACAGCCATGGGGGCGCTCTGATAATTCCCATGTTCCATTAGAAAGAATCGAGTCCATCTCATTTTGGACAGCTTATTTCCAATCATCTGCATCTGGTGATGCATATGCCTCAGCAATGGACTTGGGAGTATCATCCACAAGGTACAAAATGAAATCATCACCGAAAGACTTTGTAGTCCTCCATCTCTTGCTCCTTGTAGGAGCTTCATTGTCATCCTTCTCATGAACGTTCTCAAAAACGTTCTCATGTGGTTGCTCAAAATAATCATTAGATGCACTAGATTCAGGAATTATCTCAGAAGAAAATCTAGCAGTGCTATGCATATCTTTCATAGGAAACATATTCTCAAAAAATGTTGCATCACGAGATTCCATTATAGTGTCAACATGCATATCAGGTACCTCAGATTTAACTACTAAAAATCTATAGCCAATGCTCCGCTGAGCATAACCTAGAAAGATGCAATCCACAGTCTTTGGTCCGAGTTTGCGTTTCTTTGGGATGGGAATGTTGACCTTCGCCAAGCATCCCCAAGTGCGCAAATACGAAAGTGATGGCTTTCTCCCAACCCACTCCTCATAAGGGGTTTTATCTTTATTCTTGTTAGGAACTCTATTCAAGACATGACATGCAGTCAACAAAGCCTCCCCCCACCATGCCTTTGATAAACCAGCAGTGTCGAGCATGGAATTCACCAAGTCAGACAGAGTGTGGTTTTTCCTCTCGGCCACCCCATTAGATTGGGGCGAGTAGGGAGGCGTCCTCTCATGAATAATACCGTGTTCCTCACAGAATTCGTCAAAGATTTTAGGAAAATACTCTCCACCACGATCCGACCTCAGACGCTTGATCTTTCTCTCTAGTTGATTTTCAACTTCGGCCTTATAAATTTTAAAGTAGTCTAAAGCTTCATCTTTAGTTCGCAACAAGTAAACATAGCAAAATCTAGTCGCATCATCAATCAATGTCATGAAATATCTCTTTTCACCTTTTGTCAACACACCATTCATCTCGCATAGATCAGAATGTATGAGTTCTAGAGGTGCCAAGTTTCTCTCCTCGGCCGCCGTATGAGGCTTACGAGGTTGCTTCGATTGCACACAACTATGGCACTTAGAACCTTTGGCAATAGTGAATTTCGGAATTAAACTCATGCTGGATAACCGAGACATCAAACCAAAATTAATGTGACATAAACGAGAATGCCAAACACTGGTATCATCATTAACACCGCCACAAATATGGTTCACGGATTTATTACAGAAATCAGAAAGTGAAAAGCGGAACAAGCCTCCGCACTCATAGCCTTTTCCAATAAATTGTCCATGCTTGGAAATGACTACCTTATTCGACTCTAAAACAACCTTAAACCAATCTCTGCAGAGAAGGGAACCGCTAACAAGATTCTTGTTCATAGAAGGGACATGCTGCACGTTCCTCAGCTGCACGATCTTCCCCGAAGTGAACTTCAGATCTACCGTGCCAACACCACGAACAGAGGCATGTGACCCATTGCCCATTAGGACGGAGGAATCCCGTGCGGCCTGATAAGAAGTGAACATAGAGATGTCAGCACACACATGAACGTTAGCACCCGTATCAATCCACCAAGAGGGAGATTGAAATACCGAAAGAACAGTAAATAGATTACCATACCCATCAGTATTGCTAGCAGTCACGATGTTGACATTCTCGGCCCTTTTCCCTCTGCGGTCTGCGCGTTCTGGGCAGTCCTTGGAAAAGTGGCCGGGCTCTCCACAAGTGAAACAAGTTAGATCACTCCTGTCCCTGTTCGGCTTCTTCTTCTTGAAGGTTGTAGTCTTTACAGGCTTGTTGAAAGATGGCTTGAAGTTCCCTTTATTCTTGCCTGAGGATTTGCCTTTCTGCTGAACAAGGTTAGCAGTAGCATGACCCTCTCCTTTCTCAGTAGTGTCCTTAGCACGAGCCTTCTCCTCAACATCAAGGGACGCTATCAGATTTTCAACTGATATCTCCTGTCTCTTGTGTTTGAGAGCTGTGGCGAAGTTCCTCCATGAAGGGGGCAACTTAGCAATAATGCAACCCGCCACAAACTTGTCGGGTAAGGCACACTTAAGGAGTTCGAGCTCTTTGGCAATGCACTATATCTCATGAGCTTGTTGAACCACAGGAAGGTCCTTAGTCATCCTAAAATCATGAAAGCTCTCCATGATGTACAGTTCACTGCCAGCATCTGCAGCACCAAACTTGGCGTCCAGTGCATCCCAGAGCTCTTTCCTGTCTTTTATGTGCATAAACACATCACACAGACGATCAACAAGAATGCTCAGAATGCATCCCACAAAGATAGTATTGGCTTCCTCGAACTTTTTCTGATCATCCTCAGACATAGTTCCTTCAGGTTTGCCTTTACTAATCTGGAACACTTTCATCGTGGTCAGCCAAAGCTCAGCTTTGTACTGCCACCTCTTGAAGTGCACACTGGTAAATTTATCCGACTTCAGTGCATCGGTAAAACCAGCCATTGATAATTCAGGAAATTGCCTACTATTAGGTTTTTGGAATGTTGGAAAATTAGGTACAATTTCAATTATTAATTTCAGAATATTAAGCATGACAACAGCAGCTACTACCACAAGTAATTCGAACATACTAGATGTACTAAACAGCAAGATGAACAAAAACAAGTAGTAGCGAAACATGTACTCGCAGAACATGATGAACAGATAAACTGCAGTAGACCGCACGTACCGCTCGATGCAGACGGCGATGAAGATGGCGATGAAGACGGCGGTAGGCAAAACCCTAGATCGGTTTCAGGTTGTGTACGGCATGTAGCCGGGCAAGAGTTTATATAGGCGCGGGCGCACAGCGGAGAAACCCTAGGCAACGTGGGCCACGCCCACGTCGCACGTCCCAGTCGGTTACAGCAGCCCACGATCCGGCTAGCTGTGACGCGTCCGTCAAGGACTCGGTCAAACATTCGGTTTTCCTGTGCAGCAAAAAGATAAGCTCGGCTCAATTCCGCAAACCGCGGCGCGCGCGCGCGCGTCGTGACGTGTCGAGACGAGCGAGCGAGGAGGAGGAGGAGGAGTGCGCGTGTGGCACTTCTCTTCTCACTCACTTACCAAGTGGTGCAACACCCCACCTTATATGTTGGTCTACATCTCTCCCAACTTTCCATGTGGGACTAAACTTAGCTCCCACCCCTTGCCTTTGTGCAGCCAAAAACTTGGGCTGCATTTCAAATGGGCTCACACACATGGGCTTTGAGATTTCTAGGAATTTCTGAAATCTATTATGGGCTCATATGAAAAGGCCCAATATTTCAACAGCCAACGCGCCCCGCGTCTGCCGTTGGACGGCCTGGTTCGGCGTCCTCCTAACCATCGATTCCGGCATGGTGAACACTCGTAGGGACGAAGCCCCCTTGAACATGGCGGTCGCCTGGGCCGCCGCCAACGCCCTCTTCTCCATGCGCCGGGGGAGACGTGCCGCCGCCCGCGAGGGGCTCAAGGGTGCCGCCTACGGCTGGGTCGCCTCCATCGCCCTCTACCGCATCCTACGCTTCATCGAGTCGGTGAAGCGCTCTGGGTCCTCTCGCTAGCGACAAGATCAGATCAACTTGCGTTTGTTTCCTTCATCCTCTGTTAGTACTCTGACGATATAAATGTCCTCTCACGATATTCTCTGTTAGGCATAGATTTTGGGTGCTGTTACGTTCTAATGTGGACCTTCCATTCTATCTTTTTTTTTTGGGATAAATATAGGCTTTGTTGGCTCAAAACTCTCTTAAAGCCAATACTAGAGTTTATTATACCCCATACACCCTATCTATAACAAAGGAAAAGTCTGAAATAAGCAGGATCTCACCTACACCCTCTTAACTTTTTCCAGTTTATTTTTTTTATATCTCTCACAATGTATAACATATGGATTTAAAACTTTGCATACCATTGAAACATTACAACTGCAACATGACAAAAATAGTTCGGGATTTTTTTGTGCAGTTTGAAATTTTCGAATTTTTAAAATTCAAAAGAATTTCTTTAAATACGCATATATTTAATGTCATAAAAATACAAAAGTATTTTTCCCACATTCTATCTCAAATGTTTCGGTGAACTGCAAAGTTTTGGATTCAAATATTGTATGGTGTGAGAGATACAAAAAAGAGAAGTTGTTTATGAGGGGAAAAAGTACTAGCACGGATCTTGATGCACGATAGAGGGGATAGCTAAGATGCTGCTCAGAAAAACTTGTCTCACAACTATAACAAATTTCAACGACAAAAAGGAAAAAAAAAGAACATCCTATGGTGATTTCACCCATGCTCAGTAACACTTCCTTCTCTGCCTACTAGAATTAGATCTAGTTTTTCGTATGTCACCGACTCATTGTCTCCCGCGATATTTCCCTGAAAATTGCAGCTGGCCCTGAGAGAACTATATCTCAAAGGCCTAGATCTTCAATTATAGAATTGGAAACAAAAGGCCAATCGAGCGGTGAAATTACTGATATTTTTCTCTTCCCTTCGTCTAATAATGTCAAAATCGTCTCTGTTGGCACGCAAAACTGCCGCGTAACACCAGGATAATTGTCGTGCTTTCGTGACGATGAACGATTGCTTTCCGAGCAAAGCAAAAAAGAATCCCCTCGCTTTCGTGGAGGAGAACCGACCGCTTTTCAGCGCAAAACGGCAAAGATCACCAAACCCTAGGGCTGCTAGGGCATGGCAGGAAAGAACGACGGTAAAGAAAAGAACGATAAGTAATATGTTTTATTGGTAGTAGATCGATTGGGGGCTTTCCTCTTCAATCGGCCAAGGCCTTTTATAGGCGCAGGACTTTGCGTTGGCAGAACTTGGCGTACAAAAATAGGATTCCAATAGCTAAACGCCTAAACCGATCAGGACTTGCCTTTCCTTGATTCGGCCATCTCGTGCAAACCAAGCCTACCAAATATATGTTAATCTACAACAGCAGGTAGCAGTTCCAAACCCTAAGCAATACAAATCTCGTTGAGCCTACAAAGAAACAAGGGTCGTGCTGAGCGTCCCCGGGGGATCGGAACCCCCGATCCCCCACATGGAGAGCTCAACACGTGTCCGCCCCCATCGGTCAAAGCAAGGACGACAACGACCCTGGCCTCTAGTTTTCTTTTTTTTCCGTCTGTGTCAAGCAAGCACACGCAAGCACAACACAGAGTCCTGCAATGGCCTCCCGCCGCACCGCCGTCCCCCAGTACTCCGACCGGCAGCACCACCAGTAGCATAACTACTCCGGCGAAGAACACACTGCAACCCGCTCGTTCAAGCACGGTCACACATCGACGGTTGCACCATCGCCCACATATGGCAGCATCGCCGGTAGAATGTCTACTCCGGCCGGTAGCACCGCTGGTATGTCTACTCCGGCCAATAGCACCTCCACCTGCTCCTTGCAGCACCGTCACACGCCAGTGGTAACATCGACGGACATGGACGGTAGCACCGCTCACCACCTATGGCAGCCTCGCCGCCAAACCTTGGTAGCGCCACCGTCCACGGCTGGTAGCACCGTGACCATGGCTGGTAGCACCACCACAAGCCGCTAGAAGCAACACTGACCTCCTTTGTAGCAACGGCACGCACTGTATGTAGCTCTGCCGCACGCTAGTCACCGGAGTCTCGCAGCTTAGCCGTGCCGCCCCGCAGCATAGTCGCCCGGCCGTCGCAGCTCCACCGACAATCGCTCACAGCAGCGCGGCTGGGCTCGTAGCACGGCGGCGCCATTCAGCAACTGGGAACACGACGGCGTTGCTTGAAGGTCGCATGGCCGTTGACTGCTCGGAGCTCCGCCGACCCCACTGCTCAGATCATCGCCGCCCCACTGCTGGAAGCTCCGACTCCTACTAGTCGGAGCTCCGCCGCCTACCCCTAGTATCATGATGGCGCCGGCAATAACGCTCATCTAGCTGCAGTGAATGGATTCCATGGGGCGTGGTGGTGTCGGGCACGGGCAAGAGATGGGAGAGAAGAAAGAGAAAGGGGATCGATTTTCCTAGGAGAATGAGTGGAGGAGATGGACGCGAGAAGAGATAAGGTCTCGTGGTGGGGCCCTCAACGATGACTCACGTGGACACGCGGCGCACATAGAAGGAGGAGGATGAAACGTTGCGATCCCCCGCAGGTATCATATCATTTTCCAAGAAACAATAGAATATTCTAGCCATAATGTCGCCGTTGCTCCTTCCTTGAAAATATCCATCAGATTATGACTTGTCTTTAGCATCAACATGCTAGCTCGGTGCATCTCAAAATCTGCCTAGAACTTAAGCCTTGATATCCCACAGTCTATGCAAAGCATCTGTGTAGCACTTCAACACTATATCGACTGATTAGCTGAATCAATAATTAAATTAATTTGGCCTATAAAATACCTAGCAGCCAAATTATGTGTTCAACACATGCCCCCCTGTTTTTGGTGCGATTGAATAGACCAAAAACACATCTGTAATAATACTTTAGCACGACGCGATTAACTTCGCCGGCCATATAATCTCTTAGGGCAATGTTTAGAGGATACATTGTCCAAATATTCGCTTACGGAGATGTCTAAATAAGTACGTTGGCTAAACCTTCTGTTCTGTTAAAGGCAACGTTCGTAGAACACAACAGCCAAATTTTCTTAGGGCGATATGAATAATAAGATATCAGCCATAATATCATTAAACCTACGACCACATGATAGGATAATACTTTTTCAATATTTTTCATTTAGAGCTTTGCACAACTTATCTCCCTGCAAAGTCTGTACAAAATATGAATTTTCATGAAAAGTCCGTACAACTCTCTCTATATGGACCTTCCCAACTCGGCGGTCATTTGCCGAATTTTCTATCCCCTGTTTGAATTGGATCTTTTAACATCCAAAACTCAACAACCAGCTTGTTTTAAATTATTTGCTAATTCGGTGGTCAGTGACCGATGTACCGAATCATGACTTCCCTGTACTACTAGTTACTGAAAGGATCCAGAAACAATTGCACATTGTACCAAATAGCATCCAACAGGTTGGACTTGTTTTCTACATAGCATCAAACATCGGCTTTTATAGTATGAAATAATTTCCTTTTTTCTTATTTGGTGTAACCGGATGCCTGCTGTGTTGAAGAACTACCTCTCAAATTTTCTTCCCTAGGTATATGATTTGATCATGAAGCTATCCAAAGACTTAACTATTTCCAAACATCGGTCTAAACGGCTATTTGTAAGCCAAACCGTAAAGCTTCATACTCAGCTTGGCTATTTGTACAAATGTATTTTAAATGGACCGATGTTTCAAAACAACATTGTTTGGTGAAATTAAAGCATTACCGATGCTCGGTCATATTTACAAACCGATCCATCAAAATAAAGCTTACCACTAAGAATCGGTTGTTGCAACATATATTTAAATTGTCAGCTGGCAAGTTTTCACACATATACCAGAAAGTAGATAAAGCCGAAATTTAACACATGTATAATATAAAGACAAGAATAACTTTGCAATAAACGCGTACCGATTCTCGGTGTCGAGCAAAGGACGATTTAAGTCTGCAATGACGTACTCCTTCCTGTCATCTTCTTTCATGCATAAAGCTCTTTCCGGAATGGTAATTTTCATCACGGCTTTGCGGCCACTTATCAATAACATCGGTCAAACATAGTATCTCACCATATTGAAACTCAACCGATGCCCTTGTCGACGTGATGCAAGTCGGATTATCCGCCTTTATCAATATCCATATCAGTAGATGCATCTCTTGAAATTTCTAAAATTCCATCAGCAACCATGTCATCCGCATTTATATTTTTGTCCGTCGGATGCGCTTCTCCCTCCAAGTTATGTTTGGAGGCACCATCAGTCTAGTTCGGTTGAACAATTCATCGTGTTTCTTCTCAGAAATTTTTTCTCGAATTTCCAATTCTAGTAGACGCTGCGCACGTCCTTTTTGAGGAGGTATGCTTCAGTGCGCCCCCCTTCCCCCAAATATTAAAGGGCAGCATGGTCTTTTTTTATTAATTAGTTGAAACTAACTAAGCCCCCTGATCCAAATACAAGAATACAAACAACCTACCTACACCTGTTCGTATACGAATAGCTCTTCACCCCTGCTCCGTGTCGCCGCTGCTTGAGTCCGGCTGCCGAGGTCTCCAGAAATCGCCTCGAGGATTGGATTCCGGCCGTCCTTGCAGTCCCGCGCTCGCCGTGCTGTACGTGGACGCAGCTCCGATAATAGCAGCAGTGGAACTGTTTCGTATTGCGCTCGGTGGTCCATTGATTCAATATTGGATTCCCAAAATCTGCTACGCATTGGACTTCTTGTTTTTCATTTCTTTCATTACCTGCGCTTGTTCTTGCCGATTCATGTTCCAAAAAAAGAGGAAGTCCAATTATACAAGTCCACTTTCGATGTGTGCCTCTCTCCGCCATTATGGCTCCAGGTGTCGGGATGAGGGTTGCTGGCCGGAGTCTATCGCCGGCGCTGAAAACGACGAACGTGGTGCAAGCGGGAGGGTGCGCTGGGGCATGACAGCGGCAACGCGAGGCCCGTGGCGGCACAGCGGCGAGGCAACCCTAGGCGATCGAGTAGACGATGTCAGTCTCGTGCGTGAGTTTGGGAGAATGAGAGGCCCAGTTTTATCTCCGAGATCTGAACACCCAGGTGTACGATACGAAATATATACCTTGTCTTTTTTACCGTAGTATGTACCTTATTATTTAAATGGGCTATACACAATGTACATGTTCTAATAGGGATTAATTTTATAAAAACATATACAGTTAGACCATCATACCCTCAATTACGAAGGGGTATGGTTTAATCTCCACCGTTGATGTGTTTAGGGGGGGTACACTGAAGCAAAAGTGCTTTTTGAGTATGTGTGAGGCCTGTCGGGTACCAGTGAGGTCCGGGTTTTGTCTCTGGCGCCGTGGCGCAACTGACATGATTTTCCTGCCCACCGAGTTTCTCAGCTCATAATGCTGAAACGCCGCTTTTGGCCGAAACTCTCTGTACTTGGGCAAGAAAACGTTCCTCTGATTTTTAGATGGACGAACGACCTCAAAATTTTTGCTGCCTCCAAATACTCTCGTCCTGTACTGATGTACTGATATCATTGGCATAAACTCTCTGACCAAAAAAATCCTGCGCTGATTTGATGGAACATTGGTCTCAAAAGACTTGCAGCCTCTTGCGTAACGATCAGCATATACACCAGATGACCTGTTAGTACTAGGACGTACAACATGTATTTGTGGACGTGCATGCTCATCAGGCCCCAAATCATCATGCATGCTCGTGCTTTTGGCAGCAATATTATCGAGGCATCCATGCTCAAGTCCATTACGTGCAACCGCATGTCCTGCATGGCTCCTTATATCCTTTCCATTCTTTTTTTTGTGAAATTATATCCTTTCCATTTTGTGAACTAGGCCTTAACGTCCCCTTCTTCTGAACAAGATCAGGTCCTTTATTCTCCTGATTTACATCACTGCCAACTGGAGACATCTCAGGTGTCTCTAAATTGCAGGCTCGCGCGACCAGATCAATACGTACATCAGCGGATTCAAACCTTTTACCTGTAGTTGTATCAGAGAATGCACCGGTTACTTCAGTACCAGCAACTTTTCTTTGAACTGACCCAGAATCAACTCCATCAACACCATTCGTGTTTGGATTAGAAATAACATTTTTCAGTTGACTGTTGTTTCCCAAGTTTCAGACTATGAGCACCATTTAAATTATCTGAACTTTCTGCATATTTAGATTCAGCACGCTTCAGCCACACACGGTTGCGGTCGCCCATGTAATTCTTGCCATATGCACCGCGCCTCGCGATTGTCTATCGTGAATACTGAACCGAGCTCTTTTCTTATGCATGTCTTGTCTAAACGCATGCTTCGACGGAATCCATCCCGGTGGGAAATAACCTGCTGGCCCTGTAGGATATGGCACCCATGGACTGAAACTCCACGGAGGATACTGCGGGCAGCCCCAATATGCCGAAACCAGTGGAAAATAAGGCTGACGGTTATAATGACTTCCTTGCCAATGCTCATGCCCCCCCGGGTCGAGTAGGAGACCTCGGATGCCTATTACCTCCAAGCCGATTAAACATATTATCGGCCTTGCGTGAAGTATATTTTTTCAACAACATGCTAGCTGTCGGCTTTGGCCTTGGAGCTTGTCTCTTTGCTCTATTAACTTTCCACTCTTCTACTACTAGATTTTTTGGCTTGATCATTCTCGGAGGAGCATTGTCATCAATCAAAACATTTTTCCCTATTCCGGACTCGGTCTGATCCGACCGAATAAGCATTTTCTTGTTTGTAAAATCTATCAATTGATAGGAAAAGGGTCAATATCGAGCTTCATCTTAGAACTTTCTATAAAGGTCAATCGTCCATCACTAATGGCCGATTGAACCTGCCGACGAAACACATTGCAACCATTAGTAGCGTGAGAAAAAGAATTGTGCCATTTACAATAATATCTTCCGGCCAATTCTTCTGGAAGTGGAATTACAAGACCTTCTCTCACTCTAATTAATCTTTCTTGCAGCAACATATCAAAAATTATATCACACTTGCTAACATCAAAAGTGTATTTTCTTTCTTTCTTTTTAACAGATATGGGTGTCAATGCAGAACATGCAAAAGGTTTTGATTCAGATTCTTGAACCCATTGCTACACATATATCAATGTCATACTCTCTAGCCAAAGCATTATCATAATCTACAACATTAATAATGTGACCTTCCTTTCCCTTATTTGCATTATCTTCAAACTGGCTATATTGTTTAAATTCTTTAGCCCGGTTTTCCTGTGCCAAAGCCTTTTGCAAAACTTGAGTAACATCTAAAAATTCTTGCCCTTCTAATTTATCCTTGATATGAGTGTGCAAACCCGAAAAAGCAAGATCAGCTAAATCCTTTTCGGCTATTGTCAAACTGAAACAATGATTTTTGACATCTCTAAACCTTCTTATATAATCATGAACACACTCATTATATTTTTGCCTAACCATAGTTAAATCTGAAAGCCGAAGTTCAGTTTCACCGCTATAAAAATAGTCATGAAATTTTTGCTCCAATGGTGCCCATGTTGAAATAGAATTAGCAACAAGCGATGTAAACCAAGTAAATGCAGTATCAGACAAAGATAAAGGGAATAATTTTTCTCTATAAACATCTAATATGCCGATATCACTGCATTGTGCTAAAAATTGCCCTATGTGTTCATAAGTTGATTTGCCATGTTCCCCCGTAAACTTACCAAAATTTGGAATTGTAAAACCACGAGGATATGGCATTAAGTCAAAGTAATCAGGGTATGGTTTTTTATATGCACGTGCTCTACTCTTAGGTTCCAAACCAAACTCTCTGAGTATATTATCAAGTTGATTCTTAAAACTATCAGTGGGTTGTCGAGAACTAATTTGTGGAACAGATGGACCATGAGTACCTGATGGCATCTCCAGCGAAGAAATTTGTGCATGTGTGGTTTACTGTTGAGAACCATTAAAATATGAATTTGGTTCCGGCCCGTACGGAACCTGGTACCTGTTGGTGGCAATGGAGGTGTATTATATGCTATAGTCTGATAACTAGATTGTTGTAAACTAGAACTAAAGCAAACACGTCGGTTATTGTTACTTTGTGGAACCGAAGTCAAAACAATGGCAGGAGCAACACTAGATATCAAATTATTGGCCGAACGGATAGTACAATTTCGGCCATCTTGATTTTGAATTACAGGGACATCAAACTGCGTAATATTATCCGATGCACCAGGAGTATGTATATTAGTTGGAGATTTAGTATACGTGCTACTTTCTAAAGGCATCAGCTGTTTATCTTTCACCACGGATTGAACATGCTGATGTAGAATATTTTCAATATCCCTAGTAAGTCGCTCCTTTAATTCATCAACTCTACTAGTGAATTCTTAAGTAAATGTGTGTGATGTATTTTTTATATCAGAAACATACTTTGTATCTATAGACACACCAACTGAATGAGCTTCTTCTTCGGTAGATGTACTTACCTGAGTGTCGAACACGGGAGAACGACTTGGCGCAGTTACCTTCTTGACAAGGCCGTTACTTGTCTTGAAGTATCGCTTCAAAAACTCAGCCTCCCATTCTTTAAGCTCTCGTTCAATTTTTTGCCGATCATCTTCGGATAGATCATCGAGTGTGACGGCGTTGTCTGAGTTAACGTCGCTTGGGTAATTGTGACCGGTGTTCATAGTGTGCTTTTATTCTTTGTCCCAGCATGGTCGCCAATTGTGTTGGCACGCAAAACTGCCACGCAACACCAGTATAATTGTCGTGCTTTCGTGACGACGAACGATTGCTTTCCGAGCAAAGCAACAAAGAATCCCCTCGCTTTCGTGGAGGAGAACCGACCGCTTTTCAGCACAAAACGGCAAAGATCACCAAACCTTAGGGCTGCTAGGGCATGGCAGGAAAGAATGACGGTAAAGAAAAGAACGATAAAAAATAATATGTTTTATTGGTAGTAGATCGATTGGGGGCTTTCCTCTTCAATCGGCCAAGGCCTTTTATAGGCGCAGGACTTTGCGTTGGCAAAACTTGGCGTAAAATAATTGGATTTGCTAAGTAACAGGTGACTGAGAAATTACTATTTCTCAGTCACCCTAAAAAATACGCATCAGTTGCACTTTTCTCGTAGAAAAGTGCAATTGCACTTTTCTAACAGAAAAGTGCAACTCGTTGCGGTTGCACTTTTCTTTAAACTACGGTTGCACTTTTCTGAGTGACTTCTCAGGCGACTGAGACATAGACAAACCCTAAAAAAATAGGATTCCAATAGCTAAACGCCTAAACCGATCAGGACTTGCCTTTCCTTGATTCGGCCGTCTTGTGCAAACCAAGTCTACCAAATATACGCTAATGTACAACAGCAGGTAGCAGTTCCAAACCCTAAGCAATACAAATCTCGTTGAACCTACAAAGAAACAATAGAATATTCTAGCCATAATGGTAATCACACCAGATAATTAGGATCCTCATACCACGGCATGGAATTGTCGCCGTTGCTCCTTCCTTGAAAATATCCATTAGATTATGACTTGTCTTTAGCATCAACATGCCAGCTCGGTGCATCTCAAAATCTGTCTAGAACTTAAGCCTTGATGATATCCCACAGTCTATGCAAAGCATCTGTGTAGCACTTCAACATTATATCAACTGATTAGCTGAATCAATAATTAAATTAATTTGGCCTATAAAATACCTAGCAGCCAAATTATGTGTTCAACAGTCTCCTACCAACATAGGAAGTGTCTTAGATTCACACATCTTATATTTACTAATTGGAGGCACCGTAGGAGACACCACGTTAATCCTAGAAGTTAAGAAATCACGTCCGTCCAATTAATATCTGTTGGTTGGATGAAACGTTAAACAAGCCAGTCGTCTGCTCCTTGGTCTCTACATGTTTTAATCTTAACGAACGTATAGATAAATCCGGGCAATTATTTATCCCTGATTTAGCGATTGAGTGCGGCTCCCCAATCCCTCCCGACGTGTGCGGACGTGACTCCTCTCGCGTTCCTCCTCCTGAATGAGAAATAGATTCTGGTGGCGGCGAGTAGGGAAGTCATCATGGTTTTGGTTCCCATGATCACATGGAATTAAGGAGAAGCCTCTGCTCTACGTCCCTTCCGGCTAGCCTCTAATTAAGCGTCTTGATTTGATCCAGGAAAAGGCGAAACGGCGAGGAAGATGTTGGCTTCAATTGATTGCATCACTGGCGGAATCCACACTCAACAAGATTGGACGATGAAATTGCAATGCGGAGCAGTGATTCAATATTTTATTCTGCACCACTTTTACGGGTTTTGGTTTGAGGTAAAACTGATGCCTTGCTTCTACATAGTACCTGTGAGTGCTCGATCAATAGTGTTTACTGTATCAGCGTACTATGCAAAGCTCTTCTCAATGCATCAGATTTTCTGCATGTTAGAAGCGTGCAAATGAGTAAGCATCATAAACTGATTGACAATCCATAAAAAATTAATTGACAAGCTACTGTGATTTGTTTGTTACAAGTGACAACTACTTCTGATCTGCAGGTTAAATGTAATTTGGTGAACACCAGTGCTCACGCATTCGTTTTCTCCCAACAGGGTGGTGTACATGTCATTACTATTATAAAGAAAATATGGCTGTATAATAAAGAAAGCTTATATTGTGTCATCCTAGCTACACCGCTTGCCTCACTCGGTATTTCAGATTGTCTTCATGTTTTGCTGATGGTGATGTAGAGCAGGGCATCAAGAATTCTGCAGGCATAGTTTTAACTAGGATGCGCGCGGTTAGATTCCAATGTGGCTCCTTTTTTCCTGTCGGACTGATTGTTGCCATGCATAGTTTAAGCTACTAATATTGTGGATTTCTAATAAATTATTTTATGCCGTGGCCCTTTTGTCATGAAGGTTGTTATATCCATGAATATTTTTTATGCATCCATACATTTTATGGACTGACCATTGTGTATAGGGCAGCTTCCATTTGTATATATATGTATGTATTCTTTCACCTATTACTTTAAAATATCATTTTTTATTGCTCCATTTGGTTGATACAAAATTACGGACGATTTTCTATAAATTGTGCTACTTCCCTAAAAAATATGGATTAATTTCTAACTTATTTGTGCTTTACTAAATAAAACACTAATATGCTATGAATTCATTGATCCAGCAAAACCACGTCAATTTAGAAGCTAACTATGTGAAATTAAATTTGGGAAAAATACAATAGTTAAATACATTTTTTGGCTCCTTTTAATTAATCTGTCAGAACCACATTCCTAATTAGTTTCACCGGTAACCAAATTTTGCTTCTAAAAAAATGCTGCACTAGCCCGTGCTGGAGCACGGGTTGACGACTAGTACACACTAATTGGGATAGAAATCACGGTGTGTGTGAATCTTGGACATCATGATATACTCGAGCCAAAATCTACTCAAAACCGTCCGGCATCTCCTATGAATCGTCACATAACAATCCACCGTATCAATCTTTCTGAGTTGAAGGTTACCATATTAATACCAAATAAGATATCACAGGATCGACCTTGCTTGGGCTACATAGGAGCGCCACCCATCCCAACCGACGTGCCGCCCCCGCAGCCAATGCAGGCAGCACGTTGCTTAACTAGGGAATCTGCCCACCGAGTAGAACATCACCATGAGAGGAGAAAGCCCCTTGTGCCCGCCCCGCCCATAATTTTTCATTCGGCGGTGGCGAGGTGGTGAGGGCTAGGGCTGGAGGAAGGAAGGGTACTGTGGTGGCGGATTTGGGTTCCGTCCGTGCCACCAAGATATGGGATGCGAGGGACGGGGCTATCTACCGCTGCTTGTACACAAGTACTCCCTCTCTTCACTAACATACATTTTAGAGGTTTGAAAGTAGACTAGATACGGATAAAAATGAGTGAACCTACACGCTGAAAATAGTCTAGATATAATCCAAAATAAGTGAATCTACAAAAAGCTAAAGTGTCTTATGTTAGTGAACGGAGTGAGTATATATATAGATTAAAGTGTCGAGACACATCAGAAAAGCTTCATCAAGATATGATTAGAGAAAAACTTCACGGGATCATTGGTAGTACGGTGAAACTACGGCTTGACAAAATCTTTCTGGTAAAACTACGGTTTGACAAAATCTTCCTGGCGAGAAATTTTCCGGTCTGATCTCTTTAGAAGAACAGTCCTATATATACCCGACACATTCGATCACGAAAGTCAATGCAAGACACAAGTTATTTTAGCTGTAGTTTTTTTTTTGTTTCTGGTACGTATCGTGGCCTAGAGAGAGAACGGCAGGGCAGGACTCCGATCGAGTTATTTGTGGTTTCCGTGTTGGAGGTGTACTATCAGTTTGCAGCCCAAGTCTCATCCCGTATACAAAGTTACAAACACACGCCGTTGATCGCAAAGCCCTACCGATTTCAAGTCACAGTTTATCTCCTCATCGCCAAATTTGTAACTCGAGCCACAGCTCGATCCGCCGCCTGAAATCGACCGAGATCGACGGAGCAGGATCCGATCGAAGCCGATGACGTTAGCGGCCATCCTCGAGGATCTTGACGCCGTAAGCAACGACATCGCCATCGTCGCCATTGGCGGCTCCGGCTTCTACTTCCTCAAGGGTGTTCTGGGCAGCTCCTCCGAGGGCAGCGTCGCCGGCAGCGTCGCCGGCGGCGTCGAGGCGTTCGTCACCAACAGAGACCGCGTCTGCCATTGGGCGGCCTGGTCAGGCCTCATGACAGCCATCGACCGCGGCATGGCACACGCGCGCAATGTCGATGGCCCCTTCAACACGATGGTCGCATGTAGCGCCGCCAACGCCCTATGCTCCTTGCATCTGGGCACGCGCGCCGCCGCCATCTCGGGGCTCAAGGGCGCAGTCTACGGGGCGGTCGCGCGGTACGCCGTTGAGATCATAGGCGTTCTCGTTCTCGGCTCGGCGGAAACGCTGGAAAGCTCCGACTAGCTAGCTAGGAGATCGGATCAACTTGATGTGTTTGCTTGCTTCACCTGTTAGATTATTACTCTAACTATTTCATTAAATTTAGACCTATACGTACTGCCTGTTGTTTCAGTTACGTCTCGAGAGATGGTGAAGCTGCAAATATAATCACCAGTATCAATTAGAGTAGCCGACGCGCATTGGAAGCCATGAGTCCCTGACCTAAGAGATAATAATGCCACTACTCGCTACCTATCTGCAGTGGAGTGCGTTTGGGATAGATTTTGAGTGTTCTTACCTTGCTTTAGAATTAGTATGGACCTTTAATCTATAATAATAATAACTTATATATATCTATACCTCTATACCTACCTAATAATAAAGGACATAAGGTTTCCGTGGTTGGTTTGGTTGGTTCGTCCGTTTCGTTTGTACCGGTCTATACCTATCTATACCTTATATATACTAGCACACATGCCCGTGCGTTGCACCGGGAAGTAAAGAAAATTATTTTTTTATAAATGGCTTGAAACAGTCGATGCATATCTTTTCTTGTGGCCAGACGGATTTGAAGGCTCGTACGTGTACTCAGCCATATATAAGAAGCAGGATCAATCGTGTTCGTATGTGTACTCAGCCATATATAAGAAGCAAGATCAATCGTGTTGTACACAGACTTGAGGCAGCGTAACACAAGGCAAAGCCAAACCGGACTATGATGATTAGGAAGAATCAGCCCCGGCCATGGCAAACCACGAGCCAGCACGTGGTGACGTACGAAATTAAAAAAAGAAAGAAAAACGGATCACCCAAACCATAAAACTATAAAACAAATAAATCGAACGGTTTTTTCACTTACCGGTGGCATTAAGGGTAATATGTAGTTTGGTAAAATATTGGACGAACCAACCGACGAACCAACCACGGAAACCTTACGTCCTTTATTATTAGGTAGAGATATATATCTCTATCCCCTCGATCCCAACTCCCGTACTCAGCCGCCGCCTCTCTTGACCTAGCTCCATCTCTCCTCCTACTCCATCATAGATTGGTTCCCCCTTCTCCGGCCGGCCTCGCCGGTGTCAGGAGGAGTGGGGAACCTGATCTATGAGTAGAGGTTTTGATAAAAGTAGTCTTTTTACAAGATTAGATTAGGGTTTAGTAGCCATCTTCTTGTGGCCTCTGTCAATGGAGATGGCATCATCGACAATAATTGATCTCCGACCCTTCGATCGACGACGAGATCTTCCTCCCGGTGTCAATGGTGGTGTTGGAAGATTAAACTCCTTTAGGTATGGTCCTTCAGATCTTGCTTCGCCAGATCGATTTTGGATCTTTTCTCTTGGTTGCCGTGAGGAGAATTATCCTCGCAGTATTTGTCCCGGCGGCTATATCCTCGACAATGGTGATTCATACCCTCGACTCCCCAGCGACGGCGATCAAGTTGTCCGGTTATTTTGTCCTGACATACTGGTGTTGGTACTCTTGCCGATGTGGATCGACTACTTCAATGGTTGCGCGCGTGTACGTAGCCTTGGCATTGCGGCTCAAATTAAAATTATGGGAGAACCTCTATTGGTATTTACAGGTTTATGGTTTCGTATCTATCTTGGGCTGCCTTCGGAAAAGTACAAGATTGCGTCAAGGAAGAAGAAAGAATTTGAAGACCTCGAAGATTTGCTAGTTTCTTTTAGACTTTATTTTGTAATCGTCAAAGACAGCTCGTGTAACTCTACCATGTACTAATTGTTGCTATAAATATATGTGGTATTGATTTTTTAAAAAAAAGGTAGAGATATATATCTCTACTAATAAAATCGCAATGCGACCGTACGTACGTACGTCGCTCTGGATTTGCCCCTAAAGTTGAAACAAATTACGGGCAGTGCCACCGCAGACACGTCACCACGTGCACCCGCGTACGCCTCCTCCCCGCAGTGTCCGCATCCCCTTTGACACCCTCTGCTCCTTACTCTCCGCCGGCCGCCGCCGCTCTCCCTTTGACTCCGGGCCGCGTTCTCTGGTCACGGCCGGCCGGGACAAACTCCACTGCGGCCTGCGGTGACCATCGGAGGCTCCTGCACGACTCCGGCCAGGTGAGCCGCTGCTGTGCACCAACAGATCGTAGACCCCCGCCCAGATCCCGTACTCGCCTCCTTCGCCCACAGCGCCGGCGGTACCTCTCCAGCGATGACCGGCGAGGCGTGCTGGGAGAATTCATCGGGAACGGCGAGGCATGCTGGGAGAATTCATCGGGGCGGCGCGCAGGGAGTTGGGGACCCCTTCTTCCATACACGACCTAACCGGCCACCTCTCTCTATCGCTCTCTCGATACTCCATCTTGAGATCGCCAGCGTGTGCGCCTCCATCTCAAGGGTAGCCGCCAGAAGAAAAATAGGCGGCAGGGAGTGAAGCTGACGCGTCCGGTGACCAATGACGCCAGGGAGAACCCTGATCCGGTCGTGGATGGCTGGATGAGAGTGTGGCAAGCCTGGATTTGAGCGTGGGCTGTATCTTGCCAGATATGAACAGCGACATAGGCACTGAGATAGAGAGAAGGGGAACGGTGGACGGCTAAGATGGATTTGGGAAAGTCTCGGATTTGGGGAGGATTCAGTGGATCTGCTGCTTGGCAGCTCTCCGTCATGGAATCGAGGGGATTGGAGCGGTCAGTGTTGCTCCTCTGTTTTGCAGCCGTCACATGATCATCTAAACCAGAATGGAGACACTCAACTCTGAAGACGTGGAGATTTAGAAAAAGGACAAGTTCTTGTGCTTGGTCAGCGGGAAGATTGCTTCTTCCGTTGCAAAATCTGCAGAAATTTTTGGATTAACCAAAGGGAAGTCTGAAATTGGTACAATGTATTGACGTGGTTAACTATGATTTACTCTGGTTGAAAACTTTGCTGAATTACATCTTTCAAACTTAACAGGGACATACCATTTCTTCTCTCCTAGCCACATAATTCTTGTACATAACTGTATTGGCCTGTTCAGGATTTCAGTGGAGATTCAGAACTTAAAGGCTGAAGTACTGACACCCGAAAATCACCACGAAGCTGAATTTTGTGTTCCCTTGATTTATGCAAAACTGAAGCAGGATGGATTGTATTATTTCTGTCGGATTTTGTCTTACATCTACACGCACTGTCATTACAACTTCTGCAGATACACTGCTTTGATTCTTGACGACGAACTCATAATTCTAAACGAGTTATAGACTTCCAGTTCCCATGGCTGAAGAGGTAATATGGCAGCTTTTGTTGGCTTAAGGGAGGTGATATTTGCATTTGCTCAGGAAGATTTTTTTTTACTTTGCTTCACTCCGATATGCTTTTTGCTTGCACCTGTGGCAATACCAATCTGTTTTCTCCGTGAGCTAGCTATGTGTGTGCAAGACTCGATCAAGCTTCAAAGTACCTAGCTTGTACGTGCATCTTGCCGCTAGCCAAATACTTGCGCGTCTTGCCGGAATAGTGTCTCGCCGGATTAGCTCGGAAGCAATCGAGTTATCGTATACGTGCGCGCACCGCCGGAAAGTACTCGGCGAGTTAACGTGGCATGTCGGGCCAGTTCCAACAGCGTGGAGTGCATGCACAGAAGGCTTGCTGCGGCGGACCACAGCGATACAGTATGATGGTGCTGCTCTAGGCGCGGCCGCGCGAAAATGGACCACGGCGCCGAAGTCGAGATGGCATGCCAGGACCTGCAGGTCCAAGATCCATCGGTAGGCTCGTGTGGAGCAGACGGGTGCGGCAGCCGGCGAGGCCGTGCAGAACAGCAGCAGGCCGCGGGCGAGCATCAGCATGCCTTCGAGAGGGAGGAAGAAGAGCACACATGGGCGGTGCTGATCGTTTGGCAGGCGCTATGCAAGGGAAAAAAAGCCGGCCGCCTCATCAGACACAACACACAGGCTGGAAAGGTTCAGCTCGTGATAAATCGAGCTGCAATCATACGACGTCACGCGATACAAAACCCATGGACGCCTTTAAAGTTGTTCTATCATCTCCCGTCCCCCATCAGCACCGTCAAATTCTGCATATGCTGCAGGACTGGGCATCGTCGCCTGTCGAGCTCCCCGATACTATCCGTAGCCAGCAGCGGCAAGAGGCAGGCGTGCGCAGCAGCAGGTGCTGTCTGTGATGTGCTGCAGCAGACTCTTTTTTATGATTGATAGGGTGCTGGTACGTCGATGCTAGAAGCAATGTTGGTTGCTAGCTTTCAAGCTCAGTTTGCAATCGGAGGATAAATAATGTCCATCTGTTGCTATATGGCCGCCATTGATCAGCTGTGGCAAAACACCTGCTCCACTCGCCGCTTCAGCCACGAACCCTGGAGTTCAACCTGTATCGCTAACTTAGTTCTCCGCAAGTGCATTCTGGCTTGGGAAAATTCATGTGATTGCCTTGTGTTAGTTTTTGTGGGAGCATGCTCTCATGTTTGGTTCTCTGAATTATCTTTTAGGTGTGCAATTCTTGACAATTTGCTACAGACGTGGGAAAGGTAATTCCTCTTGCCAATATACGTCACTTTTGCTTGCACCTTTGAATGCTAAATCCGTTCCCTGCATAGGAGTACATTGGGAGGCTGTTGTTATTATGGTTTACTCAACCTACACCTCCTCCGGCCGGTGCAATCAAAAGCATTTAGACCTGTGCAGGAGATGAATAAGCAAAAAAAGGGATAAGAGGAAGCGAGAGATAAGTGAGTAAATTAATTAATAATATTAAAAATAATGAATGAAATTGATATTATATTAATATTAAAAATTATAGATTATAGAATATTTTTATTATATGAATATCATGTGAATGATGATAGTTGTGCTATGTTGTTTTAGTATAGCTAGGGTTACGTGTGCCGATCGATTTTGGGGTGGGTCATGCCGACGTTTCTCTTCAAAAAGCTTAGTCCAAGCTAAAAATGAAATTGTATTGATGTTTGGTGTGGACAGCGGTGTTTTAAGGAGAGATTGGAGAATTTTTTGAGTCACCCGTAGCAACGCACGGGCCTATTTCCTAGTCCTAATCCTAGTCCTAGTCCTAGTCCTATCCTATCCTAGTCCTAGTCCTAGTCCTATCCTAGTCCTAGTAATAATAAAGGACGTAAGGTTTCCGTGGTTGGTTTGGTTGGTTCGTCCGTTTCGTTTGTACTGGTAAATTTGCTTCGTCCGTCGCAAGTCAACAAGTGGGCCATGGTGATGATTTGTTTTCGTCAATGGCCCACATTGGAGCCCGCTAGCAGACTAACGACAAGGCGATGGCGACCGGTGCCTGCACGACAAAGGGGAAGGAAAGATCGATCAATTATTTCGCGCGTCAACGCGGCCGACAGGAGGAGATAGCTAGGAGCGTGAATCTCGTGGTAACCTCAGGGAGAGCCGCAGCCGCCGCCCTCTTCTCCGAGCACGAGGATGGGTTGCTCGCTCGTTCGCCTCCATCTGCTCAGCTCAGGCTCGCACCGCCATGGCCAGAGTAGAGGCATAAATCATCTATCCCTGCAGCCTCCCTGAGCCAGTTGGTCACCATGCTGCTGCGTTCACAGGGTTCCAAGTTCCGTCCATTGTAGTCAAGGAGGTACCAGGACGTGTCGTTGCTGTTCTGTGCCAAAGCATAATGATGAGACTTAACTGATTTGTCGCGGACGACACGATCACGGCAAATCGGTAGCAGGGGCAAAGAGAGACGAAGGCGATCTGACGAGAGGACGTGCAAGCAGGCCATACCAGTTTCAGACATCTGAAAGTTAACAGGCGGTAGATACCGTCCATTGTGGTCAAAAGTTCAGATGTTCGAGCAGACCACCGACTGCATGCACTACGGGTACACTCCCATACATCATTGCATAGAATACAACGTCATGCATGTTCTTTCTGGCCTCCTCTCTCTCGTTGGACGGGACAAGCAGGTCGAGGAGGCCGTCAGGGGTCAGAACAGGGCGGTGTTACGGCGAGGTGGCCTTCACTTTTGCAGCGGTGCTCTACGACAGCATCTCTTCGGTGGGTGTGTCCAGGCGTTGGAGGGCGGCAGCGTGCGGCCTTCTCGCCTCCACCATCTGACATGCTGGTGGTGGTAGGGGAACACAAGGGCCGGAGGTCGACCAGGAGGTGAGACTCTCACCGTGAGAGGGGAGCGCGAGGCCACGAGCATGCATGTGGGTCTGAGCTAGCGCTGACCGCATGGAGGAACTAGCAGGAGATACCGGATTGGCGGCGTGATACGGGAAGAGCAGATCGCCGTATGATATGGGTACGTACAACCAGCGAGTTCAGACTTCAGAGTCCAACTCTATTCTTCTTCTTCCTTTCTTTTTGAGGGAACCCCGTTCTTCTCATTTCTTTGTGTGCGGGGCCGGACTAGCCGCACAAGGTGAATGCAGGATGTACATCCATCCGTGTTATGCATCTCATGTGCTTAGAGAAAACGAGGAGACTAAAATATGTATGTCAATTTTTAGTTTGCTGTCAGAAAAAATGAAGAGACTAAAATATCATTACTGTCAATGCTTAGTTTACCGACTTAGCGTTAAGATTAAAGTTACATATTATCGTTTTGACACGTACACACAATTAAACATCATATACACATATTTCTTCATGGAGACCTGCATTCCTGATGGCACGGCCCGTCATAGATGCCAACAACAAGATAGATGAACTAGCCGAGGCTGCCGACACGAAGGTCACAATGTAGAGGGAGCTCTAAAACATAGAGGAGGAATTTTCCTATGTATAGCCTCAAGGACGATATGCTCAAGGCTATCGAGGACTACCAAGTGATGGTCATAGTCGAAGAGATGGGCTTCAGCAAGAACGATGTCAGACACAGGAAAGATCATATGTTATTGATGATGGATCAACAACCACACCTAGCAAGACCTAGCATTCTTAAAATTAAGATAACGCGACAAGAATACTACCCTAATTTTCTACGACAGCCACGCTCCCCGTCATTGTTCTGTCAACAAGAAAACTGATTTCTAGCAAAGAAATTCTCAGTGGTCTAAAAAAAATTAAATAAAAATGTACCATAGCACACGGGAACATTCCTACTCAACATCATTCAAAATCTTTCAAGCAAATCAAAATATGAGATAGAATATTACCTATCTGAACCTGATATTATTACCATGTATTTGTGAACTCATTGTATGTTCTATAATTTTCACTATAGCATGGTACCAAAGATAGGTAATGGAGAACTTCAGTTGCGTAGGATCTAAACTTACGAAATGATGTTTATTTAATTTAATATGATGCCGTAGCAACGCACGGGCTTTGTGCTAGTTAATAATAAAAGCAGCAACGTTTTTGTGGTTTTGGTCCGTCGCTCTATATCCTCCGGACGCTCGGACCCTTTGATTGAACCGCATATGGGTCAGGCTGGCGCCAGCCGCATGTCGAGCAGAGTAGAGTCTGATACAAATCAGACGTAGCGGAGGATCGGCCTGCAATATATACGTGATTGCCGGTTCCTAATCGTCTCGTTGCATCTCATCACGGAGGGGATCGATTAATTAGGTTTCCAACCCAGGATAGATCTTGGCGGTGGCACGACGACAATGGACACACTAGAAAATCAGGCGGCCGGTTGGAGTCATCACCAATCAAGACGATTCAAGAGACAATTTTCGCTGGACAGTCCCTAATCAATCGAGTTTCCTGACAGATTTTTTCTTCGAGGATTAGATCGAGATGAACACTCGATCAACATAATCTTCGCTGGAGTGCCTAATCAATCGAGTTTCATGAGCGATTTCTTAGATTGAGAGATGAAGCTAGGCCATCTGGCAAAGGAACTCAAGTAAAAATGCAACAAATTTGTTCGTACGGCGTCACCGAGAGAGGAAATTCTTGGTGTGCTCGGTTCGTGGAGCTGGAAGATTAGAAAGGAGTGAATCGGAGGAAATTTGGGCTGTTGTATGCAGAGATTTGAGGATATTGAGAAAATCTAAGAGTAGAGAAATTGTATTCTGCTTTTCCTGCATACTGCTGTTTTAGGGCAGAGAGATTGGGCTGAGCCGATAAGCGGCGAGATAAAATACTTTTCTTAGTTGTGTCAAAATGATTTTCTTTCTGATGGATTCTTATCCATAATTTTTTTCTTGCATCTTCAGTGCTAACTCTGTTCCCCTTACGAGTAGATTACTCAAATTTGATAGCTACTATAAGTGATCAATGAAAGGCCATCGAAGGAAATATTTTGTTCTATTGTATCAAGGTGGAAAAGGAGGAGAATTCGTGCACCAGCCGTGGACTTCTTAATGTTGCACTCATTATATGGAGCACAATATTCGTACTCTCTTCGGCCCGAATTAGATGGCCCCCCAGTGGCCCAGCCCATAAACAATGTTTTTGCAAAAACCCCCTCCCTTGAACACTTCTTCTCCCTCGTGGCCCTAAATCGAAATCAGGAAACAGCCCAAGGACGGACGGAGCTCGCACCAGAGCTGGTCTCGCGCCGGAGCTTGCGCCGGAGCTGGGCTACCCGCCGGCCGGCCGCCGCCTTGAGCAGAGGAGGCGGGCCCTCCAGGAAAGGAGGCCGGAGCAGAGGAGGTGGTGCCTCCATCAGAGGAGGCCGGAGCAGAAGAGGCCGGAGCAGAGGAGGCCGGCCCTCTAGGAGCAGAGGAGAGGTCGAGTTCCCCTGCCGGCCGTCCCCCGCCTTGAAAAGCTCCCTTGCCACCCCTTGCCGCTCCGCCGCTGTCTGGAGCTCCCTCCGGCCATGCCGCTGCTCCGCTCATTGTCGAAAGGCTCTCATCGCAGAGGAGAGGCCGTCCTCCTGCTCCAGCGAGCTCTGCCGGCCTCCGCATCGCCATTCTTTTCTTCACTACAACAAGAAACTTCAGGTGAGAAGTACTCCATTGTTTCTGATCATAGTGTCATGCTTGAAACAACAAATACATAAGCAGTAATTAATCATCTGGCAGACATCCATTCTAAGTCTAACTATACATAAAGAGCAGAGATTCTGAATGAATAGATTGTTAAACTGTCTGTAACAACACATTCCTAGGCAAAAGCAGTGCAAGACACTCGGCAATATTCAGCAATAATTCACAAAAGACACCCAGTAAACTAATTCATGAAGAAGGTAGGTCATAGGTTAATGCACACACCACCACTGACAGAGGGCATAATCATGGAGGCACTATGTGGGGGAACAAAGAGCAACAGACAGAGAGCACAAGCAGAACTACTCTAATCACACGACATCAGATAAAAAAAAGAGCATCATTAGACAGTAGAGGGTGCAGTACTTGAGGTCTTGGAGTGCCAGCATTGAAAAGGGTCGGGGAAGCATGAGTAACCCAGCGCTGAGACATCATGTGGTATGTTTTGACAGCAAAGTCAATATCATCCTTGTGTATCCCAACAGAAACTCTCATTAACATATGTTGTGGTCTTTCCGCAACCTTTCCACCAACTTTCCACAACATGTGTCTGCTCAAACGTTATTCAATCTCCAAGACCGCAGTGTCTTTCAAGCGCTCCCGCAATATCTCAGAGAGCTTACTGCAAGCATCCATACAGAGCTCTACTGCCTGTCAATGAACATAGGAAGATATTAGTATGATATAGATATTGCTTTGGTTGGTACTATCTCGAGTTGATGCAGTAGAAAAGACATACATTGGTGATTTTGCCATCAGACCACTCCCCGGCCAGCGTAAGTTGTGTGATCTCCTTGCGGTTTGGCATGTAAGATACCATAAGGCCTCCATCTTGCCATGCCTCCTCATCTGAGGTTGGATCGATGATAACATTCTTACCTAAACAGGACTGGTGCATCAAAGTTGATTAGCTTCAAAGTTCAAATATCTGTTCAGGTAGTATCATTAATCATTAAAGCAAGGAGGGATGTGGGGGCATACCACAGATACATATGTAACAAGATCATACATCATGATCCCAGCATCTGCTAATGCAAGACTAGCACAAGATATTATTATGGGAAGATCACCTAAAATGAAAGAGATAGTAGTAAGGATGAAACCAGTTGGGCTTTTCTAATCAGAAAGTGTATTCTGCAAAATGTAATACTCCAGACATAGTGTACAAACCATACGGAGCCACTTTCCCCCTCCTCCCCCTCCCGCGGCTTTGAGAGTCGTGCTCAGGCGACCGGGTCTCTCCCGAGCTCTTCTCACCGGAATAACCGGCGGGGGGCGGAGGAGGGATGATACGTCTCCAACGTATCTATAATTTTTGATGCTCCATGCTTGTTTTTACACCATTTGCCTATTGTTTCGTTACACTTCGTGGCACTTTTATGCATTTTCCGGAACTAACCTATTAACGAGTTGCCACAGTGCCAGTTCCCTATTTTCTGTTGTTTTTGTGTTTCAGAAGTGATACACAGGAAATATTCTCGGAATTGGACGAAACAAGTTCCTGAAGTCTTATTTTACCCGGAAGCTTCCAGAGATCCGAAGGAGAGTAGGAGGCGGGCCACCAGGGGCCCACACACAGGGGTGGCATGGCCAGCCCCTGGCCCGCGCCACCATGGTGTGAGGCCACCTGGCCCCTCCTCTGACATCGCCCCTTCGTCTATAAAGACCCCCCGACGGAAAAAACCTAAGTACCCGATCAATTTTCCAGAACACATCGCGATCCGCCACCGCCGTCGACCCGAAGATCAGGAGGGTCCAGAAGCTCTTCCCGGCACCCTGCCGGAGAGGGGAATCGCCACCGGAGGTCTTCTTCATCGCCATGCTTGCCTCCGGAGCGATGAGTGAGTAGTCTACCTTAGACTATGGGTCCATAGCAGTCGCTAGATGGTTGTCTTCTCCACCATGTGCTTCATGTTTAGATCTCATGAGCTGCCCTACATGATTGAGATCACCGCTATGTAATTCTACATGTTTGGTTTGTTGGGATCCGATGAATATTGGTGTTTATGATTAAGTTGCTGTACTAAATATTATCTTTTGTTATCTCTATGTTGTTTATGATCTTGCATGCTCTCCGTTGTTAGTAGCTATCTTGGCCGAGTAGTTGCTAGTGACTCCAAGAGGGGGTATTTATGCTCGATAGTGGGTTCATGCCTCTATTTAACCTGGGGGAGTGACAGAAACCTCTAAGGTTGTAGATGTGCTGTTGCTACTAGGGAGAAAACAACATTCATATGCTCAAGGGCATATGCTTTGGTTACATTACACACTTTGCTTAATGCAATTATCTGTTGTTCGCAACTTAATACTTGTGGAATTCTCGGATTGATTCGCCACAAGTGGATTATTAGTCATAGATGCAGTTGGATGGCGGTCTATGTATTTTGTTGTAATGCCCAGAGTAAATCTCATAGTGATCTTCTTGACATATCACGTTTATCTTTATTCTATCAATTGCCCGACTGTAATTTATTTACCCAGCATGTGTTATTTATCTTATGGAGAGACACCACTAGTGAACTGTGGACCCCAGTCCTATTTCCATCATATTGCTATCACCTGTTTACTTTACTCGCACTATTTACTTTATTTGCATACTCTATTGTTTTCCACTCGATACGCTCATAACCTTTGTTTCAAGCAAACCGGTGAGATTGACAACCTCATCGCAAGTTGGGAACGAAGTACTTAGTTGTGTTGTGTGCAGGTTCCGTGTTGCTACTGGCCGAAGACGAGTCAACAAGTGCGCCCTTGTTGGAGTGTTACTAAGCCAGTCCGCATCACCTTCAGTCGTTTGTCTCTCCTCTCCAAAAACGATAAACCTTGGTTTCTTAACTGAGGGAAAACTAGCTGCTATACTCATCACACCTTCCTCTTGGGGTTCCCAACGAGCTGGTCATTCACCACGTATCAAGCTAATTTTCTGGCGCCGTTGCCGGGGAACTAAAGAAGAATACTTCCAAAGATTGAAGAAAACCTCCCGCGTCAACTTAGCGCCAGCAACAAATTTTCTGGAGACGTTGCCGGGGAGGAAGTAGAAGACTTCTGCAAGGGGAGTTTTCGCACGCACATCCTTTACTTTGTTTTATTGTTTTGCTTTACTTTATTTATTTTACCTGCATTGTTTTATATCAAAAACCCAAAAAAATTAGAATCCTTGGTAGTTCTTTTTACTTGTTTACTTTCGTTTTGCTAAAATGAGTAATCCTGAAGTAGAAGTTCGTAGTTTTAAGCAACAAGGGGGAGAAAGTTTGAAAGATGCTTGGTATCGTATTAACAATGCTCATCATAGGTGTACCAAAAAGTACTCTACCATGATCCTCCTTAGAAATTTTTATGTTGGTATATCTAGTTGGAATAGGTATGTTCTCGATACTCTTACAGGAGGTAATTTTCTAGGTACTCCCGCTGGAGAAGCATGCACTATAATTGAAAGTTTAGTGGGAATACCACCTATTCATGTTGCTAAAACCGAGACCACCTTGGAGGAGGTGGTAGAAAGGCTCAGCTCTTTAGAGAAAAGTTTGCCAAGTATCCTAGAAAATGCTAGCCGAGTTAGTGAATTAATAGAGAATATTAGTAAGAGAATCACCATTTTAGAGGCTAGCACTACTCTTGATAATCAAAATTTAAGGATTGGTAAACTAGAGGAGTCTATGGAAACTCTTAGCTTAATCTTCTATTCTCTTAAATTTAAAAAAGAGAAAGTGTTTGTTGGAAGAGAGCAAAAATTTATGTATGTTCCCAAGGTTTCTGCGCTTAAATCTAAACATGTTCTTAAAATTGGTAAGACTCTTAGTTCCACTAAGGGTGACTTGCAGGTTGAATCATCTTCAGGAATTTCCAAAGTGCTTACTGAGGTGAGTGATGCTTCATCACTTGATATTACTTGATTCGCAATTTTCTGCGCCTAGCTCAAAGGCGTTAAAGAAAAGCACTCTTGGGAGATAACCCAATGTTTTTATTTTTAGTACTTTTTCTTTTATTTGAGTCTTAGAAGTCATTACTACTGTAATGACCGCTCCTTATCTTGTTTATTTCGTTTTTGTGCCAAGAGAAGCCTCTAATTTGAGTGAGGTAAAGATTTGGAGATGTTGCTGTCCTAAAACTATTTTCGGTGCTGCACCGTAAAAATTCGTATAAATTATATGTTTATCTTTTGGACCTGCGATTTCTTGTTCATATGCCCCAGGTTATATCCAAACTTTTGTTAGTTGAACACTTTTTGATTTGAGCAACAGAAAACCCCTCAAAAATTCGACCTTTGTCAGCTGTTCAGTTTTGACAGATTTCTGCCAATATTTGTGTTTGCCACTTTATCGCTTTCTTTTGAGTTCTTTTGATCACGGAACTTTTGGAGAGGTTGCTACAGTAGTATTTGCTATATATGTGGTGGTTTTGAGTTGAAACCTGAAGCAAAAAGAGGATTGATTATATGTTATGCTTGCACTAATGTTGCTAATAGAATTGTGTTTAGTCTTGTATGAAGGAAGTTTTCAAGTGTAGGGATTGGAAAATGATGAGATGAGTTGAAGAATGGACAAAAGCTCAAGCTTGAGGATGCCCATGCATCACCCCAAGAAATATCCAAGAAGTACAAGCGTCAAAGCTTGGGGATGCCCCCGAGGCACCCCTTCTTCATCGGCAAAAATCAGGTCACCTTTCAAAACACTATATTTTTATTGCTTCATGCACTATGTGTTTTTCTTGGAGCGTCAGTTGTTTTAGTTTTCTTAGTTAGTTTAGTTTGTTTGTTTGCTGCAATAAATGGTTGGACCCCAACAAATTTCTTTTGGAGAAGTTGCCTTGTTTTTCATTTGCCAAAAACACTCTAGTTTTCGCTCTTATTAAAAATCGAGCGTTCTTCTTTTGGTTTTCGTTTTCGCCTTGATTTGCGTTCAGACCTTGTCATATCTTTTCATCAAGGTGTATTTTTGCCTCTGATCTTTATTGATTTTCATCAAAAGAGGTGTTTATAAAAATTTCAAATGGTGTTGGAAAAGAGAAAAAGCTTTGTGCAAAATAGTGGTACAAGAAGGAGCTTGTGTAGACTGCGGCTTAGGCTTTTTCATGTCATGCTTGATGTCTTTTTGATAGTATGCTTAGTGGTTTTGCTGTAGCATGACTTGTCTCAAATGACTGAGATTGCTTAATGAGCCTTTGAAAAAATCATGCGTTGTTTTTATTGTATGGAAGCATTATTTTGGTTTTCTCCTTGATGCTTTATTTGGGTTGACTTGGCGCATGCTCACACATGTTAGACTCATACAAAGTCGCCAATAGCCTTCATGATCATTTAGTTTTTGACTTTTGATGCCATCTTATGCTTCTTTTAATGTCGCTTTGTCGCTTTGCATGATTATGGCCATTATTGCTCTCTTAGTTGGTCGCTCCCAGTCTTTTGCTAGCCTTCGCCTTGTACTGAGTATGAGCTCTACTTGTGCATCCAACTCCTAAAAGCCAAAGTTTTTCCAAAGTGTCCACCATACATACCTACTAGCAATTTGCTATTCCAAGTAAATTTGACTTGCTTTTATTTTCTCTTCAAATTAAACTCTTACCAGTGTTATGCGAAATTCGGTCAGTAAAGCTCTCACGAACCGGAAGGCACACTTTACTTTTTCCTGTTCTTAAAAATTTGACATTGTGGTCTCTTATGTTGAGTTGTTATGCTTGCAAGTTGTAAGTTGGATTCTAGCCCATCCATGCTGTCATGGGGCAAGCTTTTAACATCGCACTTCTTTTTGAGTTGATATCGTGATCTTTTGTTTATGGATGCCCGCGGTGTGAAATGAATTGGGAATCTTGTGGGGATCATGGAGTTTGTATATGTGTTAGGGAAACGCCGGGCCGCCAATCTAAGCCATGCATAATTCATGGTGGAAATTTGCAGCATACCCATGGTGAACATTCGACGACGCATCTCACAATAAAAAGCTAAACAATATAGCAAATAAAAGAGATGTCGAGGTGTTCATTGTCTGCTTGTCCTGTCATTTTGGTGTGGGTTTGTTCCATGTCATCGGGCACGGAGGTACCCCATTGGCGGTTCTCAATGATATGCATATACTTACAATGACAAGAGCCTTGCTTGGGACTCTAAGTAAAGTAGCATGAGGTTTGGGTACTCGTATTCACGGGGCACGAGGTTTTCAACTTATGATTTGTCAAGCATATGCATCATAATTGTTCTCGCATTAACTTTAACCATTCAAGATGCTTATGATGGGGGCAATGAGAGCTCAAAGCCGGTAAGAACCATAATTTTTGAAGGTTATAAAACTTGCAATCACTGCTTCCCTCTGCGAAGGGCCTTTCTTCTACTTTTATGTTGAGTCACCACCTTCTTTCTTTATGCACCATTAAGAGACAATAGTTGTCATTCTTAGTGTAATATGAATTGTCCCAAAGTTCATTGATTGACTCCTATTGTTGGTTTCACTTGTTCTCAAATTATTTGTATCTAGTCGCCCTCTTAAACTTGAAGGTGTCCTATGCATTTATGTTTTGCTCTCTTTGAAGGACAAGCTGAAAACCATTTGTATGTTTTTCCTTATGATCTGAATACACATTTGACTTTCATTGTTTCATTTTCATGATCTTTTGTTTGTGTTCATTTGCATGTTTACAACATGGTTGCTAAGTTCTTATTGTCAAGATTATATCTTTCATGCCCATGTTTTAAGTTCTTATGATCCCAGCTCACAAATGCTTACATATATGATCAAGATTGTGTAGGTGCATATCACCTAAAAAATTAATCTTTTGTTATCACTTACCTACTCGAGGACGAGCAGGAGTTAAGCATGGGGATGCTTGATACGTCTCCAACGTATCTATAATCTTTGATGCTCCATGCTTGTTTTTACACTATTTGCCTATTGTTTCGTTACACTTCGTGGCACTTTTATGCATTTTCCGGAACTAACCTATTAACGAGTTGCCACAGTGCCAGTTCCCTGTTTTCTGCTGTTTTTGTGTTTCAGAAGTGATACACAGGAAATATTCTCAGAATTGGACGAAACAAGTTCCTGAAGTCTTATTTTACCCGGAAGCTTCCAGAGATCCGAAGGAGAGTAGGAGGCGGGCCACCAGGGGCCCACACACAGGGGTGGCGCGGCCAGCCCCTGGCCCGCGCCACCATGGTGTCAGGCTACCTGGCCCCTCCTCTGACATCGCCCCTTCGCCTATAAAGACCCCCCGACGGAAAAAACCTAAGTACCCGATCAATTTTCCAGAACACATCGCGATCCGCCGCCGCCGTCGACCCAAAGATCGGGAGGGTCCAGAAGCTCTTCCCGGCACCCTGCCGGAGAGGGGAATCGCCACCGGAGGTCTTCTTCATCGCCATGCTTGCCTCCGGAGCGATGAGTGAGTAGTCTACCTTGGACTATGGGTCCATAACAGTAGCTAGATGGTTGTCTTCTCCACCATGTGCTTCATGTTTAGATCTCATGAGCTGCCCTACATGATTGAGATCACCGTTATGTAATTCTACATGTTTGGTTTGTTGGGATCCAATGAATATTGGTGTTTATGATTAAGTTGCTGTACTGAATATTATCTTTTGTTATCTCTATGTTGTTTATGATCTTGGATGCTCTCCGTTGTTAGTAGCTATCTTGGCCGAGTAGTTGCTAGTGACTCCAAGAGGGCGTATTTATGCTCGATAGTGGGTTCATGCCTCTATTTAACCTGGGGGAGTGATAGAAACCTCTAAGGTTGTAGATGTGCTGTTACTACTGGGGAGAAAACAACATTCATATGCTCAAGGGCATATGCTTTGTTTACATTACACACTTTGCTTAATGCAATTATCTGTTGTTCGCAACTTAATACTTGTGGAGTTCTCGGATTGATTCGCCACAAGTGGATTATTAGTCATAGATGCAGTTGGATGGCGGTCTATGTATTTTGTTGTAATGCCCAGAGTAAATCTCATAGTGATCTTCTTGACATATCACGTTTATCTTTATTCTATTAATTGCCCAACTGTAATTTGTTTACCCAGCATGTGTTATTTATCTTATGGAGAGACACCACTAGTGAACTGTGGACTCCGGTCCTATTTCCATCATATTGCTATCACCTGTTTACTTTACTCGCACTGTTTACTTTATTTGCATACTCTATTATTTTCCACTCGATACGCTCATAACCTTTGTTTCAAGCAGACCGGTGAGATTGACAACCTCATCGCAAGTTGGGAACAAATTACTTGGTTGTGTTGTGTGCAGGTTCCGCGTTGCCACTGGCCGAAGACGAATCAACAAGTGCGCCCTTGTTGGAGTGTTACTAAGCCAGTCCGCATCACCTTCAGTCGTTTGTCTCTCCTCTCCAAGAACGATAAACCTTGGTTTCTTAACTGAGGGAAAACTAGCTACTATACTCATCACACCTTCCTCTTGGGGTTCCCAACGGGCTGGTCATTCACCACGCATCAAGGGACGCCGGAGTAGATAGGGCTAGGCTTAGGTTCGTCGGCGCTATGCCGGTAGCGGGCGCTCTGCCCGCTGGTGCTGGATCCCCAGATCTGAGGGCCAAGATCTGGAGATTAGGGTTGCTCCTCGCCCCCTTCGAGCTCCGATGGCCGGAGCAGAAGTCGGTGAAGAGGACCACCGCGCCTTCCAATAATTTGGCCGTCTCCGTCTTCCTGCAGGTGTGGATCCTCTCTGTGGTGCTTTCCCCTCTGTCCGGCCGTGGTGGCATGGCGAGGTGGAACGGCGTGGCTGGTTTTACACTGGCGAGGGATGAAGGAGCTCTGTTCCCTCCTCTGGCTAGCCGTGGTGGCCGGGGGAGTGGGCGGCACAGCTCCGGGCGCCCTTTCCTGGCGAGGAAGCTTATCCCTGGTGCTGTGGCATGCGGGCCGGTTCTTCCCCAACCTTCTTCTCCGGCCGGCCGTGGCGGTGAGGGGAGAAGTGGAAGGGCGTGGACGCCGACTGCTTGTCCTCGGCGCCAGCTGGACCTCCTGAAGCTCTTGATGCGGCAGATTCCAAGTGGTGGTGTGGCATGCCACCGCTATCCTTGGCTAAGGGGGCCTCGCCGCACCTCGGCTGCTCAAGCTTCGAGGCTTTCTTTCTTCCTCCAGGCCGTTGAGCCGATGCGGAGGATCTTGGATCTCGACACGGCAACCCATCCTGGCGGCGAACCAAGTGGCGTAGTCCCCGGCGTCGCTGCTAGAGGCCATCGGCCGAGATCGCGGTGTGCAAGCGACGGAGAAGAAGGACTTGATCGCTTTTTAGCACCACCCTCAGGGGTCCTTCTTGTAAAATTCTAGGACCAGCTTTTCCTCAGGATCCTCTTTGTAATTGTGCCCGTCATTTAATGGAGCTTCTGGGGGCTTCGGCCCCTTTACTGTTCAAAAATAGTGTACAACCATACTGTATATTTGCTTGGAGTGGCAAATGTGGTAAAATGCGGTCTCAAAACATTAACGATTACTTGCGCCTAACTATTTATTCAGAAGAGAGCATAAAGCATACATCAGATATTATTCAGAAGTGACCTAAAAAATCTTTGAAGCATATTTATACTTTTCACTAAACTATAACTTGCATATGCCCAACATTCTCAAGCAATTTAAAACAAACAAGTCTTATCGATTTGCTTGGTTTCATGGGCATAAGTCTTTATGTTTCGACAAAATTCAGAAAACAGAATGTACATCAGCATTAAATTGGACAATTATCTCTCTGAAAACAGAATGTACAGCCTTAACCAAAGAAATGAAGGAAATAAAGTTCAAGCATTGCCATGGGGATTAACTCTTGTTTTGCACCTAATTTATTTTACTTTCAAGCATTGCATATTTGTGACAAAATGCATCAATTAATAGAGCAGATAAGCTACAGACTGGAGCCACCCAGACCAACAAGGCAGTGCCTGAATGATCATATTAACTTAAGCCAGAAAATCCTTTTAATACTCCCTAGAAAGACAATCAGAATTGCCACACACAAACACAAACATTTGCTTACAAATGCACAACCAACGGGAATCAGCACAACAAACACTAACAAAGTAAGGAACATTAGAACTTATGACAAGCTTTTCCTTCATAGCATTTCCATGTTTTGAACAAATGAAATACTCCATATAAGGTCAGGAAGTAAAGCATAGTGCAATCAATATATCTAAAAGCAGAGCACCCATAGAACAGGATGTGTCCTCTTCTACAATGCAGAATCAACAATCTGGAGAAGAATTAATGAACACAGAATATGAAAACGGAGAGGGATTTTGGGGGTGTGTAACCTGTCTTTGACGCTGCAGCAGGGCTCCATGATCTCGAGCTTGGCGGCGACGTTGGCGATGCAGCCCTTGACGATCTTGTTGAGGTACACCATGGGCGTCTTGCCGATGAGCTGCCATCACCAAATCTAACAGCTTTTAGTTAGTCCAGTCTAGGCCTGTGGCTGGCGTCAGTAAGTTGGTTGACTAGCCAAATCCTAGGTCTACGGCTGGGCGTTGGAGCGACTGGAGTGTTACCTGGGTGACGTCGTTGGCGATGTTGAGGCCCTCGACCTCGGTGGCCAGGGCGTGGCGCCTCCATGCCGAGAAGACGGTGGTGTTGTTGGCAGCGAGGAGGGGAGTTCTGCTTGCCGCGCGTGCGCTGGGCGGGCGGGCGTGGAGCCAAACTGGGCCTGCGAGGTGGCAATGAACTCCCAGAGCCGCAATCCCCGAGCCGCTCTGGATCCGTTCGCCCTCTGCCGGGCAGCGCCGGATCTCGGCGGTGGCTAAATGGAGCGCCACGGCAAAGGGGAGGGACAGAGTGCCGGTGGATCTCGGGTCGGCACGCAGGATCGAGACGTGCGGCGGCGGGACAGAGTGCCGGTGGAGAATCCGGTGGGCGGCAGCGGTGGCGGCGAGATCGACATGGTTCCGCGCTGCAGCCTCCAAGATGAAAACTTGGGTGGCTCAAGCGAGGGCGTGGCGGCCGACGAGGCGGCGTCGGCGAGCAGCAGCGGTCGACGGCGAGCGGTGCAGTCGACCGTGAGCGAGCGAGGTCAGAGGTTTCAGTGGGGAGCGAGGAGTGAGTGGCGCGGTCGATGTTGAGTGAGCGAGCGAGCCGACGGTCCACGGAAAGTTTGTCGGAAAATCGTGGAGGTTGTTTTTACAAAACATACAGGGGCCATGTAAATCGGGCAGGAGGGATTATTAAAGAAACCACTGTGATGCATTTGTCTGATGAGTATGTAGACGTGATCATCCAGTGTAAAAGAAATACAGTGACGGTGCTACACTTTTAACGCCACTCTGTCTGAATCATGCTGCATGTTAATTTGGTGTTTCCGTGACATGATCCGTGTGCACGCACTTAATCTATTGATAAAGAATGGCGGTGCGGTGAAGCTGCCCTACTGCATCGTGGTGTCTGGGTTTCTGTTGCCTATGCGCTCTTCATGTTCGGCGAGATTAGAAACATCGTGGCGGGCTATGCGCTCTTACTTAAAGATGGCATGCGCTATCCTCAGGATCACGGCGAACCAGGCGGCGGCGGCAGGGGGGTAAAAAAAGTCTCTGGAAGCCTCTCGTTCCGTCCCGTGTGTGACGGCTCTGTCTCGGCGATTGTACGAGAAGTGTCCGGCGAAGGTCCGGCGGCATCAACCACCGCGATCCACACCTCATCTAGCTCACTTTCTCATCCCTCTTGTTGTGTCTTTGCTGCAGCACCTGGGTTAGGCTCAACCGTGTTTGAAACAGGCCACAATATAGGTTTCTGCTTGTGGAAAATATAGAATCCCTAATTTCTGTTGTTGTATTGATTTGACCCGGGTGGGGGTATATATAGATGGTATAAAGGGGTAGGTAGAGACTTGGAGTACAAGGCAAGATACCTAGACTTGGAGTACAAGGCAAAAAACCTAGAGTCCTAATCTAACCTAACCGTACATGTAGTCTAACATTCCCCCTCAGTCGTAGCGGGAGTGAAGCGGACGATTGCGACTGGATTTAAAGTCGATTTGAAGTCATGCGTTTCCGTTCGTTGTCTTCTCCTCCTTGTCATCATCAACTGCGTTTCTGATGGGTCGGCACCTCTGGTGCCTTCCGTGTCTCTCCTCTCTTCCCTCCCGCAGTCACAGCGGGAGTGGCGTGGACGCAAGTGACGACGCGGACGCTGTTGACTGGAGTTCTTGAGTTGCTGTAGACGGTGTTCTTGATGTCGATGTCGAGGTAGCCGATCATGATGTAGCCGTGGTCGAAGTTGTCGTGGTCGTTTGTAGCCGTAGAGCCGAAGGCGCAAAAAAAATTGCGCGTTTTTTGGCGGCGGCGGCGGCGGGTTTTTTGGCGGCGGCGGCAGGTGTTCTGCGGCGGCGGCGGGGTTTTTAGGCGGCAGCGGCAGCGGTTCTGCGGCGGCGGTGGGTTTTGTCTTGTGCGGCGGCGGCAGCGGATCTGCGGCGGCGGCGGGTTTTGTCTTGGGCGGCGGCGGCAGCGGTTCTGCGGCGGCGGCGATCGAAGATCACGGCGGCGGCGGGTTCTTGTCGTAGGCGGCGGCGGCGATCGAAGATCACGGCGGCGGCAGGTTTTTGTCGGCGACGGCGGAAGACCACGTGGATGTAGACCTTGACGACGATTTTTATTGGCGATGTAGAACTCGACGATGATCTTGACGTATCTTGATGTAGTCGTACAGCTTGACGTGTATGTTCGGGTCGATATAGTCCGGCTTCATGCAGTGCAGATCTTGATGTCGGTGAACTCGCACTTGAAGTTCTGCACGTATGTTGATGCTGACCTATTGTCGAAGTCGAAGCGGCCGAAGCGGCCACGTCGTGGCGCACGACACGGCTCGCCTGATGCTAAGCGCACTCGGCAAGCCATGCATGAACATGGATGCATGCTGCGCGTGAGGAAGCCTCATGCGAGGCACAACCAGCAAGCCATGCATGGCGCATGAACTCGCGCGTGGGCTGCCGCCGTCGCGTCGGTGAAGTCGGGAGCAGCAGCAGCGTGGGGCATGTCGATGTAGATCCCATGCGCGCATGAAGCCGACGGTAGTCCGCCAGATCGGATCGCGGTGGACTCACCGCGCGTAGTGTCCTCTGGACAGAGATGCATCTGATGAAGCCGATGAAGACCTTGGCGACGACGCGCTGCCGTATGCACTGATTACACTGATTTTCACCGGAGTTGGAGGGCTGTGGAGATTTTAGGGATTGATTTGGCGGCTATATTGGATCTAATCTAGGAATTGAGAATTTCGAAATTGAATCTAATCTAGTCTAAAAACCGGTCAGATCATTGATCAAAACCGGGTGCCGCGCCCCCGAGGAGAAATCTCCCCGGGGGCGGCGCGGATGCGGAAGTGGTGAGGAACTCTAGGATGGGCGTCGTGAGACAAACCGCTCTGATACCATGTGGAAAGTTGTGAATCCCTAATTCTGTTATTTTATTGATTTGACCCGGGTGGGGGTTTATATAGAAGTACAAGGGGGTAGGTAGAGACTTGGAGTACAAGGCAAGAAACCTATAGTCCTAGTCTAACCTAACCGTACATAGTCTAACACTGCTTTCAGCTCTTCTCATTCTCAGTCTCAAATCCTCAATCCCCTTCTTCAATTCCAGAGATAAGAAACCCACATCCACCCACATCCCTGATCAGATCACTTAGCCCGTTCCTTATCCCTATCCAATTCCCCAAGCTCTTCGCGTTTTCTAGGGGACGCGAGTGAGGTGGCTGGTGGCGATTGGGGAGGCGGCGGCGGTCCTCGGGATAGAAGTCTGAAGAGAATATGGAAGCAGTTGAAGGAAGACACCGGAAGCTCCAGCTCTCCGAAGCAGAGAAGGCTGGAATCCGTATCGGGGGTCGAGGCTGCAGCTCTGGCGCATCCAATAAATTTCAAGTAATCGGTAAGCTATTTTCAGATCGACCTGCGAGGATGGATGTTCTGGCTGACACGCTAGGGAGGATTTGGTGCCCATTCACTGGAGTGGGATGCAAGAACCTAGGTATGAATAGATTCCTGTTCACTTTCCCGGATGCTGCGGGGAAGAGGAAGGCGCTCAAAGAGGGCCCCTGGAGTTTTAAGAAAGATCTACTACTGCTTGAAGACTTTATTCCAACCAAAACTCTGCAAGAATATGAATTCAGATACTTTCCGATCAGGGTACGAGCTTTCGACATTCCAATGGGGAGTATGTGCAGAGAAACTGGAGAACTAATAGGTAACAGAATTGGAAAAGTAATTGAAGTAGATGTGGAGGATGATGACATGGCGGTAGGGGAGTACTTAAGGATCAAGGTTAGACTGGACATTAATTCCCCTCTTATGCGGTTTACAACCATTAACATAGAGGATGACCACAATGAAGATATTGAAGATATCTCAGAAAGTGAAGAAAATGAGGAGATAGGGCAAAAGGAAGAAAAGAAGGAGAGAAGGAGAGAATTATCTCTTTCAAATATGAGCACCTCCCTGACTTTTGCTTCCGTTGCGGAATCATAGGCCATACTGACAAAGTATGCTCTGTTAAGCTGAAAAAGGATGAAGCACTACAGTATGGCAATTGGCTAAAAGTAGATATGCTAAAGAGGGATCCAACTAGTGATGATAGAAATAGAATCTCCGGGGAGAGAGGAGGTTTCTGGAGATCGAACAACACTGGCAGTAGAGAAAGTGATGGACCTTCTTGGAGGAAAAGCCAATCATGTAGAGAAGAGGAAAAAGTCAGTAGTCCTCTGAAGCTATTACCAGAAGAACAGAGTGCGGAATGTGGAAGGAAGATGATGTTTGAGGTTGGTAGTTCGACAAAAGACTTGATCTTTAAAGAAACAGTCCAAGGACCAGAAATATTACCAGTGAAAGAGATGAAAACCCAAGAGCTGAAAGGTGAAGGAACAGTGGGAGAGGAGAAACCAATGGAAAATAGGGAGAAAGCAAAAGATCCCACAAGGGTGGAGATTGATGCGTTCATAGACAAGGCCCAGGAAAAGAATAACGAGATGGAGATAGCAAAAAAGGAATATTTTGCAGACAAGTTACTGATCAAGAAATACAAGCAAGGCACTTTCAAACGCCGACAAAGGGATCTGGGTGGAAAATCAAAATCTGTAGATAATGCAGTTACAAAGAAAAGGTGCATAGATGACATGGAAATTGATGTGGACACTGAGTTTGCCAAGAAATCCAGATTTGAGCCAGAGAGTAAGAAGGTGAAGGAAGTAGGCAAAGGTGACGAAGGTGTTGACAAACAAGTTGCTAGAATCACGAGAGAGAGCGCTGGGCTGCACAGACAGCCCGGCAAATCCAAATGAAACTAGCGTCATGGAACTGCCGGGGATTGGGAAACGGCCCGGCAGTTCGAGGGCTTCTGGATCTCCAGAAGCTGGAGGACCCAGATGTACTTTTTTTGTCTGAACAAAGATGGTGGAAAGAAGCATTCGAAAATTTAAGATAATGCTCGGTATGTCAGGGATGGTAGTTAGAGATTGTGATGGAAGAAGTGGAGGGGTTGCTCTGTTCTAGAAGAAGGATATCAAGATTGAATTGCATAAATTTTCAAGGTATCATATAGATGTTGAGGTGATTGAAGAGGATGGTTTCAAATGGAGATTTACCGGTATTTATGGGGAACCAGCCAGCGACAAAAAGGACATAACTTGGAGCTTGATGCGTACTCTAAATCAGCAAATGAACCTACCGTGGCTATGCATGGGAGATTTTAACGAAATCCTATTTAGCCATGAAAAAATGGGGGGAACTCCCCGCCCCCAGAAACAGATGGACAAATTCAGAATGACGATTGAAGATTGTGGCCTGAGAGACTTAGGATTCGTTGGTGACAAATTCACGTGGAGGAATAACAGCTACAACGCAAGTAGATTCGTGAAGGAAAGACTAGATCGAGCCTTAGCATCAAGACCTTGGTGTTCAAGATTCCCATCTTACAAGGTTGTGAATGGTGATCCAAGGCATTCAGACCACATACCAGTGATAGTGATTATTGGGGAAGGAGAGAAGATAAATTACAGGCCTCATGATGGAACCAATTTCTTCAGATTTGAAGCTAAATGGCTTGAAGAGGATGATTGCGAAAATGTAGTAACAAATGCTTGGAACAAACGGGAGTTGGAGACAGACAAAGGGTTAATGGACGGGCTAAAAAAAGTAGCTGCAGATTTAAAAGAATGGGACAGAAGAGTCTTGGGAGACCTACAAAAAAGAATTAAAGATATGAAAGGGGAACTAGAACAGGTTAGAAGGAGAACTATATCTCAAAGCAACATTGCGAGAGAGATCTTGATAAAAGAAAAGCTAAATAGGCTGGAGAATCAATTGGATACCTTCTGGAAGCAGCGTGCACATGTCAAGTGGCTGCAATCAGGAGACAGGAACACGGCCTATTTTCATAAATATGCCTCAGATAGGAGAAGAAGGAACAAGATCAATAGGCTACAAAAAGAGGATGGCACATGGGTAGTGAGCCAAGAGCAACTAAAGGACCATGTGACCTCTTATTTTTTTAACCTTTTTTCCTTGACTGCAGGGCATGATATTAATGATGTCTTACATGCAGTTCCCAACAAGGTGGACAGGTATATGAATGAAGTGTTGTGTGCTGATTATACACCAAAAGAAGTTAAAGATGCTCTAGACAACATTGGAGATTTGAAAGCCCCAGGACCCGATGGCATGCCATCAATCTTTATTAAGAGATTCTGGCACACTATCGGTGACCAAGTGACTAGAGAAGCGCTAAATTTTTTAAGGGGAGGCTCAATGCCCAAAGGGTGGAATAACACTCTTGTCGTCCTCATACCGAAGACTTCGAAGCCTAAGAATCTTAAGGAGGTGAGACCCATAAGCCTCTGTAACGTGATTTACAAAGTGGTGTCTAAGGTAATCACCAATAGGCTAAAAGTAATCCTCCCTGAAATCATATCTCATAATCAGAGCGCTTTTGTCCCTGGGCGCATCATTTCAGATAATATTCTGCTTGCATATGAATTAACACATTATTTGCAGAATAAGAGGACAGGTACAACAAGCTATGCTGCACTCAAGTTAGATATGAGCAAGGCGTATGATAGAGTAGAGTGGAATTTCCTTGAAGGAATGTTGCTCAAGTTGGGTTTTAGAAGAAGATGGGTTGAGCTCATAATGAAGTGTGTGACTACAGTAAGGTACCAAATAAAGGTGAATAGTGGAGTAACTGATGTTATAATGCCCCAATGTGGTTTAAGACAGGGCGATCCCTTGTCCCCTTACCTTTTCCTCTTATGCGCAGAAGGATTTTCAGCTATGCTACATGAGGCAGAGAATAATGGCAGACTAAAAGGTATTAAAATTTGCAATAATGCTCCTAGTGTTAGCCATCTACTCTTCGCTGATGACTCCTTATTACTTGTTGAAGCAGAAGAGAGAAATGCCACAGAGGTCCAGCGTATCTTGGATGTATACGAGAAGTGTTCAGGCCAAATGATTAATAAAGACAAGTCAGTGGTGTTATTTAGCAAGAACACCAAACAACAAAATAGACAAAAGGTGAAGGAGGTTCTTAATATTAGCAAAGAAGGGCATACAGGGAGATATCTGGGCTTGCCCGTGTACATAGGCAAGTCAAAAAAGTAAAGCCTTTGCATATCTAAAGGAGAAAGTATGGAAGATAATTTAGGGCTGGAAAGAGAAATTTTTATCCAAGGCTGGCAAGGAAATACTTATCAAGGCTGTAGCTCAAGCAATCCCTGTCTATGCCATGGCCTGTTTTGACCTCACCAAGAGTTTTTGTGAGCAAATTAGTTCTTTGATCTGCAGATATTGGTGGAGTCAAATGGAAAAGGATAATAACATACACTGGGTAAGCTAGGAGAAATTGACACTACCGAAAAGGGATGGAGGCTTGGGGTTCAGAAATCTCCACTACTTCAATATTGCAATGTTGGCAAGGCAAGCTTGGAGATTGCTACAGAATCCACATGCGCTTTGTGCCCGGGTACTATCTGCAAAATACTATCCACATGGGCATATTTTGCGCGCCAAACCAGTAAGAGGCATGTCATATGTTTGGAGAAGTATATTGAAGGGAGTTAATCTGCTAAACAAAGGAATAATATGGAGAGTGGGAAATGGAAGAAACATAAATATCTGGACTGATCCGTGGATCCCGCGAGGTATTTCAAGGCATGTCATTTCAAGAAAGGGGAATAATGTGATCACCAGGGTGGAAGAACTGATTAACCTGGTATCAAATTCCTGGGATGAAGAGCTGCTGAATCAATCACTGGTAAGTGAAGATGTGCAAGCCATCCTTAAACTACCAATTCATGATCAATTTGATGATTTTCCTGCATGGCATTTTGATAAGAAAGGCATATTTTCAGTCAAATCAGCATATAAAGTGGCAAGGGATAATGAAGCTTATGAATCATTAAGTGGCCTACCAGCAAATTCTACTAATTCAGCCAATGTAGATGGTTTTAATTGGAAAAAATTATGGTCGCTTCCCTTGCCGAACAAACTATTGCATTTCCTGTGGAGAGTGGCCACAAATAGCTTGCCTATGCGCACAAAACTGAAACTAAGGGGTTTAGACGTGGATACTAAATGTCCTCTATGTTTGAGGTTTGATGAAGATGGGGGTCATGTCTTCTGTAAATGCAAAATGGTCAAACCAATATGGAGGAAGCTAAATCTGGAAGAGACAAGAGAGGTGCTCTCGAAATGCCCAAGTGCTACCTGTTTTCTGGATGAAATTTTCAAATTTGAGGAAGCACAAAAGCTCACTGTTTGCTGCTTGCTATGGATATGGTGGGCTGAACGAAATAAGGCAAATGCTGGCGATAAAACAAGGAATGTAGATGAGGTTGTATCTTCTATTACTGTGCATGTCATGGAGTATTGCTCGATGGAGGGGAGAAATAAGGACTCCATAACTAAAGCTAATCCGCACTGGGACGCACCGGCGCATAACTATGTCAAGATCAATACTGATGGTGCATTCAGGGAATCATCTATGTCCGGAGGCTGGGGTTTTGTAGTAAGAAATGATCATGGTGAAGCTGTTGCGGCGGGATATGGTCATCTTCAGGGGATCGACAATGCTTTTCACGCTGAAACTCTAGCGCTGCTCAACGCGGTACGTATCACATCGACAATGGGATGTAGCCTGGTGTTACTGGAAACAGATGCAACCAACCTGAAGAGAGCGATCACTTCTGATGAATATGACCTATCGCCCTTGGGTGTCCTTTTTAGAGAAATTAAAGCTCTTTTATCTGTAGCTTATGACAATGTTAAAATCTCTGTATGCCTCAGATCTTGTAACACAGTAGCTCATGAACTTGCTACGCGTGGCGCTCTGTTAGGGAATGGCCAGCGTGATGTTTGGGTTGGCCATTTACCTCAGTTTGTATCAGACTTGTGTGCTGGCGATTTGTCCAGCATATCAGTTTAATGGAATGTGACAGTGTTCCTCTCAAAAAAAAAAAAAAGATGGCATGCGCTGTGTTGCCTCGGGGCTAAAGCATACGTGGTGATTGCGTCGAGGAGCCTTTAACAACATCAGGGTCGACAGCGAGCGTGATATTTGCATACAACACAAGCATGCTGCCGAGATCCAGGTAATTTACCACCTGACCACTTGGTGTTCAATTTTTTTGCGTCGTTATTCATTCTAGATGGGAGTTGCATGTTGGGTTGTAACTATGATCTTGTTATATAAGGTAGTTTCAATTTTTTGTTTTCTTTTGTGTATCATGTTTTAAGGTTGCGTAGTGTTGGAGTATGTAATATTGTATGTATACGGTGTACGGTGTAGTACACCGACCGTATATGTCTATCTCTTGTATAGCCACGCAGGGGGCTCTTCCCTGCCTATATAACACGCAACCGTTGGCCCGAGAGGATACGCATCGTTCCACACAAATCAACATGGTATCAGAGCCGACCTCTTCCCTCTAGCCGCCGAAGAAGAAAACCTAAACCTAAAAACCTCCGCCGCCTCAGCTCTGCCGTCGCCGCCGCATCTCGCTGCCGCCACCACATCTGTTGCTGCCGTCAAACATACACGCCTACACACAAGCAAACACACACCGCCGCCGCCGCCGCAGATCATTACTGCCGCCGCCGCCGCTCAAAACCTATACAATCTACAACCCTAGCCGCCGCCACTGATTTTTTCAGTTGCCGCCGCTGCCACGACCACGATCAAGTCTCCAATCTGCTGCCGCCGCCGCATCTTCAACAAACCAGCCCGATGGCCTCCTCCTCCAACACGATGTCCGCCATAGCTCTGGCCGCCGCCCTCGGTACACCACCATCGCAGCCTCTGACGCGTGAAAACGCTCTTGTCTGGAAGGCGCTGGTGATTCCTGCTCTGCACGGTGCCCGTGTCCTCGACCTTGTTGAAGGAAACGAGGAGGCGCCTGCAGAATTCCTTGAAACAAAAGACGTCAACAACAAGAAAGTCACCATCCTCAATCCAGCGTATGAGGCGTGGATCTCCCGAGATCAGCATGTGCTGCAGTGGCTCCTCAACGCCGTGTCTCCAGATGTGCTTGCTCATGTTCTCGACCTCGACACCTCCGCCTCCATGTGGTCAGCACTTAATGCTCATGTCTCGGCTCAGTCCAAGACGCGGGTCCAGCAGCTCCGATCAGCCCTCAACAACACACGCAAGAACGACCTCTCCGCTGACAAGTACTTCGCCAAGATGAAGTGCATCGCTTCTGAGCTCGCTGGTGCCGGCAAGCCTGTGGACGACGATGAACTTGTCTACTATGTTCTTCATGGCCTCGGCAAGGACTACAATAATCTCCGCACTGCTGTCAACGCAAATCCAGGTACAACACTTGATGATCTCCTTGGTCAGGTTCAGGAGTTCGATCGTCAACTCAAGGAGGACGAACCCAGCTTCACCTCTTCTGAAAACACGGCTCTCCGTGACACTCGTCATCGCCAAGATGATACTCGCCCACGACAAGAAGATCGTCGTCCTCGCCAAGACGAACGACCACGCTATGATGACCGCCGTCAAGATCACCGCCCACGCCAGGATGATCGCTGGCGCCAAGACAATCGCGACAACTATCGTGGTCGCCAAGATGATCGCGACTATCGCGGCCGTCAGGATGATTGTGGCCGTCAGGATTATCGTGGACGCCAAGACTATCATGATGATCGTCCCCGCCGCTATGATGATGAGCGTCGTCGTTATGACGATGGTGGTCGGCGTCGTGACCGCCAGCCCACCCCCTACGTCACCACCACATGTCAGATATTTAACATTCATGGGCATTCTGCTCGTGACTGCTGGTGGCGCCATGGCGATGATCGTGGCAAAATGGAGGTAACAGAAGTGCCAATGCTGCTTCTTATGGTGTAGATACCAACTGGTACTATGACACTGGCGCCACTGATCACATCACTGGGGAGTTGAACAAGCTTACTACTCATGACACCTATCATGGTCATGACCGTGTTCGTACAGCTGAAGGCACAGGTATGCGAATTAGTCATATTGGTCACTCATTATTACATACCTCTCATAATTCCTTTGATCTCAATGGCATATTACATGTCCCTAGTGCTTCCAAAAATCTATTATCTGTTCATCGATTTACCCTTGACAATCACGTCTTTATTGAGTTTCATCCTTTCTTCTTTTTGATCAAGGACCAAGCAACCCAGTGAATCCTGTTTAGAGGCCCTTGTCATGGAGGTCTCTATCCCTTGATGCCCAACTCCTATGAGTCCTCCAAGCAAGCTTTCATCACAATAAAGCCGTCCTCGACTACGTGGCATCGTCGCCTAGGACATCCATCGTCTTTCATTATTCAGCAAGTTCTTAGAAGAAATAAAATAGCTTACACTCCAGACACTACACCATATGTTTGTGACTCTTGTCAGCTTGCCAAGAGTCACCAGCTACCATATCCCATCTCCACCAGTAGATCCACTGTTCCTCTTGAACAAGTTTTTTCTGATGTATGGGGTCCTGCACCTCTTTCTGCTGGAAAACATGCATACTATGTAAGCTTTATCGATGATTTTAGCAAGTCCACCTGGATTTATTTGCTTAAAAAGCGTTCTGATGTTTATCAAGCCTTTCTTAAGTTCCAGCAGTATGTTGAGCGTAAGTTTGATAGGAAAATTGTTACTATGCAAACTGACTGGGGAGGTGAGTATGCGAAACTTCATGCTTTCTTTCAAACTACTGGCAGTGCTCATTATGTTTCTTGCCCACATGCTCACCAACAAAATGGTTCTGCTGAGAGAAAACACCGTCATATTGTTGAAGTAGGTCTCGCCTTACTTGCTAATGCATCCATGCCACTCAAGTACTGGGATGAAGCTTTTCTCACTGCTACTTTTCTTATTAATTTGCTTCCAAGCAAAGTCATTAATCTTGAGTCTCCAGCTGAGCGTCTACTTCATATCACTCCCAACTATGATGCTCTCCGTACGTTTGGTTGTGCCTGTTGGCCCAACCTTCGTCCATATAATACACGCAAGCTTGCTTTTCGCTCTAAATGGTGTGTTTTTCTCAGATATAGCCCCTTGCATAAAGGCGTAAAATGTCTTGATGTCTCTACAGGACGTGTTTACATATCACGTGATGTTGTTTTTGATGAAAATGTTTTCCCTTTCCACGGTCTCCATCCCAATGCCGGTGCTCTTCTCAAACAACAAATCCTACTTCTTCCTACCAACAACCTCTCTGAGAGTGTATCTAATATTGATGATCATATGCCTACTATTGCACCTGTTACTGCTTCTCTGTTTGATGCTACACAGGAAAACATGAATTCTAGTGAAAATTCTACTCCAAATGGAGCTTCCACGCCACTACAGCCCCCTCCTGAAGAGCACCCTGAAAATGCCGACAGCATGCACTTCGAGGAGGATTCTGGGAACATTCCCCTGCCAGCCCGGACTCCCATGCCTCGGATCCCGAGGAGGATCCGATCTCTTCCGATTCCGCGCTAGGTGACAGCGCCGATGAGGGGACCGGGACCCCGTCCGCGAGCGTCGGTGCGCCTCCGGACCAACCCGAAGTGGCCACGTCGTCGCCCTTTCCCACGTCGTCCCCGACCACCTCGACTGCCACGCCAACGCTCAGCTCCCCTGCCCAATCCGACACCGCCACGCCATCGCCTGCCCATGCAAGTGCATGTGCCCCCCGGTGCACCCTGCCGGATCCTCTGCGGCGCCGTCTGGTGCCAGTGCTGCTGCGTCGCCTCCTGGAATTTGTACACGTCTTCAAAAAGGTATCAGGCAACCAAAGAAATATACTGATGGGACTATCCGCTATGGTATGCTTGCTTCCACAGGTGAACCTTCAAATTTGTCTGCTGCTCTCAATACTCCACATTGGCATCCCGCTATGCAAGATGAATATGATGCTCTTATGGCCAACAAGACCTGGACTCTTGTTCCTTTCAGTTCTAACAAAAATCTGATTGATTGCAAGTGGGTATTGAAAGGAATATGCCCGAGAGGCAATAATAAAGTTGTTATTATATTATTCCGTGTTCATAATAGATGTTTATTTTTCATGCTAGAATTGTATTAATCGGAAACATTAATACTTGTGTGATTAATAAACTAAAAGGGTTCCTAGTAAAGCCTCTCTTTTATAGTAGCTCGTTGATTAACCAATGATCAATGTTTCCTGATCATGAACATTGGATGTTGTTAATAACAGGATCATATCATTAGAAGAATGATGTGATGAACACTCACACCCATAGTACGAATTGCAATACGATCAAGTCATCAAGTTCATTGCTATATCAAACTCATACGAAATAGTTCTAATCCTCAGACCATGAGATCATGTTAATCACTGATACCGAAAGAGTGATTTGATGATATCAAACGTCACACCATCACAGGGTGATTATAAAGGTTGATTTGGGTATTCTGAAAGTATTAGTTGAGGCTCATGGATCAAGAGTGGAATTTGTCCGACCCGATGACGGGAAGATATTCTCTGGGCCCTTCTCGGTGATATTGCATTAGAATCTCTTGCAAGCATGTGACTAGGTCACAGGAATGCATTATCATGGAACGAGTAAAGAGACTTATCGGGAACGAGATCGAACTAGGTATGGTTGATACCAAATGATCGGATCTCGGACAAGTAATAATATCGCGAGACAAAAGGAATTAACTATGTTCGTTACTGGTTCACACGATCACTAGTTCATCGTTGAGTAAGTGGGAGTCATCATGGATTTCCAGATCCCGCTGTTGATTATTGATCGGAGAGGAGTCTCGATCATGTCCATGTTATTCACGAACCGTAGGGTGACACACTTAAGGTTCGCCGTCGTTTTTTGAGTGGATACGATACTCCGATCGAATTACAGGACAGCATAAGGGTTGTTTTAGAAAAGCACCGAAACTGTTTCGGGATATTGAAATAACTCAAGGGTGTATTTGTTAATGTTTGTTAATTGAATGAATTAACAAATATTAAAAAAATAAAAATGGTTTATTAAATCAATAAGTATGAATTTTAATTGGCATGAATGTCATGCAAAATTAAAATGGGGGTTATCTCATGTTGATGAGGGGGTTACCACCATGAATGGAATGAAGAGGGGGTTACCTCCATGATGAGGAGGAGGAACTCCTCTAGGGGCCGGCGCACCCCCCTTGGGGGCTGCCCCCCTCCTCCTCTATATAAACCCCTTCCTCTCCTCTATGTGACACACTTCTTGATCCTCCCCTTCCCGCATAGTTGCTGCCCAATTTCCGTCTGAGCTTAGCGAAGCTCTGTCGGAATTGTAGTTCGTAGTTCATACACTTGGAGAAGTGTGTGGTGGAGTGTCCGGCGGATCCCTTCTTCCGCTGCCCCGCTGGACCGAGGGCGTGGAGGAGTCGACGTCGAGCTGTACGTGTGACCGAGCACGGGGGCGCTGCCACTTGCGGCGCCGTGTACACGATCTTGTGATCGTCAAGTGAACCACTACGTCGACTACGTCAAGTGAACAACTACGTCGACTACGTGCGTCTTCATTGACTCTCCATCGTCAACGTTTGTGCGGCAACGTAACCCCCGCTTACGGTCGTCGAGGGTTAGTCTCCGTTGCTACCACCTCGTAGAGTATCTTGGCTAGTTTATGTGTTCTTGCGTAGAAATTTTTTTTTCTATGCTACGAACCCATCAGTGGTATCAGAGCCATATCTATGCGTAGTTGGTATGCACGGCTAGAACACATGTAGATGTGGGCATTGATGATCATATTATTGCAATTTTTTTTTGTATTTTGGATCGTAGTGGCATAGTGGGATTGAAGCTGCCCGAGACTAACCTTACGTGACCGCGTTCACGAGACTTGTCCCACACTTGACATGCTTCGGCATATGTGGCTTTGCGGGTGTACGTTTCTCCCACTATAGTTATGATCTATTTTACAAATAGTTATTAATAATATTTTTATCACCGTTGTGGTTTCATGTTCGTAGGTAAGAATGGTTCTTCCTAGAAAGCCCCAAACCACGTAAAATATGCAAGACAAATTAGAAACGTCTAACTTGTTTTTGCAGGGCATGTGATGTGATATGGTTAAATTGTTTATGTTACAAATTGTATGCGATGATCCTTTTTGTAAGTTATAAACAACCGACAGGAGCCATATGGTTGTCTTTACATTTAAATGGCCTACGTGCCGAATATATATATCCAAGTGATATATTGTAATGATGGAAGACAACCAAGGTGGCGCGCCATGGACCTTGGTGCTACGCCGGTGGAATGATGAAGATCATACCATGACGCACAAGACGGAGATCGAATGCGTGAAGGACCATATCATATCACATTATATATGCATGTGATGTTTATCCTTTTATGCATCTTATTCTGCTTAGATTTGATCGCGCGGTAGCATTATAAGATGATCCCTCTCACATAAATATCAAGATAAAAATGTGTTCTCCCATAACATGCACCGCCAAGAAAGTTCGTCGTTTTGAGATACCTCGTGATGATCGGGTGTGATAGACTCTACGTTCACATACGACGGGTGTAAGACAGTTTTACACATGCAAATGTTATGGTTCTACTTGGCGAGCCTAGCATGTACAGACATGGCCTCGGAACACGAACCGAAAGGTTAAGCATGAGTCATATGGTTGATATGATGAACATGGTGATGTTCGCCTTTGAAACTATACTGTTGCACGTGATGATCGGTTGCGGTATAGTGGATTTGGTTCGTGTAGTCACTTAAGAAAACTAGGAGGGATGTTGTTTTTAAGTGGGAGTTCACGTAGAATTTGATTTAACCTGAACTCATTCTATTATGAACTTAGTCTAAATTAACTTTGCAAATAATTTGTAGATCATGGCACCACCTGCTCTAAATTTCAATGCGTTCATGGAGAAAGAAAAACTAGCCACCAACGGTAGCAACTTCACCAACTGGGCACTTAACTTGAGGATCCTCCTCAATGCCTCTCAAAAGGGCTATGTGCTTGAGGCACCGCTAGGTAACCCACCTGCAGAAGATGCTCCCGATGAAGAAAAAAAGGTTTTTCTGACTCGTAAGGAGGACCACAGTTTAGTTCATTGCGGCATACTGTATGGACTTGAGCCGGAGCTGCGAAAACGTTTCGAGAACAGCAACGCTTATGATACAATGGGAGAGTTGAAACTGATCTTTGACTCCCATACTGCCGTAGAGAGTTATGATGCTTCAGAAAAGTTCTTTAGCTGCATGATGGAAGAGAACAACTCCGTTAGTGAGCACATACTCAAAATGTCTGGGTACGCCGATAAGCTCATCTCTTTGGGAATAACGATTCCCAATGAGTTGGGAATACATCGGGTTCTCCAATCTTTCCCACCTAGCTTCAAAGGCTTTGTGATGAACTACAACATGCAGGGCATGAGGAAGTCTCTCCCCGAGCTTCTCTCAATGCTTAAGACTGCAGAAGTGGAGATCAAAAAGGAACATCAAGTGTTGATGGTCAATAAGATCACTAATTTCAAGAAAGGTAGAAAGGATAATAAGTCCAAGAGAAGAAACAAGAGGGACGGCAAATCTATTGCCGGTTCTGAGAAGAAACCCAAGGCTGGTCCTAAACCTGAAACTGAGTGCTTTTACTGCAAGGAAATGGGGCACTGGAAGCGCAACTGCCTAAAGTATCTGGCGGATAAGAAGAACGGGAAGATTAACAAAGGTATATATGATATACATGTTATTGATGTGTACCTTACTAGTAGTCGCAATAGCACCTGGGTATTTGATACTGGTTCGGTTGCTCACATATGTAACTCGAAACAGGGGCTAAAGAATAAGCGACAACTTGCGAAGGATGAGGTCACGATGTGCGTCGGCAATGGATCAAAAGTTGATGTGATCGCCGTCGGGACGCTGCCTCTACATTTACCATCTGGATTAGTTTTAAACCTGAATAAATGTTATTTGGTGCCTGCGTTGAGCATGGACATTATATCCGGATCTTGTTTAATGCGAGACAATTATTCATTCCAGTCTGAGAACAATGGTTGTTCGATTTATATGCATAATATATTTTATGGACATGCACCTGAGAAGAAAGGTTTATTTCTTTTGAATCTTGATAGTGATGAAACACATATTCATAATGTGAATGCCAAAAGAATTAAGTCAAATAATGATATAGCCGCATACATGTGGCACTGCCGTTTAGGTCATATTGGTGTTAAACGCATGAAGAAGCTTCATTCGGATGGACTTCTAGAATCACTTGATTATGAATCATTTGAGACATGCGAGCCATGTCTTATGGGCAAGATGACTAGAACGCCGTTTTCCGGTTCAATGGAACGGGCGACAAACTTATTGGAAATCATACATACCGATGTATGTGGACCTATGAGTGTGCCGACGCGTGGTGGATATCGTTATTTTGTTACTTTCACTGATGACTTAAGTAGATATGGGTATATTTACTTAATGAAACACAAGTCTGAAATGTTTGAAAAGTTCAAAGAATTTCAGAGTGAAGTAGAAAATCATCGTAACAGAAAGATTAAATTTCTACGATCTGATCGTGGAGGAGAATATCTTAGTTACGAGTTTGGCGCACATATGAGAGAATGTGGAATATTTTCACAACTCACTCCCGCTGGAACGCCACAACGAAATGGTGTATCTGAACGTCGTAACCGTACCTTATTGGATATGGTTCGGTCTATGATGTCTCTTACCGATCTGCCACTATCTTTTTGGGTTTATGCGCTAGAAACAGCTGCTTTCACTTTAAATAGGGCTCCATCTAAATCCGTTGAAACGACACCGTATGAATTATGGTTTGGAAACAAACCTAAGCTATCATTTCTAAAAGTTTGGGGATGCGATGTTTATGTGAAGAAACTTCAGCCTGATAAACTCGAACCCAAAGCGAAAAAATGCGTCTTCATAGGATACCCTAAAGAAACAATTGGGTACACCTTCTATCACAGATCCGAAGGCAAAGTGTTTGTTGCTAAGAACGGATCCTTTTTGGAGAAGGAGTTTCTCTCGAAAGGTGTGAATAATAGGAAGGTAGAACTCGATGAGGTTATTGAACCTCCTCTTCATAAATTGGCGAGTGGCGCAGCGCCGAAAACCGTTCCGGTGGTGACTTCACCAAATGAAGTGGGAGCTAATGATGAAGATCATGAAACTCCAAAAGAGGATGCTACCGAACCTCGCAGGTCGACAAGAACACGTGCCACTCCTGAATGGTACGGTGATCTTATCGTAAATGCCATTGTTGAGAACGATGACCCTGCGACGTATGATGAAGCAATGATGAGCCCAGATTCCAACAAATGGCATGAAGCCATGAAATCCGAAATGGAATCCATGTATGAAAACCAAGTATGGACTTTGGTGGAACTTCCCAATGACCGAAAGGCCGTTGAGAATAAATGGATTTTCAAGAAGAAAACAGACGCTGATGGTAATGTGACCGTCTATAAAGCACGACTTGTCGCAAAAGGTTTCCGACAAATTCAAGGAATTGACTACGATGAGACTTTCTCACCTGTAGTGATGCTAAAGTCTGTTAGGATTATGTTAGCAATTGCTGCATTTTTCGATTATGAAATTTGGCAGATGGATGTGAAAACCGCGTTCCTTAATGGTAACATTGAGGAAGAGTTGTACATGGTACAACCCAAGGGTTTTGTTGATCCTAAGGATGCTGACAAGGTATGCAAACTTCAGTGATCCATCTATGGACTGAAGCAAGCATCCCGGAGTTGGAATCTCCATTTTGACGAAGTTATCAAAGGGTTTGGATTTGTCAAAACTTATGGAGAAACTTGTATTTACAAGAAAGTGAGTGGGAGCTCTGTAGCATTTCTAATATTATATGTGGATGACATATTGCTGATTGGAAATGATACGGAACTTTTGACGAGCGTAAAAGATTACTTAAACAGTAAGTTTTCGATGAAAGACCTTGGTGAAGTGGCGTATATTTTAGGCATCAAAATCTATAGAGATAGATCAAGACGCTTAATTGGGCTATCACAAAGTACATACCTTGACAAGATTCTAAAGAGGTTTAGAATGGAGGATAGTAAGAAAGGGTTCTTACCTATGTTGCAAGGAAAGATCTTGAGTAAGACTCAAGGTCCGGCTACAGCTGAAGATAGAGAAGAGATGAATAAGATTCCCTATGCCTCTGCCATAGGCTCTATCATGTATGCCATGTTATGTACAAGACCAGATGTGGCACATGCTATTAGTTTGACTAGTAGGTACCAATCTGATCCAGGTTTGGAACATTGGACGGCGGTCAAGAATATCCTTAAGTACTTAGGAAGGACTAAGGATATGTTTCTCGTATATGGCGGTGAAGAAGAGCTCGTCGCAAGTTGTTACGTCGATGCTAGCTTCGACACTGATCCGGATGACTCTAAGTCTCAATCCGGGTACGTATTTGTTATGAATGGAGGAGCAGTAAGCTGGAGGAGTTCCAAGCAAAGTGTGGTGGCGAGATCAACAACAGAGGCGGAATACATTGCTGCTTCAGAAGCGGCGGAGGAAGCAGTTTGGATGAAGGAGTTCATATCCGAACTAGGTGTGGTTCCGAGTGCATTGGATCCAATGGTTATCTATTGCGACAACAATGGTGCCATAGCCAATACTCAGGAGCCAAGGTCTCACAAGAAATTCAAGCATGTAAAGTGCCAATTTCACTCCATCCGTGAGCATGTCACGGATGGTGATGTAAAGATTTGCAAAGTACACACGGATCTGAATGTGGCAGATCCGCTGACTAAAGCTCTCCCCAAGGCAAAACATGATCAGCACCAGAACTCAATGGGTGTTAGATTCATCACTATGTAATCTAGATTATTGACTCTAGTGCAAGTGGGAGACTGAAAGGAATATGCCCGAGCGGCAATAATAAAGTTGTTATTATATTATTCCGTGTTCATAATAGATGTTTATTTTTCATGCTAGATTTGTATTAATCGGAAACATTAATACTTGTGTGATTAATAAACTAAAAGGGTTCCTAGTAAAGCCTCTCTTTTATACTAGCTCGTTGATTAACCGATGATCAAGGTTTCCTGATCATGAACATTGGATGTTGTTAATAACGGGATCATATCATTAGAAGAATGATGTGATGAACACTCACACCCATAGTACGAATAGCAATACGATCAAGTCATCAAGTTCATTGCTATATCAAACTCATACAAAATAGTTCTAATCCTCAGACCATGAGATCATGTTAATCACTAATACCGGAAGAGTGCTTTGATGATATCAAACGTCACACCATCACAGGGTGATTATAAAGGTTGATTTGGGTATTCTGAAAGTATTAGTTGAGGCTCATGGATCATGAGTGGAATTTGTCCGACCCGATGACGGGAAGATATTCTCTGGGCCCTTCTCGGTGATATTGCATTAGAATCGCTTGCAAGCATGTGACTAGGTCACAGGAATGCATTATCACGGAACGAGTAAAGAGCCTTGTCGGGAATGAGATCGAACTAGGTATGGTTGATACCAAATGATCAGATCTCAGACAAGTAATAATATCGCGAGACAAAAGGAATTAACTATGTTCGTTACTGGTTCACACGATCACTAGTTCATCGTTGAGTAAGTGGGAGTCATCATGGTATTCCAGATCCCGTTGTTGATTATTGATCGGAGAGGAGTCTCGATCATGTCCACGTTATTCACGAACCGTAGGATGACACACTTAAGGTTCGCCATCGTTTTTTGAGTGGATACTATACTCCGATCGAATTACAGGACAACATAAGGATTGTTTCAGAAAAGCACCGAAACTATTTCGGGATATCAAAATAACTCAAGGGTGTATTTGTTAATATTTGTTAATTGAATGAATTAACAAATATTAAAGAAATAAAAATGTTTTATTAAATCAATAAGTGTGAATTTTAATTGGCATGAATGTCATGCAAAATTAAAATGGGGGTTACCTCATGTTGATGAGGGGGGTTACCACCATGAATGGAATGAAGAGGGGGTTACCACCATGATGAGGAGGAGGAACTCCTCTAGGGGCCGGTGCACCCCCCTTGGGGGCTACCCCCCTCCTCCTCTATATAAACCCCTCCCTCTCCTCCATGTGACACACTTCTTGATCCTCCCCTTCCCGCATAGTTGCTGCCCAATTTCCGTCTGAGCTTAGCGAAGCTCTGCCGGAATTGTAGTTCGTAGTTCATACACTTGGAGAAGTGTGTGGTGGAGTGTCCGGCGGATCCCTTCTTCCGCTGCCCCGCTGGACCGAGGGCGTGGAGGAGTCGACGTCGAGCTGTACGTGTGACCGAGCACGGGGGCGCTGCCACTTGTGGCGCCGTGTACACGATCTTGTGATCGTCAAGTGAACCACTACGTCGACTATGTCAAGTGAACAACTACGTCGACTACGTGCGTCTTCATCGACTCTCCATCGTCAACATTTGTGCGGGAACGTAATCCCCTCTTACGGTCATCGAGGGTTAGTCTCCGTTGCTACCACCTCGTAGAGTATCTTGGCTAGTTTATGTGTTCTTGCGTAGGAATATTTTTTTTCTCTATGCTACGAACCCATCAGGTATATCGTGTCAAACGACATGCTGATGGCTCTATTGATCGATACAAAGCACGCTTAGTTGCAAAAGGCTTCAAGCAAAGGTATGGTCTTGACTATGAAGATACTTTCAGTCCCGTTGTCAAGATTGCTACTATCAGAGTTGTTCTCTCTATTTCTGTCTCTCGTGGTTGGTGTCTTCGGCAGCTAGATGTCAAGAACGCGTTTCTGCATGGTGTTCTGGAAGAGGAAGTATACATGAAACAACCACCTGGTTTTGAACAACCTGATGCTCCCCATCACATTTGCAGGCTTGATAACTCTTTATGGTTTAAAGCAAGCACCTCGAGCCTGGTACTCTCGGTTGAGTGCCAAACTTCAGAATCTTGGTTTTCTTCCATCCAAAGCTGATACCTCTCTATTTCTCTATGATAAGTCTGGTGTTACTATTTTTGTCTTGATTTACGTTGATGACATCATTGTAACCAGCTCATCTGATGATGCTATCTCAGCTTTGCTTAAAGATCTTAATGCTCAGTTTGCAATCAAAGATCTGGGAAATCTTCACTATTTTCTAGGCATTGAAGTCAAAAGGATACCGCAAGGTTTGCTTCTCACACAAGACAAATATGCTCGTGATATGCTCACCAAAGTTGGCATGCTTGACTGCATGGCTGCCCCTACACCCCTGTCATCGTCTGAGCCTCTCTCCCTTCATCACGGGACCCCTCTTGGCCCAGATGATAGTTCTCAGTACCGGAGTATTGTTGGTGCTCTTCAGTATCTTACTCTTACTCGTCCAGACCTGTCGTTCTCTGTTAATAAGGTTTGTCAATATCTTCATGCTCCTACAACTGCGCATTGGACGGCTGCTAAACGTATTCTTCGCTATGTTAGAGACACATCTCAGCTTGGTATCACCCTCAGACCGTCTTCCTCCACTCTTTTAAGTGCCTTTTCAGATGCTGATTGGGCTGGTTGTCTAGAAGACAGGCGTTCCACTAGAGGGTTTGCCATTTTTATTGGACCAAATTTAGTATCTTGGAGTGCTCGTAAACAGGCTACACTGTCTCGATCTAGTACTGAAGCTGAGTACAAAGCCTTGGCAAATGCTACTACAGAACTAATTTGGGTTGAAGCCTTACTTACTGAACTTGGTGTTCAACTACGTCAGAAGCCTTGTTTATGGTGTGATAACTTGGGTGCCACTTTTCTGTCTGCCAATCCAGTCTTTCATGCACGTACCAAGCATATTGAGATTGACTACCACTTTGTTCGTGAACGAGTTGCTGAAAATCGTCTTGCTATCAAGTTTATTTCAAGCAAAGATCGAATTGCTGATGGGTTCACAAAGGCTCTTCCTGTCAAGTATCTTGATGAGTTTAAGCGTAATCTAAATCTCTCCCGAGCTTTAGATTAAGGGGGGGGGGGGTGTTGGAGTATGTAATATTGTATGTATATGATGTACGGTGTAGTACACCGACCGTATATGTCTATCTCTTGTATAGCCACGCAGGGGGCTCTTCCCTGCCTATATAACACGCAACCGATGGCCCGAGAGGGTACGCATCGTTCCACACAAATCAACACGTAGTACTCCCTCTGATTAGAAAATAGTGTCGGTGAGCTAGTATAACTTTGTATTAAATTTTACTAAAACACTCTTTTCTAACCGAGGTAGTATTTTAGACAAAAAAATTATGGAGTATGAAACAAGAATATAGGCCCGAACAGCCTGCACGTGGCAGCTAAGGCCGAAAAGAGACAAGTAAGCCATACGTGAAAGCAGGAACGAAATGAACAAACTAAACCAGTACAAACGATGATAAAAAAAGCAGTGCATTGCAGACTACGTTGATGTTAGCTGACTGAGAATTAGCCTTAGATGGACCCTTTATTTATTTGCTGGATAAAGTAGTTTCTCCAGCTCAAAACTCACATAGAGCAGATACAAGCAACATAGTTTACAGTCGACTTAGTCATACACCAAACCTTACATGCGGAGTACTATAGAACAGATGGAGTAGCATTTGGAGAGAAACGAGTAAATAATTTCCCTAGCCTCGAAGTTTTGGCAATATCGCTTTACCCTCCAGTACATCCATTGCTTGCTGCATTGTAGGTCGCTGGTGGTCATCTGGTAGCGAACACCAGAGGCCCAGGACAGCCACATGCTTCATCTGAGTGACGTTGAAGTTGCCTCTTAACCTTGCATCTGCCACAGCCGCCATATTTTCTTGGTCGCGGTTGTACTGCTCCCAGACATCCGCCCTGGATTTTCCGGTACATGCAATCTCTAGTAGGACGCGTCCAAAGCTGTAGACATCAGTGCTACGTGTGAAGATGACTGTCCCGTTTTTTATGCAATTTGGGTCCATGTATTCCCTTGTCCCTACAGCTTTTGTCTGCACTACTGCGGTGGATCTGTAATCGCTAGCGCTTTCATTCATGTAGTGGGCGATCCTTGATAGCCCAAAGTCAGCAAGTTTGGCATTAAAATTTTCATCCAGGAGTATGTTTCCTGGCTTGATGTCTCTATGCAATATGCAATTGTCGCATTCATAATGGAGATAACGAAGAGCCGTCCCTACATCCTTCACTATTTTATACCTGTTAAAAGAAATTCAGAGTCACCATTAAATATTGAGACTTCATGCAAGTTTTTTTCTTGGGCACTCGATCTGTTTTGGAGTTGACCAAGCATTTCCACAAAAATACATGATGTTCGCCCATGCTATATTAAGGTGTACTTCTAGGCTCAGTTTCCAAATAATCATAACAAAGCAGATCAGTAATGTAGACCAAGCCTCTGGAGACATTTGTTAAAATGGAACCGTGTAGAAAAGTCTATCATTGTTTAGGTTTCTCAAGTGCTCTTACTGTAGATGGCTATTGCCTTACATTATTTGACTAAATTCTTACAAAGGAAATCAGATTTTTTATTTGTCTATGATGTAAGCTTCTTTTGATGTGTGTGTTTTGCAGTGTTGGAAACGGCAACGCAAGGAAATGCTTTAGCATGCTTAGGCACTAGGCGATAGATAAACGCCTCGTTTAGGGCTTAAGCAGAGCAGCCAATAATTTTTCTTCTCCAATCACAAATCATGCCATATTTTCACTAACGAGCTAGATGGGTCATATTTCAGTTGTAGTTTTTAGCAATTACTCACTTAAATGCTCTAAATTAATGTGTATTCATATATAATAACCAATATGCACACTTGATAATAAAATCTATATGCCCGCCTAGGACGCGCCTAGGGCATTTAAGCATCGCCTAGGCACTAGGCAAATGAAAATCGCCTGGCCTACGCTAACGCTAATGCTTTTCCCAACCTTGGTCTTTTGATTCATCTGATTGGGATATATCTTTACTTGGTTCAAGTTGTGTCACAGCCTGATATTTTAAAAAAAGAGTTCAAACTATCATTTATCAAGGTATTTATGCTTTTAGAAGTTCTATTTTTGGTAGGTTTTTGTGGGTTACATGCAAAAATCCTGGCTGGTTTATTTGGCACTCTTGATTTCTAAATGTAAACAACATTTTTTGCTCATGATAAATTAACTTCCATAAAAAGCAATTGGGTACGTACCTCCTTTCCCATGGTAGAACCTGTCTATTCTGGTGCAAGTGCATGTCGAGGTTTCCCTGAGGAACCAATTCAAAGACAAGGAAGAGTTCAACACCCTGCTTCTGCCTCCACCAACACATGAAATCAATAACGTTGCTTCTGTTCCTGGTACACCAGCCCTTCAGCTTGACTAGATTCTTGTGCCTCGTTTCACTAATGATGTTGAGTTCCGCATGAAAGTCATTGGCTTCTCCATCAAGCCTATTGAGTTTCTTCACGGCTACTTGATATTGATGGCCTCTCTCCATCAACTTCCCCTCATATACAACGCCAAAACCACCCTTTCCAAGTTGCTTGGAAAATTTATCTGTCGCGATAACCAATTCGTAATACTCAAATCGTTTAGCCGATTCAGGTGCTCCATTCACAAACAAATCATCTTGGTGTTTGTGCTTATAAGATGCCAGACTAATCCAAATCACGGCTATGAATAAAAATATCACTGGAAAGGCTACGCCAATTATCAATGATAATCCTGGTGTAGCATGACTTGTAACTCCTGTTCAAGCACATGGCATAAAAATACGAAATTCATATTAAATTACTACTTTTCTCAAGATGCACTGCCCTAGCATTTATTATGTGGAGAAATAACATTAATAGTGTTCAGAGAGGTAACTCCGTTTTGCATGGGTGTAATATTGGACACAACTTTTTTTGACATATATTGGACACAACTGAGAAAAAAAGAAGTATACATGTAAAAATGGGGCCACCACAAGCCAGCCACATTGGGAATGGTCAATAATGTGTGTTTGTAGTACCCGATGTGGGAATATCGAAGTGGACAATTCACCAGGCCAGTTCCATTGTGGCACTCTAGGAAAAAATGGTCGGTTAGGGCTAACGGTTGTCAATGTTGCCACACATTTTTATACTATTATATATGTTCTGAGATCAGATATTTTAAAAGTTCTAAGTTGAGAAAGCTAGTTTTTGTAATCAACCAGTTAGTTAACATACCACTAAACATTTTTCATGTTACGGGGTAAGTTTATTTTCACAGAGCATTTACGTGATTACATGACACACGCCACATATCTGCTGCCAATAAATGGATTATTACAATCATGAACACCTAGCATCTTATATTGTGGGACAGATCGAGTACGTTGAAATTTGTAAGGTATTAACTGTGGTCTCATTTTTTCATCACATGTGTCTCCAGACAACTAAGTTTATTATAAGCTAATTGTCCGTTTATGCTAGAGAGGAAATGCCACGAGCAATGAAGTCACCTAATTGGAATAATTAAAACACACATACCAGGAATGAAATTATCACTAGGTTTTGGTTTTTTGTAGTCTATAATATGAAATGATACTATTCCATGTAATTCAAAAATGAGGTACTATCTCCGTTTTTATTTGGTTCGCATTCTAGGTTAAGTTAAAGTTATTTTTGTTAGGTTTGACCAAGTATATAAGAAAAATATCAACATTTATAATATGAAATGCGTATAATATGAAAATATGCTTTACAAAGATTCTAATACCATATTGATATTTGATATTTTCTCTAGATATTTGATCAAACTTTACAATGTTTAACTTTGACTAAATCAGGATGCAAAATAACTGTAAACAGCAGGAGTACTATTTCATCTGCTAACTGAACACAAATTACTACTAGCTAGCCTTGCAATTCTGTGGGCCACCAAATTAATTCAATAAATACAGGCTATTAGGTACTCTCTCCGATCGGAAATAAGTGTTGGTGATGTAGTATAAATTTCGTACTAAGTTAGTACAAAATCACCGATTGTTATTTCCAAACGGAGGGAGTAGGTTTTTAAGGAAAATATCACGATGGGTCAATGGGGCTTCGTACCTCTTTCAGTGTCTTCTGGCACGAATGAATTGAAGGTTTGTTGGCCTTCTGGCGCTGATGAATTGAAGTTTGATTGGTCTTCTGGCACTGAAGAATTGGAGGTTTGGTCTACGCTAGTTTGATCTATATACAAGAGGAAGCCAGTTAACACAATAAACCAGCTAAACGAATAAATGCATCACCGAGGTAAAACATACAATCTCAAGATGGGTCAAGGGAACTTCATACCTTTCCTAGTGACCATGAAAGCTAGCTTTGGTTGGGCTTCTGGTTCGCCGATTTCTATATACAGGAGACAAATGACACATTAATCCCAAATAAGTGCATCGCAAGTGCTATAAAACATATGTAGAAATCAACGGTGATCCGTACTTTTTCTTGTGACCACGAATGCTGGCTTTGGTTGTGGTCCTGGTCGGCTGGTTTCTGTATGAAAGAGGAGGACAAATGACACGTTAAATCCACAAATAACTGCATCGCAAGATACAAAACATACATGTCAAGATACTGAGCGAGCTCCACACCTTTTCCTGTGGCCACAGGAGCTGGCTTTGGTTGGGGTGCTGGTGGGCTGGTTTCTGTACAAAAAAGAAAGCCAAATGACACGAAAAATCCACAAACAAATGTATCAAGAAGCCAAAATTAATTTTATTTAACTCAATTATTCCTTTGTTAAAAATCTAGTGCAGGTAATACCTCGGCGAGTGGCAAGAGTTGAGTCAAAGCTCCACGAGAGTATCTGATGGTACTCGAAGTATGACCCAGCCGCTGCAGAAAACCCAACGACCACCTCCGGCGGGAGCAAGGACGTTACGGGATCGGGTAAATGCATGCTGACCTGATAAGACGCATGAGAAGGATCGTCATCCAAGTGCAGGGAGGCGAGGAGCATGTTCGTACTGCTGTTGAAGGTGATGGACGCCGTCATGGAGCCCTCCAGGCTCGAGCTAGGCAAGCATGTGGTGTTCATCGAGTCCCTGGTACTATTGATGTCGATGGCGATATGGTCGCCGGTGTCGCAGGGGTCAAAGCTGTCACGGTATGTGTCGAACTCGACGGCGATGAACCGGGCCGTGCCACGGCCGCCGCCGTCGTGGAGGCCGAGGTCGCCGCGGCGAGAAGCCAGCGGCAACCTGGAGGGGTAGCCGGTGAGGAAGAAAGCCATTCCGTCCCCTCTCACTTTACCGGGCTTGATCGCGAAGGTGAACCGCGTGGCGAAGCTCGCCACGACGCCGGTTGTGGTGTCGTAGAGCGGCACCGGGTGTTTATACGATGCCCGCCCCGTGCAGTTCTTGAAGGGCTGCGCCATGGAGTTACATGTGAGGTCGACCAGGTCGCCGTGCTGGGCCGCATCGCCCTCGAACCGGAGGTCGGCTGAGCGGTAGGTGGAACTGTTGGAGAAGTCGAAGCTGAAGGAGAATGGTGAGGCAGCTACAACATGGTGAGGCACATTGTAGAAGAGGAGGAAGCAGCAGGCGCCGGCGTAGAGCAGGAGCTTGGAACTTGCGAGCGCAAACATATTTGCTTGCTGGAGCTTCGTGTAACTTGGAAGTCACGACTCGCGTATGAATGAGCATATCTGGTGAGCTCCAATAGCCACCTATATATAGGCCATGAATACTACTACTTGGCTATGGAGTCAACGAGGTTGGCCGGCCATGGTTTCGGTGCAAGGACGACCCGTGTTGTTGGCATCATCTCGCAAGGCAACTTGCACGATTGCAACAGGGATGGCCCGTTGTTACATGTGATCAGAGGCAGACAAATAGTAGACTCTGCTTGAGGAGAAGATAGACGACTCAAAGTTTGAAGTGTGAGATTCTTTTTGAATCATTCGTTCGTTTTAACTGTATACTAGCACAATACCCGTGCGTTGCTACCGGTAAACCAAGTGTTGAACCCATATAAGTTAAAACAATTACATTTTATTATTATTAAATGTAAATGGTCGATGAAAACATATGCGTTGCCATGGTCTATCAAGTGTCTTTTCGTGAATTATTAAGTTTCTTTACAACATATGTCAAAAATATCGCGTGCACACAAACAATAGCTATAGATGCTATAAAAACAAATGAAATTCCATTTTAGCCACCTATATATAGACCATGAATACTACTTGACCTATGGAGTCAACATACGTAGGTTGGCCGGCCCTGGTTTCGGTGCGAGGACGACCCGTTGTTGGCATCGTCCGCAAGGAAACTTGCAGGATTGCAACAGGGATGGCCCGTTGTTACATGTGATCAGAGGCAGACAAATAGTAGACTCTGCTTCAGGACAAGATAGACGACTCAAAGTTCAAAGTACGTGTGAGATTCTTTTTGAATCATTCGTTCGTTTTAACTGTATATTTGTATCTACTTGGATTGGATAGCGAGGGCCAACGTACCAACGACGGGGTATTTCAAACCAGGTGCACACTTTCCACGGCTTAGAACGTGTCAACACGGAATATTGTGCCGACAACTCTAGTCGTTCTGGTCTCTGGATCTATTTCACCAGCACCTTTCATTCTCATTGTCTCGTTAGTTAGATGCACTACAGGAAACAGATTCTTTGCCTTGTGTCAATAATACACAACGAAGGCAGAAAAATACAGCGTGAAGGCTTTCCCGTGTGTTAAACTCGGTGAAGAAAATTGGCAAAGATTCCATTGGCAAAGGGTCTTTGCCGAGTTTATTATCAAGGACACTCAACAAAAGGCCTTTGCCGTGTGTTAACGGTCAACACTCGGCAAAGAAAAGTTGTTTGCTGCTTGGGTCGATGTTAAAGAGATCATGTCCTTGCCAAGTGTCTAGCCTAAACAGACGACAAAGATAAGCTCCCCAGGTGCTTCCACATCATGCCCATCTTTTCCGACTGTCTTGGGAAATCTCACGGCAAAGTGTTTGCCGAGTGCCGATAGGCAGACACACGACAAACCCACGGCAGCCTAGGAGGTGCCACGTCACCACTCTTTGTCGAGTGACGGCCGTTTTGGGATTGTGGTAAAACCAGGTGCAGAATAACCTAACACTAATTTCCCAACCTATGAAAAGTGTTTCGGGATTTTGACACTGTTGAGAAGGGTAAGCGTATTTGGATGCGGCTTTTTTACTACAATTATTACTTAGTTTCTGTTTGCATGGATGCCGAGTTCCTTGTCCTCGTCTCTGTTTCCAAAACCATGTGTTAATTGCACAAGCTTAATAAGATTAAAGTTAGAAAACGTTGCATATTACAAAAAAAAATTCTTAGAGCCACTGGAAGGGGTTTTTGCAATGCCAAACAAAGAGAGACCAATAGCAAAGAAAAGTTGGATCAACCCCAGAACATGGATTAACTGAGTTCCGCTCTAGCACGAAGCAGGTATATGCAAGTGTGCTTGCAATGACGTGATATGCGAGCGATTAGAAAAAAGGCGGACGCTAGCATTTGATTTAACGTGCAACTTCTTATGGGTATTCAACAAATTCATATTGCACAACAAAACCACTAGGAAAAAAATCACCGCACATATACAGACAACCTTTCATGTGCGACGAGGGACTTAAAAACCCGATCTGTACTAGTGAACGATGGTATCAGAAAATCAAAATTCGTATAGAAATCGTTGCAGTGAACACATTTTTTTAAAGCAATCAGAAAAATCGAAATTTGAAGATTTCCAACACATAAAAAACAAGAACAAAAAAAATATCCATGGCACTAGCAAAAGGTCTGCATATTGCCTTGTCGAGAAAACGCACATGAACCAACCCGGTATACAAGAGCTGGCTTTTAGATAGAGTTCTACTCCAAGTCCATATCGAATACTCCAAACGATTTGTTTACGGAAGATAAAACCCTACCGTACATAAGAAGAACATGTAATCTCAGCCCGGTTGGGTGGTCGTATATAAATGCTTGCGCCCCCAGCCCGTAAAGGCACCGCTAATCCAAGCAACCGCCGGTGTCTGGAGTCATGGGGAATACTAGCGCCATCGCCAGGGAGGATAATCAGGAGATGAGCTTCGGCGATGTGGGAGAGATCAGCGACTACGTCTTCCACAGGAACCACATGGAGACATACGGGTGCGGGGAGAAGTACCAGCAGGCGTTGCTGCAGTGCCGCCCGTTTTACCAGGACGTTCCCGGCGCCTGATACGTCTCAAACGTATCTATAATTTTTGATGCTCCATGCTTGTTTTTACACCATTTGCCTATTGTTTCGTTACACTTAGTGGTACTTTTATACATTTTCCGGGACTAACCTATTAACGAAGTGCCACAGTGCCAGTTTCCTGTTTTCTGCTATTTTTGTGTTTCAGAAGTGATACACAGGAAATATTCTCGGAATTGGACAAAACAAGTTCCTGAAGTCATATTTCACCGGGCAGCTCCCAAACATCCGAAGACCTGACGGAGGGGGGCCACGTGGCCCCCACACACAGGGGCGGCGCGGCCTGGCCCCTGGCCGCGCCAGCCCCGTGTGAGGCCGCGTGGCTCCACCTCTGACAGCCCCCCTTCGCCTACATATACCCCCTGACGAGAAAAACCTAAGGGCCCGATCAGTTTTCCAGAATACATCGCGATCCGCCGCCGCCGTCGACCCGAAGATCGGGAGGGTCCAGAAGCTCTTCCCGGCACCCTGCCGGAGAGGGGAATCGCCACCGGAGGTCTTCTTCATCGTCATGCTTGCCTCCGGAGCGATGAGTGAGTAGTCTACCTTGGACTATGGGTCCATATCAGTAGCTAGATGGTTGTCTTCTCCACCATGTGCTTCATGTTTAGATCATGAGCTGCCCTACATGATTGAGATCACCGTTATGTAATTCTATGATGTTGGTTTGTTGGGATCCGATGAATATTGGTGTTTATGATTAAGTTGCTGTACTGAATTATATCTTTTGTTATCTCTATGTTGTTTATGATCTTGCATGCTCTCCGTTGTTAGTAGCTATCTTGGCCGAGTAGTTGCTAGTGACTCCAAGAGGGGGTATTTATGCTCGATAGTGGGTTCATGCCTCTATTTCACCTGGGGGAGTGACAAAAACCTCTAAGGTGGTAGATGTGCTGTTGCTACTAGGGAGAAAACAACATTCATATGCTCAAGGGCATATGCTTTGTTTACATTACACACTTTGCTTAATGCAATTATCTGTTGTTCGCAACTTAATACTTTTGGGGTGTTCGGATGATATCCCCGAGGGTGGATTATTAGTCATAGATGCAGTTGGATGGCGGTCTATGTATTTTGTTGTAATGCCCAGAGTAAATCTCATAGTGATCTTCTTGACATATCACGTTATCTTTATTCTATCAATTGCCCAACTGTAATTTGTTTACCCAGCATGTTATTTATCTATGGAGAGACACCACTAGTGAACTGTGTACCCCGGTCCTATTTTAATCATATTGCAATCACCTGTTTACTTTTCCCGCACTGTTTACTTTACTCGCATATTACTACTGTTTTCCACTCGATACACTCATAACCTTTGTTTCAAGCAAACCGGTGAGATTGACAACCTCATCGCAAGTTGGGAGCAAAGTATTTGTTTGTGTGTGTGCAGGTTCCACGTTGCAGCTAGCAAGCAAAGCTTGGATGAGGCGCCATATATAAATTGTCCGCTGCTGTTGCAACCTAGTCCGCATCACCTTCAGTCGTCACCGTCTCTCTTCTTCAAGAACGATATTAAACCTTGGTTTCTTAACTGAGGGAAAACTAGCTGCTATACTCATCACACCTTCCTCTTGGGGTTCCCAACGGGCTGGTCATTCACCACGCATCAACGCCGACGCCTGCGCCAAGGCCACGGCGGCGCTGCGCCTGTGCATGGAGGCTGACCCCGCGCACTTCCAGGCATACGTTCGCGCCATGGACAAAGGCCTCGACCAGGACGAGAGGAGGGCGGTGGCCGGGAAGCCGCCCTTACCGGCGTGGGATTATAAAACTTGCAGCTTTAGGTGGTGGGCCGGCATGAAGAGGACCTGAGTTTCACACTACATGCACCCATGGTCCATCTGTCAATGGGACTTCTTTATTAAATTTGGATTGTAATTTTCATTCAGCTGGGTCTTAATGAACTTTTCTTAGTAATTTCGTGTTAAAAATCTCACATGTACATGATTATAAAGGTTTAGAGTTGAGTATTATCATAGCGAGTATATATACTCTGATGTCTCGACTTTATCTAGATTACCTCTACTAGTATAATAATCTCACTTATATTTGTTGAATCTCAATACAAAATTTTATACAAGATCTATTTTTCTTATAATATGCAGTATGAGAAAGATATCTGTGTGTACTCTAGTCATCTCTCTTTTTTAATTAGCAGCCACATCAACATTTTTTTTGTGGGGCTATGGTGCATGACAACCGCTAAAATATTACCACTATAGCTAGCCTTATACACTACTTCTACATACCTGTTTGTTGGGCTTACTAGGTGAGGCTGTGCGACCAAGGCAATCGCCAATAGATGAAAACATGTACTGTATATAGATTCATCCTTTCCTCTCCTTAGTTGTGCCTAATTAGGGATGTCCTAAAATTTGCATGCAAGCGCATGCAAGCACATACATAGGCCGCTGATTTAAAAAACAAAGGGATGCCCCTATTTATAAAAAAAAATCATGTAGTAACTGCCAAATTGTGCCTAATTATCATAATTTTCTAAAATCATTAGGGGCCACTAAATAGGTATGGAGGCAGTAGATCTTTTAAAGGGTGGAAATTATTTTGAACAATCTCATCGTTAATAAGAAGGATAGGGTTTCCTCGTTAATTATAAATTGAGCCAAAACTATTACAAGTGCCAACAGCAGTCATGATGGGTTGTAAGTGCACTAGGGCGGCAGCGTGGGGTATTTAGGAGGCCGACAGCCGAAGGCCTGTCCGACAGCGCAGTCGTGGGGGCGGTAGTGGATTCTAGGAAGGTGCGATAGTGTTGGGGTGCGGGTGCGTTGCTATGGTTTTTTATCTGTAAAAAATATAGTGCAATGTATATAGTGCATATGAATATTCATGCTATAAAAAGATAAAACATGGTATTTGCAGAAAAATTAAGTTCCACCTTGTTTAAACTATATTTCTTGGAAGACATTGTTTTACGTCACAAATAAAATATGGACCTAACAAATTATTTTTTATTACTAATATCTACACCTTGATACGCATTTGATATTCTCGTACAATGTAATGGATGTGCTTTTTGGCTTCATGTGCTCGATGCTTGACCAAGTATATCATCCTACAAGAAAATTAATTATTATCTTCTTTACTATTGGTTTCGAGTTGGTGGCTTGTGAATTCCAATTTTGCCCCTGCAACAACAGGCATATGACATCCTTTACCACCGCCAAACATATCACGGTAATCAAGGTAAGGAAAAAAGTCAACCGCCTCTTTCCTCTTGCACAGCCGAATCCCCAGCCTCACCCCAATTCGTGCACCGCCGGAACCTGTCGTGCTCCCGCCGTCCCGGTGTTCCTGCTCGCCGTCGGGTCTGGCCCTCCGGCCTCCCGTTGCGCTCCAGCTACCCAGGTGCTCCACAGCGGTCGACCCGGCCGCAAGGAGGGTGGTGGGGCGCGGGGAGGTGCCCAATTCCGCTTCTGTCCCGCCGCCGTTCTTTGTGCTCCGTACCCTGCCGCGCTCCGCAGCAGCCGACCCTGGCGGCAAGGAGGATGGTGGGGCGCCGGGAGGTGCCGGAGGGAGGGTCGGTGACCGGCAGCACCGGGGCGGCATCTGGAATCTGATTTTGTCTCCACCGGCCGTTTTTAGGGGTGGTCTCCAGGCAGGGGCGCATTTAGCGCGGGCGCGGGGGGCGTCGGACCGCTGATCTCGCCGGCGACTAGCGTCCTCGAGTGCCTGGTCTGCACCAGCTCCATGTATCCCTCCAGCCACCAGGTCAGCGCCTCCTGTCTATTTCTTGATTCTCTCCAGGATCTTAGGCGGGTCTTGCCAATTTGCGCTGCTTGGTTGATCTCTGCGGTAATTTTGATGCATGGACTCACCCATTTTGGTTGTGTTGTACACACAATCAATTCGTCGATTAATTTTAGTTCTTGCACGCTACAACCAAGCTGAGTTCTGCAATCTGTAATTTTGATGCATGGACTCACCCATTTTTTGGGCGTGTATTTTGATTAATAATTTTCTGAAAATTGAGTTTCCAACAGCTGTCTCTACTGAGGAAGAAGCCAAACAATTACTTGCTAGGCTCTGTTTTCGCACCAGGATTTGTTCCGAGAGGTATGCTAAGCTTATTGCTCTTAGCGCAGGCTCAGGTTTGATGCTGGTTCTACATGGACTTTGTTAATAAATACTTCGGATGATGGACTGAAAATGAGTTACTACTTAATCTGTAGGGTCCACATGGTTTTCCATGCTCCGAGTGAGCTTTCAAGGGAGTTGTTGTTGTATTTCTGTCATTCTGTGAGTAAACATTTACCATACGCTGAATGTACCTATTTTGCCAAATAACTGCTTGTCAGCCCTTGGTATTTATGCCAAGAACCACTAACTCGAGGGAAAAAGCTGCACTGCTATATCTTATATCTACTTTAAATTTGGCCACACATACAATCTAACAAACCTTTTTGTCTGATCTAATTATCAACCATACAGGCATAATGCGCAGTAGGGGCCGCCACCCTTACTAAATCCCGATACGGTGTTACCAGTGAGTCGTATGTGACACACAATCCTTCTTATCCAGGCGAGGTGCCGATCACTGGTGGAGGGCGGGGAGCTGGTCCATGCTGGGGAGACCTGGCTCGCAGGGGAACCAGATGACAGTGCTGCATAGCGGAGCCTGCAAGCAGTGGGCGCACAGTGGGCGGCGGCCGTGTGTGCCAATCATTTCTCGGCTATGCCGCTAAACTCTTGACACTTTGCTGCATCGAGTACCTTTCTCCTTGGTGCCTATGTTGATACTGAACAATCAGGTTGGTGGTACTAATAAGGATCTGGTACTGATTTGATTTGTAGCTTTCTTGCATGCATGCCTATATGAAATGGTCGCCTCAAACTCTCAACAACACATGCAATCATGAATAAGTTCTCTAATGTTGGCTTTATGTGAAATCAGTTAAATATGTTTTGCGATTTAACCAAACTTATATTGTTTAGTGTTTCCCATGTAATTAACAATTATCTTATGCATGATGTTTTCACACTTTCCAATATCCATGATGCAAACAAAAATAATATATTTTGCATAAATCATTGGAGAACTGGAAAGGGGGCCTAGCTGGTGGACCAAACAGGTATGGTCGCCTCTCTTTATTTCTTCTTTCTATTGCTTTTCTTCATATATTTTATGAAAAAAAAGAACTAGAAAGAGAGGTCTTACAAGACATGAGACCATCAATGGCAGCATGTTATATTAAGCTTGATCAATGGTTCCTTGGTCTCATAGATGCATGTGGAACTACCTTGTAAGTCATGTTTGGCATATCTAAAAATTTCATGATGGTGTTGTTATATGCACATATATGTTTCCTGTGCTTTTGCCGTCACTGATGTGAGTATGTAAACATTTGACACCTCACTAAGCTTTTGCCGTCTGCAGAAACACGTGCAGGCTGCAACCCCCTGCCGGTGAGCTCGTCGTTGCCCGAACCGCGTGGGATGCACCCCCTGCCATCATGTTTTGTCCAGAATTGTGCCAGATCCTCAGTAGCGCCGCGCTGCTTCAACGAGCAAATAGCGGTCCACTTTGATTCACTTGGTATACACAATGAGAGGTATCGTCGATTCTACTCTTATTCACTTGAACTAGGGATATTTTTTGTGCCTGAATCAATCAGCTGTAGGTTTGTTCTAGGTCCAGTGTGTTTTGAAAAGTTTGACTAATCATCCTCAACACGAGAAATCAGTGCGTTTTAGGGCTGACTTCGAGTAATGAATACACATATACATAGAGGTGGGAATGTCGTAGCGAACCTCATCAAACATGGGATTAGTCATCCCGATATTTGTTTTTTTTAGATTCATCCCGATATTTGTTAATGATTGGCTGTGATCTCAATTGGTGACAGGGTGAGTCACACGTGCTATTTGATCTTGATGGCAGGAATCTCGTTTATGGGCAAGTCGAGATATCAATAAGTTGTTTCTTCACATTCTCCTTTATGCCATAAATTTGAAAATGGCCAGTGGCTTTCTGAAACTTATTTGAAGAAGGGTGTACAAAAATATCTGGAGGTTATACTAATGTTCCGCTTGTTTTTCTATAGGCTAATTTATATGCTGGGCATTACTCGTTATTATAACAAAATTGTGAGTACTCAAGCTATATGTTGTCAAAGCTTTTTGTGATGATGCCAAGATGATGGTATTTTTGGTTTGGTTTTCATTTTAGTTTTTTTGTCACCAGAAAATTCTACTCCAGTTACCCCATGTACTATACAAAATATTTTCAATAAGATTGATGTATATGATATGTTTTTTTTGAAAACTTGGTCAATTCATTTGGTGTCATGATTCTACGATTTTTTTTGTATGTCTAGGTCTGTAAAAATTTATGACCTGTAGACCGTAGCAACGCACGGGCATTCAACTAGTTATCATGAATATCTCAGATGTGACTGAAAAGAATGTGCACGAATCAACTGAAATATACACGAGCAAGAACATAATTATTTCATACCTAGGTCGTCGACAGGTACATTCCTGTGACCATCTTCCTCACCATGTCCTTCTTTCTCTGTACCACCCCAGCGGGATTATCTGTGTCACCAAATCCTTATCAATGACTAGCAATCTGCCAGAAATACGACATGCCCTTAGGTACTCGGCGGCGACCATCGAGTCCTATATGGATAGAGGTTGTACCGAACGTATTGCACCTGCCGCAGACGCTAAAGTATCCTCAGGCACGTCCTACGAGACCCAGGCGTGAAGGGGTCACAGTTCCACTGCCCCGATGTTGCTGTTGCCACTAGCTTGTCATCGAATGCAATGGTGCAAAGGCCTCCACGAGCACCAACATGCAAAGCGGAGGTGCCACAGCCGTGGCCGCATACTGCAAGGATGGGACAAGGTTGTTAGCCTATTGCTCCTGCATGGTCTGCTCCGTGCATGATACTCCTCCCATATTGTCGCTCTCCTCTTACGTGCGCAGTTTTAATGTGCAATGCCCATGCCATGGAAACCCTAGCTGGGATCAATGACGCCTCACGCATGGCCAGCTAGGCCCATGGCTATCCGAGCGGCGGCGGCACGAAGGGAGTATAAACTGCAACTGGTAGACTTTAATTCGTGCATGGGGGTTTAGAACAGCCATAACAAGACACTAAAACAAGATAGTCAGCATTCAAATCTTGTTGTATTGATCGGTCTCTGCTTTCAATCTCAAACCGAGGATAATATTAGACTAACAAGTTTAATTAGGGTCTCATAAGAGGCCCAACATTCTAGGATGAGCGCGACCTTGCTTATATCATTTTATTGATTTAAGTTTTGTTATTTCTGAAAAAATAAATTTATTTTTGTTACTTAAGCGATGTACGCTATTGCACTGTGGCTGCTCAAGCAACACTGCTGTTTGTTTTCTCAAACAATCGATTATCTGCTAATTTAAAATTTTCTGCAAAAAAAGACCGTTGATTTAATAGGGAGAGCGATTGAGCAAATTAATTTTAGAGCGAGATTATAGGGATCCATGCTTCTGCCCACTTCTATGTTTATGGGAAAGCAATCACGGATTGCAATTAGCCAATCACGGAGCAATAATTTTGGTGATTGATTTCTATGTATACCGGTTATTGGTGTTTGACCGATTGCTTTTCAGTTTTATTTTCATGTATTATGTATATACTTCCTTAACTAGATTGTGTGTCATTAAGTATTTCCATTTTCTGCTTTTGTTTGTTCTATGATTTAACGGTTTGAATTTTATTTTTACTGGCGATCGTGTGGTTCAAATGGCTTTAATGTTTGATGTCAAAGATTTTTGAGGTGACGTACCATCACGGACTCCAATTTAATAGTAAAGATTTAGGATTTTTAATTGGGCTGATATATGGGGCCATGTCCACCTCAACAAATGGTTTCCTTTTCTGCCACCTCAACGCTGGCAGGTGGGGCCAGTTGTTGTTCTCACTATTAATTTGTCGTAAATCGACCATTTGCGTGGATTGCAAAATTTTGTCCCTCAACCATGAAGTGGTGGTTTTCGTAATTTGAGATGTAAAGTGGTGGTTTTATACCTGTGCGATCATGATGCAGGCCACATGAGCAGGGATCTATACCGAAGTAAGTATCACGTGGTGGCAGCGGTCAGAACGGATGTCACTGCCATTTTGCATTTTCGCAGCCGTCATTGTACCCCTTTCGGCCGCTGCAGTGCGTTCAGCTACTAGGAGTTCCAAGAGCAGGTGCAGGCCGATATCGAGGCCACCGGCAATAAGGTCGGGCACGCCAGATTCGGCATTAGTCTGTGAGGCACCGTACATTTTATCTAGATGTCTCGTGTTGGAACAAGATTTCCCGGAAACACAATACGGAATGTTGGCACCTCCTCCTATATATGTGTAATACTTTTTCTTAAGGTTTTAGCTTTGTTGTTGTTATGATGAGTATAGAGTGGTGACACTGGGGCGTCCCATGGTGATACTAGCGTCCCTAGACCTAATGAGCTCTTCTCCCTCCTCCACCCCAGATCAATTCTCGACGCTGATGCCACGGCTGCCGCAACAACAGTGGTGGGGCCTTCTACTTTCCAAAGGAGACGACAATGCTTTGTTGTTTGGGCTGGCTTGGCGGCACAGTGATGGGCGCCAAGTCAGCGTTCCGAGGCGACGGATACAGGGTGGGGCATACGGCCTCCAACCACAGCAGATTTGGTAAGACCACAGTCCTGTGGCTCAGCTTGGACGCTGGTGCTGTTGCATGTTGGGGTGAAGTTCGGTGGGCAGATCCGCATCGGAGGTCTTGGAATCCGGGGGAGGCCGAGAGGCGTGGTGTGACCAATCTACGGTGGACGATAGGGTTCTAGGGCAGCATGTGCAACCGGTCTGCTGTGTAGCTCAACGTGGGTGGCGGGTGGCCACGAGGCGTAGCTGCTGCTGTGGTGGTACGGTGGCTGGAAGAATCTCACAATTGTGGTTTCCATACAGAATGCCGAAATCTTGGCTGGCGGGCATTGTGCTCGTTGGTCGATTTTTCAATGTCTTACATCATGGTATCCATCAATAAGAATGGAGAAGATTTTATCACCATTTTCTCCCATAATCACCTTGGTGATTTCTTAGGCGCAAGACCGCAATGATCCTATTGGATTGTGCGAGAGAATCTTGGAATTTCCATCGTGCTCATAAGCATGCTTCAGTTGTTTCAACTTTTTCTTTATACCAATCTACCACCTCACGAAACTTTCTGTTGTTTAATGAATTAAGATTCATTATCTCCACGAAATGCAAAGCCCTTACCAATAAGAAATCTTGCACAATGCAAGAAAGAAAGTCTTTGTCGTCATCTTTCATTACTATGAAAAAAACACTTCCAAATTGACACAATTGATATGGGTAAGCGCATTTGTATGCGCCATTTTTTTTGTAGATTTTTGCGTTTTTTCTGTTGCATGGACACCAAGTTCCTTATCTTAGTCTATGTTTACAAAACCACATGTTAATTGCACAAGCTCAAGATTAAATTCAGATAACATGGTATATTTTGGAAAATATTCCTTAGAAAATACAAAAAAGTAAGCTTCCATGCATCTCTAGCTAGGGTGAAATGAAATACAACAAAGAGACACCAAAATCAAAAAAGAGAAGTTGTGCTTTAAGAAAGAACCAGGTATTCCCTATATGCAAGTGTGCTTGCAATAGCGTGGTATGCGATTAGAGAAAGGCAGATGGGTAGACATTAGCTGGACAAACATGAAAAATAGCACTCCCCCAACATTTAATTTGATTTTGAATTTCATCCCTATTTTTTTGAAAATTATGATTTATTAAAAAAATGAGTGTTCGACAAAATTATACTAGACACGACCCGGGTGGTGGCGCTCAGCCTAGCTTCAGAGGAGCGCTTGAATAAAGCAGTGGAAGAACAACGTTGGCTTGTGCCGCGGGTTTGTAAGAGCATCTCCAACAGCTTACTCATATTTGGGTAAGCAAAATGGTATGGGTGAGCCAAAAAAGTGAAAATGGGTCAGCCAAAAAGATTCAGCTTTTCTAGCTTACCCAAAATATGGACAGCAAGTAGGACCCACTTGTCAATGAGGTTGCCTTTTTTCCTTCTCCCTCTTTTCTATCTCTTCTTTGTCTTCCCCGACCACCCACTCCATGCGCCTCCCCACCCTTCCCCGTCGGCCAGCCACACCTCCTCTCCCCTCCCCTCCCTGGCCGCCCGCCTTCCCTCCTTGGTCGCCAGAGCAGGAGCCCTTCCCGGCCGCCAGAGTCACTCGCAAAATTGTTGCAAGGCTTACCCAAATATTGGTAGGAGGTGTCAAAATTTAGGGGATCATCCAAAAAAAATTCAGTGAGGGACCACTTTTAGGTAAGCTGTTGGAGCAATGTTTTTGCCCCACCTTACCCAAAAAAGCTATTAGGTTGCCTCTTACCTATATTTGAGTAAGTTGTTTGAGTTGCTCTAACGGCCTAACGGGTACAGCAGATAGAGAAAGAACAACTGCACGGCAGATACCTAAAGGCAAAAAATCTTGGCAAGGTCATATTATATGTCTTGGGCTGTGCGGCTCCACGTACCGTATATAGCTTGCAGGCGATTACTTGTTCCCGTCGTCGCCAATTGTGTGTAACATGCTTGTAACGATGACAATTGCTCTGTAGGCAACGGGACAAAGAGCGGCTGGACAGCATGCTGGAGGATCTTCTTATGGCGGCTCGTCATACATCTTTGCAGTCCGGCCGCTGATGTGCTCTTGCCATCCTCGCTAGAGCGGTATCACTTTTTTTTCTCTTTTGGGCATGTTTGTGCTGTTGCCCCAGCAGACGGTCTTTCGGTTTTCTCTCTTGCTTGACTCTTAAACTCGTTGTATGGATATTGTTGCTTTATTTATAAAGCGGGGCGAAAGCCTGTTTCGAGAGAGAACGATGACAATTGCTTGTAACGCAAGCTGATCTGACCATCACGTATATAAAAACACGACAAGCGTCCATCCCGTTTCTTGTAATTAACCTAGCAGCGATTTAAGTCGTCCCTGTCAAATTTACCAACCGTCCCTTTCTCTATTGACTTCAGAGTTATATACATAGGTTACATGGGCCAACTTGGGCCTTGGGCTAGACTAGACTATTTGGGCTAGATACAACTATACACATATTCTAACACCCCCCTTCAAACTCAAGGTGGATCTGAGACATTGAGTTTGAGGACATGAAGCTTATGGTGTTCTTTAGTTTGAGCTTTTGTGAAGAAATCTGCAAGTTGAAGCTCTGATGGAACATATTCCAGATGAATGGTTAATTGCTGGCAATGAGAACGTGTGAAGAAAGCATCCACACTAATATGTTTGGTTAACTCATGCTTGACAGGATCATTTGCAATCTGGATGGCAGCAGTGCTATCACAAAGAATGGTAGTGGGTGCGTCACATGAGACACCAAGATCAGCCAACAACCAACGAAGCCAAATGATTTCTGCTGTAGTGGTAGAGAGTGCTCGTAGTTCAGCCTCAGCACTAGACCGTGATATTGGATTCTGTTTCTTCGACTTCCATGCAATAGGAGAGGTGCCCAGAAAAAGACAATTAATAGCCAGTAACAGAGGAACGGTCATCAGGATTGCTTGCCCAAGTGGAGTCAGAGTAAGCATAAAGCTGGAGCTGACTTGTGCGGGCATAAAACAGCCGGCGAGATGATGTCCCCCTCAAGTATCGAAGAACACGAAGCAAGTGACTATAATGAACTGAGGTAGGAGCAGCACAAACAAACTGACTCAAGATATGAACTGCATGGGCTATGTCTGGTCTTGTCATAGTGAGGTATACAAGGCTGCCAACAAGATGACGATAGCGAGAGGGATCCTTAAGAGGAAGGGATTTCTATTTTCGTGCCCTCAGGTCATTAGTTGTACTCAGTTTTCCCCAGCTCCTTAGTTTTTCTTCAGTTTTCCCCAAGCCGTTGTCTGAAACCCTCAAGGAGCTCGGACGTGAGGATTCCCGTTAAGTTGACCGTTTCCGTGCTGACGTGTGGGGCCGCGTCGTGTGGGGCCGCGTCGCGTGGGGCTGATAGAAAGGGACCGCGTGGGACAGGATGAGACCGCGTTTGGTTGTACGTGAGAGCTCGGTTCTATCTCTCTCGGGCCAAATTGGCATTGACTTTTCAGAGCGCCTTTTTCCCCTCTCTCTGTAAATAGTTCTCTCTCTTTTCACCAAATTAGTATCAAATCTAGAGAAGCTTCTATTTCTGTCTTTCTTCAATGATTGCTGCCTTTTGGCCCTCGTTTTTTGCCCAATATGGTAACAAATCTAGAAGCTAATCTAGAAGCTAGTATAGTATAATACATAAAATGCATACAGCAGCCAAAAGAAGCCAATAACGATGTTAATATTCACGACAAACTAAGCTGAAAATAATATAAGACGCAATGTATGCCCAACATGAAGGTTCTTCATTCTTCATCATATATTTCGGAGTCGCTATATTCCATGAGACGAAAAAAATATTGACTGAACTCCTTCCGTCTGCAGTGTGCAGCCAATAGATCCTCCAAACGGTATGGCCTTTGTTCTATTTTCATACCATCAAAATCTAATCTATCCACATGTCGTGGCCACTCATCCCAGGCCTTTCTATCATCAAAGTACTGTCTGATATAACCGCCCTCGTAGTAGATGCAGCCAGGTCGAACTGTCGGGTGCACTCTGGTGTCGACGGAGATACACCGTTTATAACTGACGAAGAAGGCACGACTGCCAATGTTGACGGCATGGAGAGAGCGGCTCTCAGTGTCCACACGGTACACCAATGGTTGACCTTCCTCCAAATGCCTGTTGCCAGGGCTGCCGCCGAACAACACAAGCAGCAGATCACCATCAGACTCCACAAGGTAGAACGAATCATTTCCAAGTTCTGGAAATGAAAATAGTGTCTCCATGTTGATAGTGCTCGCGCACTTCTCCAACTGGACATTGTTGGTGCACACTAATGTTCCGACATCAAAATTGTTCACAGCTATTGCATACAATTCACAATTAAACGGGGTAAGGCAACGCAGAGAATCTTCCTCGATCGAAAATCTTCCTTCTCCCCAATCTTCTACATCTATATCCTTAGTAGGAGAGCTCTCATCGACCCAAGCAATTTCATTGGGGTAACCTGTGCAAATGAAGACCATAGTCGGGGACTTCATTACAGCGACTGACTCCACAATCATAGATGGCATCTGCGCCTCAAACGTAGCGTTCAATGTCTTTGTGAGTGGGTTCAGAAGCCGTATCTTGTGCGGCTGGTTCCTCTGGGCAAGCACGATGACGCCACGGTAAAAGCCGATGAAGTAGTATCTAAAAGGGAGTTGATGAAGATAACATTCAGCACTAAGATGTTTACGATTGAAAATAAAAATAGATTAACTCTATATATATGGAGGAATTTGAACCTTGCATGAACTTCCGTTAGATCGATGGTGACGTAGCGGGATGTGCGGAGGTTGAGGAAGGAGAACTCAGCGGCGCGTGGAAGGGCGTGTTCTACCACGATCCATTCGTGCAGGTGCACGTCGGGCTCAGGTAGATCTGAGCGCCAATTTGTACAAACTTGCCTCAAAGCAGCGTAGGTGTCCACGTACTCCTCGTTCGCCAGTAAGCAGTCGCCGATCTTGTGAAGTGGTCCGTCACCCTTAAGAGAGGCCCAGTTCACGGAGGCGCCGCGCTTGGATGCGCCGCCCTTGGATGCGACGGGCTCGGAGGCGATGGGCTCGGAGGCGATGGGCTCGGGGGCGACGGCCGCCGGCGCATTCTTCTTCTCCATCGCCGACAGGGGAGCGCGCGTAGGGCGGCTGGGGTTTTTTTGAGAAGGTGATGGGACGTGAGAGGCGTGGTTGCGTGCGTGAGTTATGATGAGACTATGTGCAGAGGGAGGGAGAGGGGCTCTGTACTGGCAAAGTGACGGTTCGTCTCAGCAGTTGACGTTTTGGTCTCAACACGCGCACCGCGCGGCTAACCGCTGCTCACCGCGACACGCGTCCGTGGAACTACACGTTAGCACTGTTACGTGTACTCAGTTCTACCCTCGAATCTTACACTGGAAAAATATCTGTACTCAGTTTTCCCCTCGAGTACTAATACTATCTAGTGCAATATACTCAGTTTTACCCTCAAGTGGCTGGTCAAAAGAGAGTCAACAGATGGGATTAAGCCATCTAATTGAGTCATTTCATGCGCAAAAAAAATCAAAAAAATAAAATCATAGTGCCTCCAACTCATGCGCAAAATAAAATCATAACAAACATATATAAATCAAGTTTTCACACAAATGGCCACTTCTGAAATCACTAGTAGCTATGAAGGTTCATGGCTTTCCACTCAAACCCCTTCTCAAAACATCTATACCCAAAACATAGTTTGTCTGAATGAGGCCATAATTTTTACACTCATGTATATTTGAATTGCTAATACTTTGAGGTAGGCCAACATGGGTTTCATTGTACAAAACATGTGTTTTTCTTTTTCTAAATCTCTTATTTGAATTCCTTAGCCTGTTTACTATTTACTTGCCCTTGTATCCTTGATACTACTCAGTTTTACCCTCTCCCTTATCACAGAAGCCCAAACTTGGCCTGATTGGTCGAGCTGTTGTCACACGGATCGTGCCCACCTACCGTCGATCCTATGATCCAACGGGCAGGATCGTGTCACCCTCTCTCTATCTGTCGGTGGCAAACTACTACCCCTCTATGTATGCTAAATGACGAGTTTGCCACCGGATTCAACAAGTTGGGTAATCACGAATTTCTTGTAGGCATTACTTTTCACGGTAAAATGATAAACTATCACGAATTTCCATTTCTTGTAGGCATTACTTTTCACGTTAAAATGATAAACTATCACGAATTTCCATTGCTTGTAGGCTTTACTTTTCACGGTAAAATGATGAACTATCACGAATTTCCATTTCTTTTACGCATTACTTTTCACGGTAAAATGATAAACTATCACGAATTTCCATTTCTTTTACGCATTACTTTTCACGGTAAAATGATAAACTATCACGAATTTCCATTTCTTGTAGGCATTACTTTTCACGCTGAAATGATAAACTATCACGAATTTCCATTTCTTGTAGGCTTTACTTTTCACGGTAAAATGATGAACTTTCACGAATTTTCATTTCTTTTAGGCATTACTTTTTTTGTTGAGATATAAACCACCCCCACAACGGTCATCTTCTCCTTAATTTATTGTGTAAACCCCACAACGGTCATCTCTACCTTAATTTATGGTGTAAACCCCACAACGGCCATCTCTCCCTTATAAACCCCCACAACGGCCATCCCTCATGTCAATAGGTTCTGCCTCTCTCTTCTTCGTTTCTGCCTCTCTCTTCTTCGTTCACATACACTTGATCCATTGCCATGGCTTCCACGTCTCGGACGCCGACCGAAAGGGGAAGGGGAAGGGGAAGGGGCGGCCGGGGTGGTGGATCATCATCATTGCCACCACCACCGTCAACACTGCCATTGATCATAGAGGAGTTCTTCATCACCATCTATGAAGACCCTTTGGCCAAGAAGGTACGTACGTGTTCCCACATATATGATGCATGTGATTAATTATGTGCATGTTCTAAAAAACCTTTAATTTCTTTGCAGGCACTCCCACAAAAGTTTGCGGACTATCTTGACGGCCAGGAGCCCGCAAAGGTGTATCTGCGAGCAGCTGACTGCGGTCCTCGTCTCTGGACCGTGGAGGTCCTATTTGACGGACAAGGCCGGATGTACCTCGACAAGGGCTGGGAGAATTTCGCCATCGCGCACGGTGTGGATTTCGACTGCTTCCTACACTTCAAATATGAAGGCGATTATGTGCTCACAGTGAAGGTGTTCGACGGAACAATGTGCAGGAAGTACTACTACACGGACGACGAAGATACTGACGATGAAAGCGACGACGACGTGAAGCCATGCATCTAAGGGGATTATGACCAAGAATATATATGTAGCTTCATATGCATCGATTTATAGATCTAGCTATTTTCTATATATTATGCATGTAAAAATAATAGGGAATCGCAATTTCCACTATGATTCGAGCACCACAGCCTCCAAACGATGCTGATGCCGATATCGGCATGGTCAGAACGGGTATGCATGCTCGCCGCCACTGCTAGGTCACCATCGGGATGCACCCTCAATCCCGTCCCCTCATTCGATCACTGACACACCAGAGATACCGCCGAGGCCAATGACGAACGTACATGCTGATGCCAATGCCGAACATGCACGCCGCTGTGGGCACGGCCACGCCGCCCCGCTATGCTGGACGCCACAGACCACCGCGAGGTCTTTCCCTTCGCCACCACACTCCCCTAGCACCTATCTATACACGCCAGAAAGGAGAGACACTAGTTTTCTCTACATTGCTCGCGTTCGTGTCCGACACCGTCAGTCAAAGTGTTGAGGTCGTCGTCGATATCCTCGACCATTTCTTCTCTTCTTTGCATGGTTAAACGCGTCTAGTTCATATCTATCTAATGCGTCTGGTCTCGCCTCATGCAGTTCTTTGTGGACTTCGATCTCATCTCGGCACCCCGCAGGCCACCTCCTCCGTGCCATCGCTTTAGAGCTCCGTTTAAAAATCTAATCCCACCCGTGTATTGCCCCTTGTATCAGCGTCATGGCCCCACTTGTCATTCGATATACCGAAGCCCCACTCGTCCGCGTTTTGGTCAGGGATACGGCGATGCTTACGGTCAAACAAAGATGGATGCTCTGACGTGTCTTTGCGGGCTCTACGTGGCCCCACTAGTCAGCAGTTAACGGTCAAAGGTGTTCAACCGTCGGGCAACCGGCCGTTCCAGCACTGGTGACGGTTTCAGACAAGGGCTTGGACAAAACTGAGGAAAAACTAAGGAGCTGGGGAAAACTGAGTACAACTAACGACCTGAGGGCACGAAAATAGATCTCCCTAAGAGGAATACCATCGGTAGAGCGCAACTGCAGCTGCAGTTCCATCGGTGTAGCAGCAGTACGAGTATCAGTAAGACCTGAGCGCAATATCAAATCCTGAGTAAAGCGAGACTGAGAAAGATAGTAGCCATCCTCAGTGCAATCAACCTCAATTCCCAGAAAGTAACTGAGAGATCCTAGGTCCGACATCTTGAACTGCTCACTTAGCTTTCTTTTAACAAAGGCAATGTACTTCTGATCATCTCCAGTAATCAACATATCATCCACATAGAGAAGAAGCAAAGTACGGCCACTTTCAGATGTATGAATGAAAAGTGCAGGATCATGATCACTAGGGGAGAAATGAAAGATCATATCGAGCCCCATGTGTGGTTTTGGTAATTAATGACAATCCGTATGGACTAATGGTTGCATTGAGTTATATGTGTAGGACTTGTCCATAGACAATGCTTGAACCATTTGTTGGAGTCAAGGTTGTAAGAAGAAGATTATGTGTTGACCAAGGTGCTATTCAAGGAGTGATCCAAAGATTGGTCTTAGGGGAGTTGAGCTTATGTCAAGTGTGTCTTGAAGAATAAGATTGAGTGAGCTCTCATGTGTATCCTCAAGACACCATCATTATGGAGAAAGAAGAATTGATTCGAGGATTGATCAAGTCAAAGCGCAAGTTCAAGATGAGCAACTAGAAGAGAACATATGCTTGAAGCTTGCCATCTCTATTGTGATCATGGATATGTGAAGATGTGCTTAAAGAGAGTCTCTTCCATAGTGGAGTATGGGGGAGCAATCCGCAAGACTTCACCAAGCAAGTTCAATCAAGAAAGGTGGTCCAACTTGAGAAGATCAAGATCGTCTTTATCCACCTCAAGTGGAATGCTCAAGGCAAAGGTATGATAGTGTTAGGGTTTCCTTCTTACCGGTCTCATGGTGTTTGTTGTGAGACCGGGTTATAGGATCGGTAGCCGTACTATCAAGAGGGGCTCTCGAGTGAGTAACTTAATTGTATCGTTCGGAGAGAGCTCAAACCTTTGCATACTTGGCATCATCTTTCTTGGTTCTTATTTGGGTTTTATCCATGTGAGGTTTTAGAGCTTGTGGTTATTTCCATGACAAGCTCTAGCTCATCAAAAACGGATTTCGCATGAAACTCTTATTGCGTTTTTGATGTTTGGAGGTTTTACTGGTTTGCCTTCAAAGAGAGGGCAAACCTTTCATCATTTGGTTTTATACTCCCTTGTTGGACTATGATGTTTCTATGGATGAAGTTGTAGAGCTCGTTGTGGTGATTCCAACGAGCCCAAGATCATCGAAAACGGAGTCCGGATGAAAAAGTTATCACCGTTTTCGTATTGCAGTTTCTGCTCGGCGTCACCCAGTAAGGGGGGCGGATATTCCGGCCAGGGGGGGCGGATTATCCGGCCTGGGAGCGAAAATTTCGTTTCGGAATTTCTGCTAAGGACTTTGCTCGGCGTCACCCAGTATAGGGGGGCGGATAATCCGGCCTGGGGGCCGGATAATCCGCCCCTCCAAGTCCTGCAACGGCCATATTTCGTGGGGGGTATAAATACCCCTTCTTCCTCCTTGGGCTGTGCACGAATTGGGATTCTCTCTCCTCCATTGTTGACTTTGCAAGCTTGCCCTTCCTCCTCCATTCCTCCCATGATTCTTGGATATTTTTGAGGGAAAAGGGAGAGGAGATCTAGATCTATATTTCTACCAATCCATCTCTCCTCTAAGTGAGGGGAACATAGTCAATCTAGATCTTGGAGTTCTTTGTGGATTTCCTTTGTTCTTCCTCTCATATCTCTCCATAGCATTAGTTGCTTTGGTGAAATTTGGGTGAGAAGGATTTGAGCACCTTGTGTGCTCTTGCCATTGCATAAGTTGCATCGGTTTGAGTTCTCCCCGGAGATTCGAGTAAGTGAAAGTTTGTGAGCTTATTACTCTTGGGTTCTTGGAACCCTAGACGGCTTTGTGGCTTTGTGGTGCCTTTGTGGCTATTCTTGGGAGCCTCCAATTAAGTTGTGGAAGTGTGCCCCAAGCTTTGTGTAAAGGCCCGGTTCCGCCTTGAGGAACCCCTTAGTGGAAGAGTGAGCTAGGCCTTTGTGGCGCAAGCTCACACCGGAGAATAGGGTGAGGCCTTTGTGGCGTTGGTTAGGCCTTTGTGGCGATACCACACCCCTCCAACGAGACGTACTCCCTTTCAAGGGAGGAACTCGGGAATACATCATCGTCTCCGCGTGCCTCGGTTATTTCTATACCCGAGCTCTTTACTTATGCACTTTACATTGTGATAGCCTTCGTGCTTGAAGTCATATATCTTGCTATCACCTTGTTACTTGTACTGCTTAGCATAAGTTGTTGGTGCACATAGGTGAGCCTAGTTTATTTAGGTTTTTTGTGCTTGACAAAATAAACGCTAGTTTAATTCTGCTTTTGTTCAAGCCATTCGTAAAATTTGATATCGCCTATTCACCCCCCCCTCTAGGCGACATCTGTGTCCTTTCAATTGGTATCAGAGCACGGTCTCTCATTTTAGGCTTCACCGCCTTGAGAGCAAAGATGTCGGCTAGGGGATTAGTGCACAATAACACTTTTATATTTGATGGCACAAATTATGATACTTGGAAAATTCACATGCTTAATTATTTTCGGGTCATGGACCCATCTATGGAGCGAATTGTAGATGCGGGTTTTTCTCCTCCAAAGGATACTCAAAATCTATCTTTAGAGGATGAGAAAAACTTGTATCTCAATGCTCAAGCTACTCATGTGATTGTTAATGCTTTGAGCGATGTAGTTACCTTCTCCATCACGCCTTTTCGGAGCGCTCATGAGATATGGACAAAGCTTCAAGAAAAATATTGTGTGTCCAAGATTATTGGGGATGATTGTATTCCTTCCACTTCCGGCCGCAATGAACTTTCATCCACTTTACCAAAGTGTGTCAAGACACAAGGTAATGATATGGTGAGTGGTGATGAAACTTGCAATGGTGATAGTATGCTTACTTTTGATGATCCTTCATCTCTATCTCATTGCAATGCTTCATCTTTGGACTTAAACACTTGTAGCCCCATAAATATTTTACATGCTTGTGTTGATAGTCCTTGCATATCATGTTTATGTTTCTTGAATAAATCTCATGATGATATGCTTGCTTTGTCTTGTTGCCATGATACAAATGCTTCTATTTCCTCTAGTATTTGTGATGCTAACCATATAGAGGAAACCGAAGAGTCTTTGGGCCAAGACAAGGTCTTGAATGGAGCTTCAAGTATTTCTTCATCTTCCTCTTCTCACGGTTCCCACATATGCCTTATGGCTAGGTCTTCAAATCATAATGATGTTGAGGACAATGGTGAGGATGAGGAAAATGAAGAAGACTATATTGAGTATTTAAACAAGAAGGGTAAGGTGGTCTTTGATGCTTTGCATAACCATAAAAATGTTTTGCCCAACTTCTTTGAAATCATGAGTTGTGCTATTGAGAGCACAAAACTCATTGAGATGAAGGAAGAACAAATTGATAAAATGTTTTCTCTTGAGCGTGAGTATGCCAATGATATCCATGATTTAAAATATGCTCTAGAGGAAGAGCAAGAGCTTCGGGTTTCTCTTGAGGAGAAGCTTGAATCCATTGAGGAGTCATGTAATGAAATTATTTCTAAACTCACTAAAGAACGTGACCTCGCTCTTGCTAAGTTGTCTTCTCCTATTGCTCATGATAATGATGCTTGTGCTACTAACTCTATTTCTTATGAAGCATCTATTGTGAAGGAGAATGTTGAGCTAAGGGCTCAACTTGAGTTGCTAACTAGAAAGTATGGGAAATTGGAAGAAAGTCATGAAAAGCTATCTAGCTCTAATGAGGATCTTTTAGTGTCCCATGCTCGCCTAATGTTAGCTCATGAGGCTATATCTACAAAGGTAACATCTTGTGAGCCTCATGTGGACGCTAGCACTATTTCTCAAAATGCTATATTGACATGTGCTAGTCCTAGTAATTCATCCACTTATACTATTGCTACATCTAGTGATGAATTACCCTCCTTGCCTTGTTGCTCTAACAATGTAGCCTCTACTTCCACTAGTACTTGTGTTGTCACTAACCATGTAGAGGAAATCAAAGAGCTCAAGGCCCAAGTTACTTCATTGAAGAAAGACTTGGAAAAACGTCATGAAGGGAAGTCCACACTCAACAAGATCTTGAGTGTGCAACAATCCCCCAATGACAAGAGTGGACTTGGATTTATCTCTAACAACAAGAAGAAGTCCAAAATATACAAGAAGAAGAAGGGCCAAGAACAAGTCAAGAATTTGGCCAAGATTGTTTGCTTCAAGTGCAAAATTGAAGGGCACCATGTTAGATCTTGCCCTTTGAAGAAAAAGGCACTTAGTGAGAAGCAACAAGGGAAGCGGCCTCAAGTTCAAGCCCTTGCTCAACCTCAAGTTGAAGAAAGGTCACTTCCCAAGAAAAATCAAGCTAATGCTCCCCTTGTGGAGAAATCAAGTGAGAAGAAGGTGAAGAAGAGAACTTGCTACATATGCCATGAGAAGGGTCACCTATCTTCTTCATGCACTAGTGGTAACTCATCCAACCCTATCATAATTGAAGATGTTTATTCACTTTGCAAGGATAAGGTTGGAAATGTGTTTGCCAAACTTGTTGGCGCTCAAAGTGGTGTCAAGAAAAGAACCATTTGGGTTGCCAAACCTATTGTTTCTAACTTCTTAGGACCCAACTTGGTTGGGGGCCAACAAGCCATTACTTGAACAATAGGTGTTGTTGGAGGGCATTGAAGACTTGGCTATATCATGAAGAATTAAGGGATCTTCATCAATTATATTTTCTCAAGTCAAGTCATTTGGATTATCTTATTTCTATCATATATCCAATGTTCCTCCTTGCGGTAACATGTATTCAACTTATCTACCTTGAAAGTTACTCGCCCCTTTGCATGTGTTGGGTTTTGTATCTTGCATGTGTGTGTATATGTTGTGCTTCCTACTTGCTTCATTTTGAGTAATCAAGTATGTGCATGTTGGTTTGCACACCATGTATGGTTGTTCTTGTTGAGCCTTTTGCATCTCGTTTTATCTTACTTGGCTCTTGTGAGAGATTATTGGACCATCCCATTTTGGGGGAGTGATATGCTTTGCACTTCACAATCCTAAAAATGTGTGTACATGAGGAATACCACTTAGTGTTGATATTTGAAGATTATCTAGTTTCTATGTGGTATGTCATTCTCATGAGAAATTCAAATTCTATAATGTCCATTAATCATCTTGTTGGGTTTATTTGCCTCTTATGAAAAATAAATGTTTTATCACATTATGGGGGAGTAATATGCTTTGTGCATACTACAAACCAATATAATGTGTATATTTGAGGTTGTGTCACATAGTGTTGATATTGTAAATTATCTTGCTTCTATGTGGCATGTTTTCTCAAACAAATTCCAATTTGCCAAATTGTTTTATTGCTCTTGTTTTGGATCTTGTTTGTGAGATACTTTCTTGATAGGGTTTTCCTAAAATGTGGAATGCTACATCAAAGTTGGAAAACCATTTGCTTCATGTTATCTTAATCATTGCTTTGCGTGATTGTTTAACTATTTGAGTCTATCAAGAATATCTTCTTGAGCATGGTGATTAATTCCTATCCTTCTCCGTATGCTTTTTTTTGTTGTGAAGATGATCTTGGATTTATATGTAAACTACCACCGGGAAATAAATCCAAATACCTCTTGTTCTTGGACAATTGGTACTATATCATGTGGCACATGTATATTGATCATCTTTACATTGGCTATTGCTTTTAATTGCCTTATCTCTAGCCAAAAATGTATTTGTTTTAGCTCCCATTGTCTTCCGTGACTTTTGTTATTCCATTTGATTTCGTTGGACTTGTCTTGTGTTATTTCTATGTAGGTAGATGTGATGATCCCACTTGTGTGCATTTTGTATTCAAATGCAAAATCATAAATAATGCACTAATCTTGGGGGAGCTCTCCTATATTTGTTATAACACACTCTTTGTGCTTATTTCATTTGGTATTGGTTTTTTGTTGGAAGACAAATCTTTTCTTTTTGGTACTTAGTGTGCCATCATAAAAAGTGTGGAGAGTTTGGTTTGTTTGTTTGAACCTTGCTCCCTTTGGGAGTTGGTGATCTCATTCCTTATTATTTATTTCTTACTCTTAAAATGAGTTATGTCTTTGAGCATGTGTGTTTTAGTTATACTTTATGCTCATTGGTTTTTGCTTGGTTCACTAGTTGAACTTTGGAGTCAATCTTGTGTTGATTTGATTCTTTGATATAATTTGGACAACCTTTTGTAGCTTCACAATTTTGTGTGCTCTCTTGTCCTTCTTGGTGTTTTGTCCAAATTGTATCTCCTTTGGCTCTTGAAAGTCTTGTGCATGCATATTTACTAAATGTATATTGTATGACATGTTGTTGCTTTCTTTGATCAAATATATAGGAGAAGCTCCATCAAATCCTAAATCGGCTAAGATGTGCATGAAATTCAATTTCATATATATATGCACATATTTATGTGGAGTTTGTCCTATATGTTGTAGTTTCTAACTACTTTGGACCCAATGAGTTTGGGGACCATCTTGTACTTGAACTTTGTTTTAGGTACATGGAGATATATTGGTGATTGTCTCAATAATAAAGATGAAGTGGTGACTAAATGATAATTTGAGGCAAGCTAGGATTATTGAAGAACTCCTATCTACTACATCCTACCATTATATCTTGGTAACAAGTATCTTCTTCATGCATACTTCTCTAGTATCCAACCTTGTGTAGGTTGTTTTATGGCATTGAAAATATTTATTTGCAAATGTTGTGCTTTTTGCAAGGATTCTAATGAAACCTCTTTATTGCAAATGTGAGCAAGTTGAGATGAGGACATATTATTGGGAACATATAAAAATCATGCTCATGATTCTCTTATCCCATATATGTCAATTTAGCAATCTTTTTGCATATCAATTCCTCAATAAGCTCACATGTGCAATATTGATGAAATTGCAAATTTATTTGTTCCGTTTGGTATCCCTCGCTATGATACTTGTTGTTTTTATCAATGCATTCCAACTATCTTCTTTCCCTTGTTGATATTTGTGATGTCTTTAACATGTTGGTGGTTGAAGTTTGTCAATATACAATAAGATAAATTGAGCCTTTGGCCATGCTTTAAAAGCAAAAATCTCATTGGTATATTGCATGCCTTCATTTTGGATATCATGTTCTATTCTTAGTATCTATTTTGTGTGTACATGTTTCTTTGTGATAATTATCTTTGTGATATTGTCTACTTAGAAACTTATACACATGAGAGATGATATCTCATTATTTGATATCTTATTTGAACCTTATGTGTTGGGATAGAATGCTAAGCAATTTCATTCATTGAAGACTATGTGGATGCTCTATGCTTATCCTTGTGTTAGTCTTATAATATTCTTTGTCATTCCTATCACACATTTCTTTGGTTGAGCCTTTTAATATATTGTCCCTTGCTTGTTGCTCAACCATTTGGTTGACGCAAGTGTAAGCTTAATTTCTTCTCTATGATCTCTTGCAAATGGTTGCGTTTTAAATGTTATTGAGGGAGTGAGGACTCCATGTTGTGCAAATTGTATTCAAATATAAACATTCTAATTTTTGCACGTACCTTGGGGAGCTTCCTCATTTCATTTAAAGCACCATTTTGCGGTTAGCATAGTATTTAATTTCACTTGGTATCATTTTGTTTTGAATAATATTGAGGGAGTGATGATTCCATATGTGTGCACCTTATACTTCAACTCAAATAGAATATTTTGTGCACACACCTTGGGGAGCTTCCTCATATTATTTAGAGCACCTTTTCGATCTTATCATAATATCCTTATTCAATTTGTTCTTTGGATTGTTTGATTGCTATCTTCATTTGTTGAAGTTTATCCATCGTGTTATCTTATTTTTTTTGCAATCTTTGATCCTCAATATAGTTTGGTTTCCTTCATATATTTGTCTTTGCATATGTGCATGTGTCTTCACTTATTTCTTTTGGATATGCACACCGTTTTGGAGGAACTCACACTATATTGGCCTTCTAAGTTTTTCGCCCATTTTGGCAATGGATGCCAATGGGGGAGAAGTTTCGAGGGTTTAAAGGGAATTGGCTTTTATGCTTTGGTTTGTTCTTAAGCATTTGCCTTGCATGCTTTGCATGGTTGAGTATATAGTGGAAACTCCACCAACAACCTTGGTTGGCAATATATGCAATGAAATCAAGATCATTCACACGTGCATAGATTGTGGGGGAGTTTGCTCTATATATGGTGGTGTTACTAACATCACATACTTTTGTAGTATTTGATGTTAGTACAACCATTTTGGTTCTTTGAATTCATTATATAAACCCTCTCAAAGAGATTGTCATCAATTACCAAAATGGGGGAGATTGAAAGATCATATCGAGCCCCATGTGTGGTTTTGGTAATTAATGACAATCCCTATGGACTAATGGTTGCATTGAGTTATATGTGTAGGACTTGTCCATAGACAATGCTTGAACCATTTGTTGGAGTCAAGGTTGTAAGAAGAAGATTATGTGTTGACCAAGGTGCTATTCAAGGAGTGATCCAAAGATTGGTCTTAGGGGAGTTGAGCTTATGTCAAGTGTGTCTTGAAGAATAAGATTGAGTGAGCTCTCATGTGTATCCTCAAGACACCATCATTATGGAGAAAGAAGAATTGATTCGAGGATTGATCAAGTCAAAGCGCAAGTTCAAGATGAGCAACTAGAAGAGAACATATGCTTGAAGCTTGCCATCTCTATTGTGATCATGGATATGTGAAGATATGCTTAAAGAGAGTCTCTTCCATAGTGGAGTATGGGGGAGCAATCCGCAAGACTTCACCAAGCAAGTTCAATCAAGAAAGGTGGTCCAACTTGAGAAGATCAAGATCGTCTTTATCCACCTCAAGTGGAATGCTCAAGGCAAAGGTATGATAGTGTTAGGGTTTCCTTCTTACCGGTCTCATGGTGTTTGTTGTGAGACCGGGTTATAGGATCGGTAGCCGTACTATCAAGAGGGGCTCTCGAGTGAGTAACTTAATTGTATCGTTCGGAGAGAGCTCAAACCTTTGCATACTTGGCATCATCTTTCTTGGTTCTTATTTGGGTTTTATCCATGTGAGGTTTTAGAGCTTGTGGTTATTTCCATGACAAGCTCTAGCTCATCAAAAACGGATTTCGCATGAAACTCTTATTGCGTTTTTGATGTTTGGAGGTTTTACTGGTTTGCCTTCAAAGAGAGGGCAAACCTTTCATCATTTGGTTTTATACTCCCTTGTTGGACTATGATGTTTCTATGGATGAAGTTGTAGAGCTCGTTGTGGTGATTCCAACGAGCCCAAGATCATCGAAAACGGAGTCCGGATGAAAAAGTTATCACCGTTTTCGTATTGCAGTTTCTGCTCGGCGTCACCCAGTAAGGGGGGCGGATATTCCGGCCAGGGGGGGCGGATTATCCGGCCTGGGAGCGAAAATTTCGTTTCGGAATTTCTGCTAAGGACTTTGCTCGGCGTCACCCAGTATAGGGGGGCGGATAATCCGGCCAGCCGGATATTCCGGCCATATTTTGGCCGGATAATCCGCCCCTCCAAGTCCTGCAACGGCCATATTTCGTGGGGGGTATAAATACCCCTTCTTCCTCCTTGGGCTGTGCACGAATTGGGATTCTCTCTCCTCCATTGTTGACTTTGCAAGCTTGCCCTTCCTCCTCCATTCCTCCCATGATTCTTGGATATTTTTGAGGGAAAAGGGAGAGGAGATCTAGATCTATATTTCTACCAATCCATCTCTCCTCTAAGTGAGGGGAACATAGTCAATCTAGATCTTGGAGTTCTTTGTGGATTTCCTTTGTTCTTCCTCTCATATCTCTCCATAGCATTAGTTGCTTTGGTGAAATTTGGGTGAGAAGGATTTGAGCACCTTGTGTGCTCTTGCCATTGCATAAGTTGCATCGGTTTGAGTTCTCCCCGGAGATTCGAGTAAGTGAAAGTTTGTGAGCTTATTACTCTTGGGTTCTTGGAACCCTAGACGGCTTTGTGGCTTTGTGGTGCCTTTGTGGCTATTCTTGGGAGCCTCCAATTAAGTTGTGGAAGTGTGCCCCAAGCTTTGTGTAAAGGCCCGGTTCCGCCTTGAGGAACCCCTTAGTGGAAGAGTGAGCTAGGCCTTTGTGGCGCAAGCTCACACCGGAGAATAGGGTGAGGCCTTTGTGGCATTGGTTAGGCCTTTGTGGCGATACCACACCCCTCCAACGAGACGTACTCCCTTTCAAGGGAGGAACTCGGGAATACATCATCGTCTCCGCGTGCCTCGGTTATTTCTATACCCGAGCTCTTTACTTATGCACTTTACATTGTGATAGCCTTCGTGCTTGAAGTCATATATCTTGCTATCACCTTGTTACTTGTATTGCTTAGCATAAGTTGTTGGTGCACATAGGTGAGCCTAGTTTATTTAGGTTTTTTGTGCTTGACAAAATAAACGCTAGTTTAATTCCGCTTTTGTTCAAGCCATTCGTAAAATTTGATATCGCCTATTCACCCCCCCCCCTCTAGGCGACATCTGTGTCCTTTCAAGAAACCTGCAGCGCATACCACAAAACTGAATCGCTCAAACCACGCACGAGGGGCTTGCTTAAGCCCATAAAGTGCTTTGCGAAGGCGACAAACATGACCAGATGGAGCCTCAACACCTGGAGGTGGCTGCATATAAACTTCCTCTTGTAAATCACCATTGAGGAAAGCATTCTTTACATCCATTTGTGAAATCTTCCATGACCGAGCAGCAGCCACAGCAATTAAAGTACGAACAGAGGTCATATGAGCAACTGGAGCAAATGTCTCATCATAGTCTCTCCCATGAGCCTGCTGAAAACCTCTGGCAACAAGTCTGGCCTTATAGCGGTCCACTGAACCGTTCGACCTGGTTTTGACTTTATACACCCATTTGCAAGTGATAGGAACTGATCGAGGAGGTAAAGGTACAATATCCCATGTACGTGTAGCCTCTAGAGCAGCAAGCTCCTCACACATGGCCAGCTGCCACTCGGGCACCATGGCTGCCTCTTGATAAGAATTAGGCTCACAGACTGCCCCAATACTAAAATTCTTTTTATATCTGTTTGGAAGCTCAAGAGAGGAGCGATCACGAAGGGCATACCTGTTTGTCTTAGGGGATTCATCAGTGCAAGGTTCAGTGGTACTGGTCGGATGAGCAGATGATGAAGGAATAAGCGGCTGAGTATCAGATGAAACTGCTGGACGACGACTATAATGAAAAGGAAAAGAATCCAGATGACGTGGGGCTGGTGGAACAGGAGAGGAATGAGGAACTAGTGAGGGAGGTGTGTCGTGTTGTGGTTGATCAGAAACTGACTCATCCGAAATGAAGATTGGTGGAAGAGAAAGAAAAGAGGTGGACTCTAAAAAGGTGGAGGATGACAAGCGAGTAGAAGAGTTAAAGAAGAAGGGCTGATCCTCATTAAAAGTGACATCTCGAGAGAAGCGAATACGACAAGCGGAAGGATCATAACAACGATACCCCTTATGTTCAAGACTATATCCAAGAAAAACACACTGGACAGATTGAGCAGTCAACTTGGTACGCTCCCGAGGTGCTAATAAAACATAACATGTACATCCAAAAACACGAAGGTGGTCATACGTGGGAGGAGAACCAAACAAAACCTCACCAGGACATTTGCCCTGAAGACGAGAGGAAGGTTGTATGTTTATAAGATACACAGCCGTGGAAATAGCTTCACCCCAGAAATGAGTAGGAACAAAGGAAGAGATCATAAGGGTACGAGCAGTTTCAATTATGTGGAGATGTTTTCGCTCAAAAACACCATTTTGAGCATGAGCACCAGGACAAGACAGCTGGGGAAGAGTACCCTCAGAAGAAAGAAACTCGCGAAAGGATGCAGAGAGGTACTCCCCCCCTGAGTCAGAGCGAAAAACGCGAATAACACTTGAAAATTGAGTATGAACCATTTGTGCAAAAGCCAGATATATAGAATTCAACTGGGAACGATGTTTCATAAAATAGACCCAAGTATACCGAGAGTAATCATCAACAAATATGACATAGTGTTTGTGACCGCCTTTTGAAACAAAAGGTGAAGGACCCCATACATCAGAGTGCACTAAATCAAAAGGACGACTAGAATAGGTGGTGCTAGAGGGATATGGAAGTTGTATCTGTTTCCCTAGATTACAACCCTTACAGCGGAAACCAGCATCCACAGGAACACGGCCCAAAACACCTTGTCCAATAAGACTAGATAAACGAGAACCACATAGATGACCTAAACGATGATGCCACTTGGCAAAAGGGAGCGAAGAGGTGGATCTTGACGCTGAGGTAGAGGAAGTAGACGATACGAAAGCCGAGGGAAGATGAAGAGTGTCAAGTTTGTAGAGGGATGTGGATCCACTAAGGCGATGGCCAGTACCAATGATCCTCTTGCTCTGAAGATCCTGCACATAACATGAGGTTTTGTTAAAACCAACAAAGTTGTCCATATCAGTAATTTGACCAACAGATAAGAGACTCATGGATAATTCAGGAACAAAGGAAATGTCAGGAATTGAAAACTTGGATGTGCAAAGAGAAACTTGATGAGTAACAGAACAAGATGTACCATCAGCGGTATGAACGGAGGCACCATCCTTCATTGGCTGACATGACACAAGCTGGGAACGGTCAGAGGTGACATGAAAAGAAGCTCCTGAATCAAGCACCCAAGGCTGAGTAACACGAGAAGCAGACTGAGAGGCAGCAGACACTGATGCACTCATTGCTGGCTGTGACTGTGGTTCACCTATCACAATAGCAGAAGACCTCCTAGTAGGAGGGTGACGCTGCTGCTGAGAAGGAAACTTCCTTTGGTACTCAGCCAACAACTCTGGGTGAAGGGAAAAACAGCTGTCAACTGTGTGTCCAGATCCCTTGCATTGGGTACAAAATTTTCCTGAAGAACCCAACAACTCTGGGTGTAGGATGAAGCAACTATCAACTGTGTGTCCAGACTTCTTGCATTGAGTACAGAATTTTCCTGAAGAACCTCTCAGAGGGCCCCTTGGAGCAGCAAGAACACTGGTGTGAGTCATTGGACCAGCAGATGAGGTAAGGGAGCGAAGACGTGTCTCCTCGGCAATTAAGCTAGCAAGAGCCTCATCCAAAGAGGGAGGTGCAGGACGACCAAGGAGCTGAGTTCTGTTGTTCTCAAAATCCTGCCTGAGCCTCATCACAAACTGAAACATGAAGGACTCAGCCTCATAATTCTCCTTTGCCACATAAGACTCACACCCAGGATGACTCTTTGGAGTCATTGACATAAGCTGACTAGTGATGCGAGTGAAGGCTTCATAATACTCCTCTATGGACGAGTCATGCTGCTGAAGATTTTGCAAATTTTGCAACAAGGAATAGCGAAGTGCACCACTTGGCTGAAGATATCGCTGCTCCAAATACTTCCATATTTCTTTTGCAGTGATGTGGTGCTCAAGACTCATCCGAAGCGACGGAGCAACATTAAGAATTAAGGCACCCATGACCTTAGAATTAGTTTTTCTCCAAGCCTTTTTCGTGGCCTCATCCGCCTTAACATCCGGAGGATCATCAGTCAAATGGTCATCAAATCCAGCAGCCCTCACAGCAGTTCTCACTGAGAATGCCCACTCTCTGTAATTTGGGCCATCAAGCTTGATGTCAATAGAAAAGATAGACCTGTCCTTGGCCATTTCAGCAAACTAGCAAGAAATCCCTTGCAACAACTATGAGAAGAACAGGGCACTAGCAGCTGCAACCACTGTAGAGCAAAGGACAGAACAAGCAGCTACAGAGAGCAAAACAGACACTCACAGCAAGGGATGAACAAGCAGAATAGCTGATTTCAGCAGATCCTTGTAGACAGCTGCAGTAGCAGCAAGATGAAGAGACGCAACAGCCCTGGTCCGATCTGGACTCACACGGACGGAAGATGGCAGCAGCAGCACCAAGTCCAACCTAGACTCAACGAGCAGCGCGACGGGAGACGGTGAAGACGACGGGAGCAGCCGCCGGCGAGTTGCCAATAGTGGCGGCTGGAGCTAGGTCACGAGGGAACCCTAGCTCTGATACCATGTCAAATTTACCAACCGTGCCTTTCTCTATTGACTTCAGAGTTATATACATAGGTTACATGGGCCAACTTGGGCCTTGGGCTAGACTAGACTATTTGGGCTAGATACAACTATACACATATTCTAACAGTCCCAACTTGTAACTCAAGCTACAGCCACGTACGCCCCAGCTTCGCCGCCTGAAACCGATCGAGAGGATGACCAAATCGTTGCCGATGACGTTACTGGGCCAGGTAGCGGGCGGGTGCGTCGTCTGCACCGCCGGCGCCGTTGGCGGCTGTGCCTTCTACTTCGGCAAGGGAGCCTTGGCCCTTGGGTAGCTCTTCCAGGGGCTGCCGCCGCCGCCTCACCGACGGCGTCGAGGCGATCACCGCCAATGTGGAACATGTGAAGCGCTGGGCGGCCTGGTCCGGCGTCGTCTTCACCGTCCAGGCCAGCATGTTGGAAGCGTGCCCCGTCGGAGGCCCCTCCAACATGGTGGTCGCCGGGGCCGCCGCCAACGCCCTCTTCTCCATGCATCAGGGGACGGGCGCCGCCGTCCACTCAGGGCTCAAGAGTGCGGCCTACGGCTGAGTCGTGTGGCTCGCCATCAGCGGCATCCTACGCTTCAACTTACATGTGCTTCCCGCTATGAAATTATTGAAATTAGACCTATATATACTGTCTGTCCTCTGAATAATGACGATATTCTTGGCTGCACCATTGATATACATGAAGCGATTGTTGTTAGTTTCTGTTGTTTTACTTAATTGCACAAGAGAGGTCAAGCTGCAAATATAATCACTATCTACTTACTTCAGCATTGTCTACTGGCTACTCCATGTAGTATCAACTAGAAGGATACCCCGTGTTATATGTTGATCCAAATTTTATAAGTAAAGGCCAATTTCTGACGAGCAGAGCGAGGCCCGTCGCCGGAGGCTTGGGCCGAGTGGAGGTATGGATCATTACCGCCGTCCATATATATTTCTTGTAAGCCGCCGGCTAGGGTTAATCGCATCATTAGGTTACCCATGGCGTTTGTAAACACTTCATATATAGTGAAGTTTTGCTGGCTGGCGTCCATGGTTTTTACCTCTCTTTGTTAGAGAGGGTTTTCCACGCTAAAATCTTGTATTCCCCGCTGTGATTTCTTTTCCGTTTTTCGTTATTGCCTATCGCTTTTGTAACACCCCGCAACGTGGCGGGAACATAAGAAATCATATTATTGGACATCTCAAAAGTTACACACATCTAAATAATGTTTTGTAACATTGTGTTATTTGAATAGAATAAATCTGACACGAAACAATCGTAAGTTCAGAGAAAATATTAGCTGATCGTGACTCTTTAAAATTCAACTATCGTCCAACTTGTAAAAATAGCATGTAGCTCTCGCCAGCGCTAGCCCTAGACAGAGTTGACTTCCACACACACAAAAACTAGTCATCGGTTTTAGTTTAAATTTAAACTATATTCACGACAAAAATTATAAAATGGAGGCACAAATAGTTATTATTAATTGGTCATCATCATATACATAAACGACTCTGTTTGTTTTAGCAACTTATCCAAGAACGCCAACGAGTGGTCAATGTTTATTATTGCTGGATGCATGAGTTACCGATATCGACGGGAGCAAGGTCCACCGAGTCTATCAAGTTGTTCATCCTTGTGGTCCTGAAATTGATCTTGGATACGACGGAGCCCGGCATTGCTGCGCGCTGCCACTGGTGAGATGTGAGCCAGGAGAGCATGAAGGCTAGCCCCGTCTCTGAGTCCTCCATGCTGTCAAGATCCCTGCGAAGGTCGTCCCATGCGTCCTTAATTTGCTGCCATGGCCTCCGGGGTGTCCTCCATGGTACTCCGCACGGCCGCCAGACCTCTCTCAATCTCCTGGTTGTCTGCAACTATCTTGGCGACCTCCTCGAAAACTCTTGCTCTAATAACCTCGCCTGCCACTTCCACAGCCTGGCTGCTCGCCTGAGTCTGACCCTTCCTCTCAACGGATAACTCGACTGGATCCAACCGTACGGTAGAGTTGCTGACTGGAGAGTAGTAGTTGGCTTCCACGGTGAGGAGCTTCGTCTTGGTTGTCCTCGGGAAGAAGCCTCCGGCGGCCGCCTCGTCTTTTGGGACGTTGACGTAGACGAGGAAGTTCTTCTCCTCGCTGCTGTAGATGTCGTCGACGATGATCGACCCAAGCGTACCGTCCTCTCCCACGTGATTGTGGTACGCCCCAGATGTGATCCGGGATATCCTCACGCCAGCTGCTTGCTCCGAACGGATGGAGATCTCGATGCGCTGCGCGGCTACGGAGGTCAGGCCACCGATGCAGAGCGCCATGGCGGCTCCTATGCTCTTGAGGTCCGTGGTGAGGTCGAAGGAGTAGGTGCCATGCCCTTGGGATGCGACGCCGTAAGTCTTCCACCTGTCGTGTTCCGGGCCCAAGCCCAAGGTGTAGGTAGGATAGTCGCCCCTACCTGGGGTCATGGCTTTACCGTCGGTTAACACCATGACGCGGCCCAAACGGTGCTCCAGCTCCACCCGCTGCGACAGAATCTGCATGTACATTTTCCGATTTATCGACTAGCTAGCTAGCAGCAGTAGAGCTGTACTACAGTAGTAACGAAGAAAAATGACCTGGTGGACAGCTTCCATGGCCGGAACGAGTATGATATCACAAGCCGCGGCAACCGACGGCAACTCTGCAATTTTCTGTTTCGCCCAGGCTTTGGTCATCCCGTCGTCCGTCAAGTATGTCAGTGGGAAAAGCAGATGCGTGCACTTGTCTAAAGCCACGACTGAGAGCCGGTCCTCCGCCTGCAGGTTGCAGACGACGAACTGAGCGCCCTGCTTTATCTGCCTCAGTTTCTCGCCGGCCATGCTCCCGGTGATGTCCAGCACCATGACAAGGTCTATGGGTGAGCGACACCCGTAGGTGTACCTTGGCGCCTTCACTCGTATCATCACAGGGGTGCTGTCTTCCTCCTCGCACCGCGAAAAGGCCCTGTACCTGCTGAAGCCGCTCAGCTCCGGCTTGTCAATGTTTTGCATATCATCGGAAGTGTAGATATCGGGGTATGAGTCGTCCGAACAGCGAAAGTAGTAGAGTCCCTGTTCATAGAAAGACACTCATATACTATTTGTACTAATTTATATTATTCGTACTAGTTGAATGCAAATGCTCACTCGTAACAAAAGGCCAAATATCACACAATGCTGATATTATGTCATTAGTTACTACCGGAAAAATAAGAGATGCCGTGCGGGCAGACCTTTACTGTGTGTACAGGTTGTCCGGAAGACAGCAGCTATAAAGTCTACCAAGTATGCCAAAAAAAAAGACACGGCAAAGTTTACACACACGGTACAACTCACGACAGAGTATTCTACACGGCAAAATCTCGACAAAATACATGTCAAAGTTTAAACGAGGTAAACTTTGCAGGCTTAATTACCGATAAGTTGTAGTTTGTGTTCTTGCTCCTATTTGTTTCCTTTTATGTAAATATAATCTAGGTCTAACATTGTCGCCGCGAGTGCGAGGACATGCAACTTATGTTAGCAGATTTGAGCATGGTTGTTGAGGAGAAGAAAAAAGCAAAGGAAAAAAGCAAAGAGGCTTGATGAAGAAAAGGTGAAGATGGAACACAATTTAACAGATATTATCCACAGAAGAAAGATGAAAGAAGAGTAAGACAAGTTGAAGATGAAGAAGATAAAAAAATATGCCTGTGACAAGGAAAATTGCCTTTATTATGCTTTGTTTATTGAGAAAATTCCTTATATGACACTACTTCTAAAATATGATTCCTTATATGACATTCAAAACTTTTGCTTTCCCTATATGACTCTCGGTGTAATTTTTTTGCCTTATATGATACTCTAGTGCATTATATGGTTTACAAAAACGTTATTGCTCCTAGTGCAATATGTGATTTACAAAGATGCTATTAGTAGTACATTACATGTTATTCGCGAAGTACGCTCTTTGTAGTACATCACTTTTTCCTTCATGTGATTTGTGAGCACAACTATAAAACCAAGTAGAATTTCATACAGTACGTTTTTTCTCCTACTATACAATATTTGGGGGGCCAAATCATACCCAAATTTTTTGTGTGCAAAATACGAGGAGGATTGGACTGCAGAAGAAGAATTTACACCGAATATATATAATGCACTAGAATGTCACATAAGGCAAAAAAAATTACACCAAGTGTCATCTAGGGAAGACAAAAAATTTGAGTGTCATATAAGAAATCATATTTATAAGTAGTGTCATATAAGAAATTTCTCTTGTTTGTTGTTCTAATCCTAATTAGTGTTGTGATAGCACGGTCAGATTTAACCAAGTGCAAGTAGTTAGAATAATGCATGTGGAGTCCAAGTCGGTTTGGTACTTGTACGCGAGTATAGGAAATAGAATCCTAGTTTGATCGGGAGTTAAAGTACTCCTACACGTGGAGTCATGTGGAGTCCAAGTAGAGTAGGTTTAGGGCGATTGAGTCAGTTGGCCGTGTATATATACAGGGCTTGATCTTTGTAACACTGAAAAACAAAGAGTTATAAAAAGAAAAAGAAATTAGAGCGTGCGACATGCATACTTGGCGATTAATTTTGTCTATATTCATTTTGTCTCATGTGATTGACCTGTGGGTAAATTCCATGGTCCTTTCTAAATGAGCCTAAACTACGATCAACAGGAGGAGGGGAGGATACTCGGTTTGGGTCAACTCATTACATTGATAGGAATCGTTGCTATAAATAGCCTACACAAACAGCTCATGTCTTGCACAAGAAGATAGCAAGATCAGGCCATAATTAGTTAGAGATCTAAACAATAACTAGGCTATCAAAACAATAACTAGGCTATCAAAACAATAACTAAGTTATCTGTTAACACCCCACCGCAGTCGATACATTGGCACTTGGCAAAACGCATAGACTGGACCGGAATGACTGAAACGACACCGTAGGTAGTCCTTGGTCATGATATCAGCAAGCTGCTGAGTAGTAGGCACATGAACGACCCGAAGTTTGCCGAGAGCCACCTTCTCGCGCACGAAGTGAATGTCTAACTCAATGTGCTTCGTTCGTCGATGATGAACTGGATTGGTAGACATGTACACCGCTGAGATATTATCACAAAAGACCACCGTGGCCTTGGAGGGAGGGAAACCGAGCTCATCGAGGAGTTGCCGCAGCCATACGCAATCAGCAAGGGCATTGGCAACGGCACGATACTCAGCCTCGGCGCTCGAGCGCGAGACAATGGGTTGGCGCTTAGAGGACCAACTCACAAGAGCACCGCCGAGGTAGACGCAGTAGCCGGAGGTAGAGCGCCGGGTGTCTGGGCATCCTGCCTAGTCTGCATCTGTGTAGGCAACGATGTCGAGGGGAGAGGAGCTGTGGAGCAGTAGACCAGAGCTGTGGAGCAGTAGACCAGAGCTCGTGGTGCCACGAACGTATCGGAGGATATGTTTGATGATGGCAAGATGACCGTCACGCAGATCATGCATGTGTAAGCAGACTTGCTGCACGACATATGCAAGATCTGGACGCGTCTTGGTCAAGTACTGGAGAGCACCTGTGTGGTGACCCAGCATACCACTGCATGTGTAGTATGCAAGTCGTTGACATAACACCAATGAAACACCGTCTCACTAGTATAACATCCATCAGAGTGGTACAACAGAAACATCGCAGGTCCACGGTATGTCTATAGGATTACAAATTTTCAGCATACAGAAGATCTTCAGAACCTCCTCAACAGGTAGAGGTTTAGCCCTGGCGACTACAATCGAGAAAGAATACAATGAATTCTAAAAGAGGACTAAAACTACCTCTAATGCAGTTGGTTAGCTAGAGAAATATCCTAGCTACTTAGGTTCTAGGAATAGGAAACCGGTTCCTTTCTAATCCTATTCTAGTTTTTCTCCAAGCTTCACGCAATTGTAGACTCCGCTGATATATGATGTTGGTAGAATGCTTCATCTTTATCTTTGGTCTTGAGGTTGC